>PVIH01000151.1:215801-248666 GCA_004025045.1 Sigmodon hispidus
TTTTTTTTTTTTTTTTTTTTTTTTTTTTTTTTTTTTTTTTTTTTTTTTTTTTTTTTTTTTCCTGTCCAGTTTTGTTTGCCATCCTTTTGCCATTCCAGTTTTACAGCATTATGTGACCTTTAGTGGCTAGTTCTTACCCATATTTACTGTACAGTTTTGAAAGTGATTCCTAGTGTACAAATTACCCTGAGTGTAAAAGTTGTTTGTGAATCTTCATCCTCATTTCATTTTTCTGGACAACAGCACGTGATCTAGCATGGACAAGATCCTATCCTACTTTGTGTTATTGCACATATCTGGAAAATCTTTTCCTTGGTGGCAAGTTTCAGATCCTTTTGAAGGGTAAAAGGCATGCTTCATGAGGTCCACTCCTTCAGTACATTTGTGAGTGTTTTGATAGGGTATTCTTGGGTCACTGTCTTAACTGGCAGGGAGATACTTTCTTTATGGAAGTAACTCTTCAGGTCCAAATTGAAAATGAAAAATGTAAAAGATTGTGGAAAGGAAAAGACATCAAATTATAGTTATGTTTATTACTTAACAATTAGTACTAAGTACTTCATACTGTTATTGATATCCTTTGTGAATGACAGTGAGGCCTGGGCTATTACTACTAAATTGCTCAGTACTTCTAATTCTCAAATTATTTGGCATTTTGTTACTAATTTTTCTTTCTTTCCTTTCTTTTTTACAGCAAGGTCTAGTGTAGCCTACCCCAAGCTTGGTATGTAGCCAATGATAACTCTGAATTACTGATGATCCTGGTCCTACCTCCCCAGAATTGGGTACCAACATGAGCTACCATGCATGCCTACTGTGGCATTTTGCTTTCACATGCCAGTCATCTTTCTAATTATGATAGTACATGACTACATTTGCCCAGCTGTTCCTATTTTTATTTTTACATTTTTTTAAGATCTCTTGGGCACTTTAATAAAATCCTTGAGTAAATCAGAGTCTAAAATATATAGGAGCAATTTTTTTTTCAAAAATTGATCTACAACATGTGTCTTAAATATCTTTCAATTTTCTTGTGTGGTTTAACATGGAGAGAATTTCCAGTAAGTCTCCAAGTTTATTTGATATTTTACTAATAAAAAATTGATTTCCTTGGAGAATGTATAACTTTTTTAATAAACTAGTATACATTTTTACCATATAGTTGGTAGTATTATCCTAATATTAAAATGTAAGTCAAAATTATCTAATTTCACAAAGCTATAATATATTTTTAAGATAGAAACTAATCACAGCTGTTTAATGTTTCCATGATAGAGTAAATTCTAATTAAAGTTTAAATGCCCTTACGTAATATTTAAGGACTGGATTGGGGTGGTGTAACGCTTTAGGATCCAGACTAAGGAAGCCTAGCTGGACCTGAAAACTTTCTGGAAAAATCGTGATAAGGATACTGATTTTAAGCATACAGTGTGTGCTCGCTACATTTTTTAAACATAGCTAAAACAAGAGTTAACAAGTAGAACCATATCTCAGAAGCTATGCTGAGTTTTACTTTTGATTTTATTTGTAATTGTAGTATAAATGGTGTGCGTGTTTGAGCATGTGTGCCACAGCACATGTGGAGTTGGAATCAGTTCTCTCCTTCACCTTTATGTGGGTTCCAGGGTTCAAATTTAGTTACCATGCTTACACAGTGAGCTCCATTATCCAGTGAGATCTCTCCCCAGCCCTATATTGACTTCTATTTCCAGACCTTTGTTTTTAGAATAATGAGGTAAGTCAGCTACTGAAATACTGCGTTTTGGCTGTAAGCCTTTGTCTCTGGATGACAGTAATGCCTCCCAGAGAAGTTGAATTAGAAAGTTTATTTCTCTAGGGACGTGATCTTCACATAGTACTTTTCTAAAAGATTCTGATAAATATGAGTGGCAAAATAAACATGATAGTGGGTAAGAAATGAAAAAAATAGCCTGATATTCTTTTTTTTTAACTTTATTTATTTTATTTATTTGCCTTGGTGTTTGCCTGGAACTGGAACTACAGACAGTTGTTAGCTGCCATGTGGGTGCTGAGAATCGAACCCGGGTCCTCTGGAAGAGCAGACAGTGCTCTTAACCGCTGCGCCACCTCTCCAGCCCCCACCTGATAGATTCTAATGACTAAGTAAATTTTAAATAATAAATCTAAGCTTTATGATCATAATTATTATGCACTTAGTTATTGGAAGTATCCTCTTTTCCCAAGTTCCAAGTCACATATGGCCAAATCTCAAGTTATAAGACTCATAAGAAAATAAAGGATAGACTCAAAAGTTGCTGCAAAGTGATTGAACTTCACTTAATATATATTTTTTTCACAAGTGTGGATATATAAACCCCTGAATAACCTTCACATTTACATTGTAAATGGGCATATAATTCTGGCTACATGCATGTTGAATTTAATGTTCAGCCAGGTACTTCTCGAATTGACCAAATAAGCTCAGTTTTTGCTAACAGCAGTGTAGGAATGTCCTCTGGACCTTTAGAAAAGCTTGGTTTCAGGCTTCTAGTCATTGAAAAACAATGGAGCACCACTCCTTAAGGCCTCCCATTACTAGCTGAAAAGACATTTGATATTCAATTTTTCAGTTATACATTATGAGTCGGAAGTAACTTGGGAGCAAAGGAGACTGATGGGAAAGTCATCAAGGACCTTGAAAATTGCTTTTTAGGTGGAGTAACAGGTAGAAATCAAAACAAGGTAGTGAGAGAGAGCTAGACTAAGGAAACATGACCCCTGCTAACTTTGTTTTATTATACGTGATCAAATTTGAGTTTGTTTAATACTGTTGAAATACAGAGACTCAAAATGAATAGGCCAGTTTAGACTTCAGTAGAAGGATGGTTGAGACAGTGGGATATAGGAGAAGGGTTTCCATTTTCTTAATGGAAATCAAGAAGTCTAGTTTTAATTTAGCCCTAGCCCTTTTATATTTCAAAGCTTTAATCTATAGTGAAGTATCCATGTCCTTCTACAAAGAGCTAAGTGCTAAATACTTCAGTTGTACTGGGCCATGGGGATCTGTTACACTTAGTTCGTTTTTTTCCTTTTTGAATATTAATTTATTGTTACATTTCAATGTGTGTTTTGTGTAGCATGTACATGTAGTGCCAGTGGAAACCAGAGAAGGGCATCATTTTCCATAGATAGAACTGAGTTAAAAGTAGAAGTGAGCTGCTATGTTGGTGCTGGGAACTGAATCTTCAGCAGCAGTAAGCACTTAACCACAGAGCCTTCTCTCCAGCTCCAAGTAGATTCTTGTAAAGGACACAGAGGACTGTTGAGTCTTAAGGAAATTCAGGACTCTTGGGGCTTCTTCAATTGAAACAATTATCCCAGTAAAGGCTTCATTAGTGATCAGCTGAATGATTTGTGGGCATTGGTTGGGAGTGGTGTTTTATGTTTCTTTTAGAGCACTTTTATCATTTTTAACTAGTAGTCTTAAGAATTTGTGTTCTTGAGTTGTAATGATTGTCTTATAAAAATACATACAATTTAACTAAGTTTTGAGAGAGCCCACCAATGGTTCAGCATCAGCTCCCTCAGGTTGTCCTCTGACCTCTACACAGGCACCATGGAACATATAACATACACCCCACTCTGACACATGTACACATACACATAAAGTGTAAAGACAAAAAAAAAAAGATCTTGAGTGATATAAATCTATAAACCAACTTTAAGAGAGTTTATTTTGTCATCCACTTATCTATGAAAAAATATATAAACTTCACTGTACATACAAGATAATGTACTGTAAAGGAAGGTAATGATTTGCCCAAGATCCTGATCACTGGTTACTATAGAACTCTAAATAGGCCTATATTTGACTTCTGTCTTGTCTTTACAACACTGTACATCTCAGTAGACTTGGTGATCCATAGAAAGGAATTAGATTTATATATTTATAGTCAGTTTTGTGCGGTTCCCAAGGGTCAGGTTCTGTAACCAAGACCTGTTGATAGATGCTGTTTACAGGGAAGTTAGGCACTTTGCTTAGTGTAACGTTCTTTGCCTGCCAGAATTCTAATCCATTGTTATGTTTTGCCTTTTGGATTAACATTCTGCTTTTTGGGTCAAAGCTTTGCTTTCTCTCAGTAACTGAGTCTGTCTCTGTTACTTTTGGAAATTCCTAGGCCTGGGGCACCCAGTCTCACTCTTCTCAGTTACTTTTTAAAAGTTCTTCTCCACTCTATTTCTTCTGGTTTTATGAACAACTCTAGTAAGCTGTTAAAGTGGTAAAAGCAGGTATCCTTATTTTATGTTTACAAATTATGTATCAATTTTTAATCCATGTTTTTCTGCATCTGTTGAAATAACTATCTTATGTAATAAATTTTTTCCCATTGTTAAATCAACCTTGCTCTTTAGAAATAAGTTTAGACTATGATGACTTAGTATAGTATCTTGCAAAATGTATTTTTACTACTTAGTTTTTTAATAGATTGTCAATTCTTTTTATTTTTCTAGATTGAATTTTAATGTTATATTTTCCCAGGAATTTGTTTTATCTAATGCTTAAGTGTATTGGCTCAAAGTTCCTCATAATTTTAAAACTTATATGAATAGATATTTTATTGTTGAGCAACATATATTCTTTAGTTCTTCTATATCTGTTGTTCATTACCTATTACTGATGCTTTTAGAATATATTCTTTTTCCTACCTTCTATTTTTCAACTAGGATAGTTCTAGTATTCGGGAGGACTTCTCAATATAAGCCCCTGGAATTCAAACTTTCAGATCTTACCATATAAAAGTAAAAAATGTGTATATTATGTCACATATAATTTATATATTACGTATATTATAATATGTGACTGGCTTATTTGGATTGAAGTTTAAGAAATTATATTTATACAAGAAAGTTGTTAATTTAACAGTATCAACCTGTAGCTTGGCCAGTGGAGAATATTGAACTCCATTGTTTCTTGAATAACATCTTTTCCCAGCTTTTTAAAATTAGCTTTTAGTGATATTGCCCTAAGTACCAAGAAACAAACTTAATTTGAGAAACCTTCTTTATTAGTAAATCCTACCAGAAGAATGCTTTATAAGAAAACATACAACTAAAGTTATTCAGTTTCTCTGAATGTGTGATTTTACGATCATGGCAATATTGAACACTTGGCCTGCAGGCACATTGAACCATCCAGCTACTCTTTTTCTACTGTTACTCTTCCTTTTTATTACTAAGCTCTCAGGTGGAGATGCCGTTTCTATTACAGTTGGGTATTGTAAAGATATACTTGTTTGTTTGTGTTCCTACTGTGTAGTTCTGGCTGTCCTGGAATTATAGACTAGGCTGGCCTCGATTCCCAGAGATCTGCCTACCTCTAAGGTACTCTTGAAAGGAAGACTGCCTTCATTAATAATAGTATAATGTGGAGCCTAAGTTAAACACTCTAGACTTGTCTTCTGGAGCAATAACCAGATGAACAGTGACTTGTTAGCTGCCCGCCAGGTATAAGATGGTCTCACCAGTAAGCAACATATAACTCATAAGATTCTCCTAAAGCTAGACATTGCGGTTTAAAGAAAATTGTAGTAACATAGTAGATGGAAAAATGAACTTTCACAGAATAAAATATTTAGCAAGGATTTTACATGTTTATAAAAATTGTTATTGGTGGAAGTTTTTATTAAGTTTTTGGGAATGGAGAGGCTTTTGGCTACCCATTTGTAATCCAGCAAATTACAAGAAAGTGAGCTATTGAAAAATTTAAAAGGTATATATACACATATATATGATATTTCAAATTTATTCATTTTCTGTGTGTGGTAACCTGGCAAATTGTAATTGAAACCTCTTGACAATGTTATTAAGAATATATTATTACTCAGTTTTCTTTGAGGGCTTTCAGATTACTGCCATATCATACTACCATACTTCCATAGATAAGTAAGAAGCATATATATTAATCTTAATTTGGGGTTGATCTTAGGCAACCAACAAAATGGAAATGAAGGAGAATGATAAGTATAAGACATGGAAAATAAGCCCAGACAGTGAATCTTCATGGACCACTGATACAGAAGCCAATTCTGGGAAGAAATTCACCATTCCAAAGATCAGGAGGACAACTGAGAAAGGTAAGATGTCTATGCAAAATGAGAATTTGTATAAAAACCCTGTTTCTCTCATTTATGTTCATTTTGACTTTGTATTAAACTGTATTAAGTCAAATCTCGTTCCCTCAGATACACACACATGCCTCTGATCTGATACAAAATGAAGTAGACAGAGCTCCCAGTCTCCCCAGTAATTACACTAAAACCCTAGATTTTGCATGTCAAACAAAAGTGCAAAGAAAGACCTTCTAAGGAACCCGAGGCTAGAGAATAGTTAACAATACATTTTCTGGACTTTTTGTTTGCTCCAACGAGACTGATGACTATCATCTAGAAATACCACTTGACACAGATGTCTTCAAAAAATGAAATAAATAAAAATTATATTTTCTTTGTGATGGGACCAAAAATGGGGCAGCTAAATATTAAATACTAATAAATACTACTACCTGCGAAACACCTGGAGTTTGAGTGAGGCGCATGGCCACTACACCTTTGCCAATAAACATTAAGTGGAGGAAAAGGACAAGCAGGTGCACTTTGCCCCCAGTGTTGTGTCAGAAGAATCACAGTAGGAAGCCGCGACTACAACAAGGTTAGTTAGTGTTTTTCTCTCTCCTTTGCCAGGAGACCAAGTAGGGAGCCTGGACCTACCATCTTGGCCATCCTTTGCCTCTCTCACTTGGTCGATCGATAGATTCCACATGCCGAGAACCCTGGCTGCCGGGCATTGAGCTGTCCCATGTTACTAGGATAGAGATGCTGAGAGCAGATGTAGAGCTTGGTCTTGTGCCACATACAGGCGCCATCTTTCCGGCAAGGCAGTAGAAGGAGTAAGTTTGCTGCATGTACTTTCTCTGCCTGCAGTAGCACTGGGCACGTTCTCCAGAGACTGGTGTGTGCCCTGTAGAGAACAAGGGTGTCGGCCCTGCCTGTGGGATTAGCTGTTCACTTTGACTACCGGCAGCTTCCCCAAGCAGCATGGCTTTAGTAAAGACTTGCTAAAGATACATGGCTAGATAGGCTCTAGAATTTCTCAAAATAGTATTCAAATATCCAAGACATAATAAAATCTTTTATCTTACCACCATTCAGGAAAACCTCAACTTGAATGAGAAAAGCTACTCCATAAATAATCAAGTACATCAGTTGTACCCTGATTACATCAGTTTGTGTTATTTGAAAATGCTTTATTTTTAAATTTCTTCACATAGTATATTTTTATCACCTTCTCTCCTTCCCCAAGTCCCCTTAGGTCTCCTTTACCTCTCTACCCACTCATTTCATATTCTTTCTCTCCCTTAAAAAAGAAAAGAAAAAAAGTCAACTGAAAAAACAAAAAGCATTAAACCATAACCAAAAAAAGCACAAAAAAAAACAGAGTCCATTTTGTGTTGGTCAGCTACTCCTGAGCATGAGGGCTGCCCTGTGATATGGTTGACATACCCAGGTTCACTCCATTGGAGAAAGCATGTTTTCTTTCTCCTAGAAGGTACCCTTTGTAAAGCAGCCATCATAAATATGCTTCAGTAAGCAATTACAATCTTTAAACAAATTAAAAATCAGAAAACCACTTCAAAGAAATAAAGCAGATAATGAAGAGCCAAATAGAAATAAGGCATGTTGTATACTCAGAATCCTAGCAGAAATCCTAGCACAAAGTCCTCCACAAGTTCAAAACATTTCTCTCTAAATAGTAATTGAAATAAAAATATAGGCAAAGCCTTATATAACTACAAGGAGAAATAAATAGACCCACTATTTTATTTGAAAATACAACCCTTCACTAGAAATGGACATATTTAGCAGATGGAAAAATCAGTAATAATGGAATCAGTCATCTAGTTTTAATATATAGCTACACAATATTCCAGCAATAGCATAGTTCACATTCTTCTTGTGCTCATGAAACAACAAAACCACATCTGTGCCTTAAAATATACCTCATACAAAGCCTGCTCTTAGATCAGAATGAAATTTAAATGTTGAAATAGCAAAAAAAAAAAAAAAAAGATAATTGAAAAAAATCCCAAATTACTTGATTAAGCAAACACTTCTTAAGTAACATAGCACAAAGAATAAATTACAAGTGAAATTTTAAAGCATCTTGAACTAAGTGGAAATGAAAACGAGATTTGGGACACAGTGAAAGCAGTGCTTAGAGGAGGTGCACAGCATTTGAAGCATAGATTAGAGAAAGAGATCAAGAACTTAGAATTGCTGAGAAGTATCACTATAGATCTTCATGGACATTATCTTTTTTTTTTTTTTTAAACTTTATTTATTTATTTATTTATTTATTTGCCTTGGTGTTTGCCTGGAACTGGAACTACAGACAGTTGTTAGCTGCCATGTGGGTGCTGGGAATCGAACCCGGGTCGTCTGGAAGAGCAGCCAGTGCTCTTAACCGCTGAGCCATCTCTCCAGCCCCCTGGACATTATCTTCTTAATATATGGCTAACTGCTCAGATATTTTCTACATACACTAAATAAAGAGTAAGATTCTTCAAATACTCTGTAAACCAAGACTCATAAAAAAAATAGGGCCAGTGAGATGGCTCAGTAGGTAAAAGCACTTGCCACACAACATTGACAACTAGTTTGGGCCTCAGAATCCACAGTGGAAGGGAAAGAAGCACCTACTCAAAAGTTGTCTTCTGACTTCCACATACAGCCGTAACTATTTATTCTCAGATAGAAACAACATATACACAAATTAAAAAAGGAAATACACCATCTAAGTCTCAGTTAAATTAGAAATTAAATTGTTATTCATCTACTTTAAAAGCATAAGGTCCAAGATGGGTTTACTGAATATTCCTATATACTTAGGGAATAAATTTATACCAATTCTCAGTAATCTCTTTAAGAAAATAGAATCAAGAATCAAGCCAGATGCATGTCTTTAATATCAGCTTACTAGCTGCAGAAGCAGGCAAACCTCGGAGTTTAAGACCACCCTCGTCTATACAGTAAGACCTTGTCTAATCAGGAGTCTAGTTTCAGACCATTGGCCCATAAACCCTCTTTAGGTACAAGCCAGATTTCCTGGGAAAATAGACCTACCATTCTTCATTAAAAAAAAATGTATTTATGTACATTTGTGTGCATTTGTATACATGTATATTATGTAACAATAAAAAAGATGCTATCAACTTGTAAGTGGAAAGAAAGGGAACAGAGAAGGGTAAAGGGAAGAGGGAAGTGATGTAACTATTTCAATTAAAAACATAGTTTTTAAAAAAAAGATAGAATCAAAGGATACAGTATAACTGTGGCAAGGTGCAGAGCAGCTCAGTGGGGTGAACAGTATCTTCAACAGAGTACTAGAGTGACCAGACAGTCACATGCAAAGTTAACATAACTCACAAAAATCAATTCAGAATATTCCAGACATATAAACAAACTATAAAACATACACACCTGCCAGGCTGGTGGTCCAGGTCTTGAATCCCATCACGCAGAGACAGACAGGTAGATCTATCTGGTCTATAGAACTATATAGTGAGTTCCAGTACAGCCAGGATGATAGTGTGACCCTTTCTCAAAACAAAACAACCTCAGATAATTTTGTGTGTCAACTTAACACAGGTTAGAGTCACCAGAGGAAGGAGCCTCAGTTGAGGAAAGGCCTCCATGAGATCCAGCTATAAGCCATTTTCTTAATTAGTGATCAGTGTGGGGAGGAGGGCAGCCAGTAGTTTAGCTGGACTTACTAAAATTGAAAATGTGTGCTCTGAAAAGTACTGTCAGTGGGATGAAGCACAGGGACCTGCTCAAAGTGCCACTTTGCTGATAGATTTGGAAATCAGAAAATTTGTGGGGCTTTTGCCTGGACCATAATGATGAACCTCTGTCAGCAAGTGGTTCAAGTTTTAAGTGGGATTATATCTGTTGACAAATACAACAGTGTTTTTGCTGTGTTTCTTAAATCAATGAGTTGGAACAGTATTTGGAATATATTCAGAATCACCCTGAGGAACTCAAAGAAACCAGAGGAACACTGATCACAAGCCCTGTTACATCCCATAGCATTCAGTTGTAGACAATTACCTTTCTATAGTACCATACTTAGATATTTTTGCCTTTTTTTTTTTTTCAAAAGCTGATTGGAAAAGAGTAAGCTGCTATATTGTCCCCCTGGCATTCAGAATTGCTGCAGTTGCTACAGAACATCTGCTAAGGATTCTAGCCAGACAACACCTAATGGGCACACAAAGTTGGTCACCATTTTTCCTTATGATTACAGAACTGCCAGTACTGATACCAAACATTATGAAGCTCAGGAAGTTGTAGTGATGTAGAAGCTTTTTTAAAAGTGTAAATACTGGTAGTTTAATGACTTTTTAGATAAAGCTTGAAATATGACATTATAGAATCATGTTGTTTTCAGATTTTGGAAGTCAAATACTTATTTTTAATCTGTAAAAACACGAATAAGTACTTCAGCTTGTATTCTGTCATGCACCTCAGTAATTATTCAGAAATAGAGTGGAGAGGGTTGCACATGAACAAGTCCATTGTGTTTTGGAAAATTAACCTGGTCATAAAATTGAAATTTTATATAAAAACTAGAAAATCACAGACTGAGAATCTATTTATGAAACATGTAAAAAACTGTTAGTTCAAGTATGGAAAGAATCTTTAAATGCAGCAGTGAGAAAACAGACTAAAAACTGGCTCAAACACCCTAAGAGAAACTTCAGCAAAGATGATAAATAGAAAATAGTGTTTAAAAAGGGTGATTTATGTTGAGTGGTGATGGTAGTGCACATCTTTAATCCCAGTACTCAGGCATAGGCAGGAAAATATGAGTTCAAGAACCTTTACATGGAAGAATACTCAAGTGCTAACAGAAGCTACCAGGCTTGTGTAATTACTAATTACCCACATGTGGAGACACTGTGATTTAAGTTAAAAATTAGTCACCTAAATTCTAGGGGCTGTCTTTATGTCTATATGTGTGAACTGTTGATAACCCTAACAGGTCTGTGAAGAAAATCAAGGCTAAAGTTCTCACATGGATCCAGTGTAAGAAGAGTCCATGTTACTGTGGCTCAGCCTTAACTCTTGTAAATGACATTTCCAAACTGTCAGCTGTGCTATTGTGATTGTACAGATGTGAGAGGTCATTCTAGACACAAATAACGGTTTCCCTACTTCTTTATCTTTAGTTTACTTGTCTTCTTGTTACACCAATACTAGAGAGTATGGCTTTGTGCATGACACTCTGAAGCAGTGCCAGCTTGATACGAGCTGTGACCTGCAACTGATGTGGCAGTTTGGAGATACAAAACTGGTTCGCAATGAGTATCTCGAAAAACAGTTTTCTGCTAAGAGGTAAGTGTGTGTGGCTAAAGTGTGTTTGAAATTGTTTTTAATCATGGGTCCTGCCAACTTCTGTCAACTGAAAAGTTAGTATTAGTAAGTGGAATTACTAAGGAAAAGCCTAGGGAGATGACTAACCTAAAGGTAAAGTACATCTGCAAGCCTGAAGACCAGAATCAGAAGCCCAGCACCTGTGTATGTAGCACCAGTTAGGGTGGCGGTGGGGGTACAGGTGGATGGATCCCTGGAGCACACTGACAAACCAGCCTAACCAACTGGATGAACTTTAGATTCGTTGGATGGGGCTGCCTCTAAAACAGTGGTTTTCAACTTATCAGTCTCAACCATTTTGGGAGTTGAACTACCCTTTCACAGGATCACCTAAGGCTATTGGAAAACGTATAGGTATTATGATTTATAACAGTAGCAAAATCACAGTTTTGAAGTAGCAATGAAAATAACTTTGGTTGGGGATCACCACAACATGAACTGTATTAAAGGTCACATCATCAGGAAGGTTGAGAGACACTGATCTAAAAGTAAGGTGGAGAGCATTCCAGAAAGATGCCTGATGTTCAGCCATGTACAGATATGCACACATATACACGCATATGCCACATACTGCAGACCACAGGTTTACTAAGAAAAATACCTTATTTCCTTCTCATAATCTCTTATGATGTTAAAAATTAAGTGAGGTTTGCTTCATGCATTAATGTAGTCAAGTTTCACATGACCTCTTCTAATTTTGCTTTTGTGTGTGAAGTACACTTGTGTTGCATGAATTCAAATTGGTCTTAATTGGATAAAAACCCAGAACCAGATATTGAAGTAAAGGTGAAAGATCAGAGAGACAGAGGAACAAGCCACAACCACTTCTCACCATTCTGAATCCTCAGGCCCAAAGGGAAAGATGCTGTCCCCAGCAGGAATCTTCAGTCTGAATGACTCTGAGTCCTCAGCCGAAAGGGGAGGGAAAGCACAGGAAGGCACAGGCCCAAACTCCTGTCTTCTCCTGCCATATTCCATATGGCTTCCTAGTGCTGGGATTAAAGGTGTGAGTCACCACTGCCTGGCTCTTCCTTTTTTAGACTGGATTAGTCTCCTGTAGTGTAGGCTGGCCTTGAATTCATAGATCCAGTTGGATCTCTGCCTTCCAAAGGTATGTGACACATCTGTCTGATCTTTATAGCTAACTCTGGCTGTGTCTATCTTCTGATCTTCAGGCAGTCTTTATTTGATATATAATATTACCACATTTCCCTTTTGTCAAAAAAAGTTATAACTAATATAAGAAAACTATACTATATATAATCAGTATAATAACTATATATGATATATACAGGCAATAATTAAATCAGTAATGTCCAGTCTGTTAATAATTGGCAAATTCAGAGAAAATAGTTCATTATTTATTCTATCTTGGTGAGTCCAATGGATTTTACCTAATTTACTTTCTAGCTATATTACCAAACAAAGGCTATCTTTTGATGTCTTTCATCAAACTTACACACTTTAAATGTCTTAGTAAGTTTCTCTTCTAAATCTATAATTAGAAAAACTATAATTATCTAGTCTTCAACTCACTCAATCAGATACCTGAGAAGGAAATAATATTAACTTTGTTAAGTAGGAAGTGCAAACAAGCAACTTACAAAAAATGTGAGAAATGACTGAAACATCTGGCTACCTGGACAGTTATCCAAGGTTGGTCATAATAACTTTCAAGGACTAGAAATTTGGATCACATTGTTAAATAAATTATATAGGTACCATACCTTGAACAAAAGTAGAAATGTATGTACAGTGCTAACAAAATTAATCTCAAATTTGTATCAGTACATATATAATTTGTATACAATATACAAAAATCCAGTCCTATTTAAAATATAGTTTTGTAGTCTTTGGAGTTGGGGATTATTAGTTATAATTATAGCAGCTTCCCTTAGTCATGATAAAAGGTAAATTAGATATGAAACTGTAGACTCACAAATGTAGGATAGAAAGTAGTATATTTTCTTTAATTTTGCTAAATACAAATAGATTAGATACTGTAACTGTCATTCTTGGTTGGTAACTGTTTTGTTATACGTAATTTTACTATATTAAAATTTAAGTTAAAACTTTTCTTTTTGATTAGACAGAAAAAGGGAAGTGCTGTGGAATGGTCTTTCTGTACACTGTGAGTGAGTATGTGTTGCTACCATTGGCTAATAAAGAAGATGCTTTGCCTATGACAAGACAGGATATAGCCAGGCAGGAAGTATGAGAGAGAATAAAGGTGGGCTCCGGGCAGATGTTTTGGCTGCCAAGGAAACAAGATGTAATAGGACAAAGGTAATGCCAGAGGATACACAGTGACACATAGATGAATAGAAATGGGTTAAGATAAAAGAGTTAGTTAGCAATAAGCCTGACCAAACAGTTTGTAATTAATATAAGCTTCTGTGTTTTTTTGGGACTGAACAGCTGCCTACACACTTGCCTGTGTGTGCAAGGTGAAGGGGAGAGGTAGACTTCAGGTTCTGTTTTACTTTTCTAGAAGCCAGTTCTTTCCACTCTATAGGTCATTAAGCTTAGCAGCAGTGTCTTTACCCAGTGAGACATTACTGGCCCCATTACCTTTTAAATCTTTATTTATGACAGTTTTGTATATATATACAGTACATTTTGATCAGATCTATTTTCCATTCAACTACTTCAGCTTCTCCCTTGCCCCACACTGTGTTCCACCCCCAACCTCATACCTTTTTTGCTTTTATATCCCAAGATGTTAGTGCTGCCCATATGTGTATAAAACCATTTACAAGGAACAAAGGCCAAAGTCCAACTCCCTAAAGGAAACTCACTTTTCTTCTCCTCCAGAAGCCATCAACTTACATACATCAGCCACATACAGAAAAGACCTTGTAAACCCCCCCACACCCATCTATACTGCAATTATGGATGGCTTGATCCTGTGCAGACACCCTGAGCTGCTGTGAGTTCTTAAGTGCAGTGGTCCTGACTTGTCCAAAAGACCTTAATCTGCAGCATTCCTCCATAATGTCTGGCTCTTACAGTGTTCTGTGAGCTCTGGAGGGAAAGGAGGGCTAAGCACTCCACAGTCACTTTATTCTCTGCACTTGGACCAATTATGAGCCCTGTCTTAACTGCCATTCAGAGCAGCAAGAGACTTGCCTGATGAGAGCAGAGAGCAGTTTGATAAATGTTAGCAATCAGTTCTTCTTGGGCCTGTGAGCTCCCCAGCCAAAAGTTCCTGGTCCCTTGCTTACTGAGTTCTATTCTGTGGAATAACCAGAAAGTGGCTGGTTATACCACATTTAGGCCACTGTTGTACCTGTGGGCACGTCTTGGTAGCCTCTCATTATCGCAGCTTTTTATTTACTTATACTGGGTTTACAGCCAGTTAGATTATTGATTTTTCTTTCCCAAGCAGCTTGTATAAGCACCTTCCAGAACTATGAAAGCCAGATAGCAGGGAGAATTCTTTCAGATCGCTATTCACACATACTTAATTTTTAGTCAGGATCTTTCACTGACCTGGATTTTGCTGTTTAGGTGAGACTGACTGTGTGTGTTAGGGATCTGACTTGGGTTGTTATGCGCACAAAGCCATCTCTGTCTGCTCTGCTCAATTTTCACCTTCAATTTTGAGAAGTATACATTAGCTCATTTATTTATTTTTTTAGATATTTATTTATTTGTTATGTATACAGTGTAGAGAAGAGGGCACCAGATCTCATTACAGATAGTTGTGAGCCATCATGTGGTTGCTGGGAATTGAACTCAGGACCTCTGGAAGAGCAGTCAGTGCTCTTAATCTCTCCAGCCCCATTAGCCCATTTATTAAGCACTGTTTCTTAGTTCTTTTGTGCTTACAAATGTGAATAACAAAGTAATCATAAAGCAACACTTGTGTTTTGACCTAACTCGTAGTATTCTGAGCAGTATTTCACAAGCTCAGCCTGGCCTCAGACTTGTTAATAGAAGGATGAACCTGGGATCATCCTGCCTTAACCAACTTCCTAAGTATTGACCCAACTTTGCTTTTTTTTTTTTTTTTTAAAAAAAAAAAACAACTTTATTTATCTATTTGCCTTGGTGTTTGCCTGGAACTGGAACTACAGACAGTTGTTAGCTGCCATGTGGGTGCTGGGAATCGAACCCGGGTCCTCCAGAAGAGCAGACGATGCTCTTAACCACTGAGCCATCTCTCCAGCCCCCTGCTTCTTTTTTTTTTTTTTTTTTTTTTTTAGCTTATGGTATTAGCTTAAGTGAAGGCAAGCTGTAAACCCCAGTAAATGCTGAGAGGAGAAAGACACAAAGACATGCCTTTTGAGTTAGGACTCCCAAGAAAGTAGAGATCAGGAAGTAGCTTCAGGGAGTGGAGCTAGTGCCCTTCAGAAAAAAAGTAAGGTGTTTGAGTGTCAGGGCAAGCAAGGTTAGGGTTTCCGCTGGTCCCACAGAGTGGATGGGAGGAAACATGGAAGTTAAGCTTTGTGAGCTGGAACTTGGGATCGTGGCAAGCTCGGCAGTGGAGGTCTGTACGCTCCTTAAAGAGCATTGGGAAAAAAGTTAACTTTCCTATCTTTCATATGAGTCTTTGAGACAGTTTGTTGTTGTTGATTTTTCTTAGTTGTTGGATTTTCGTACAGACAGTTACTATTTCTGACTTTTGTTTTTTGTTTGTCTCACAGAAACACACAAACGAATTGATCACTACTTAGTGATGCAAGATACTTTCAAACATTTCTAATGTCAGACAGTTAAGGGGTTTATTATTAGGGACTTGCCAAATTAGGCCAAAGCTTGTTTCCCATAGGACTTCACATAACAGTCCAATGTTAGTTTGTGTGTCATATTCCTCTACTATATTTTGAATTCTATGTTTCTTGCATGTTCATAGTATGAAATTTAGCATGGCAACACCCTTGATGCTTAAATGCCAAGTTAAATTTATAGTGAAATTATTTTTTTTAAATCAGTGTTGCTGGGCAGCTAAACTTTGAAGAAAAAATGAATAGAATGCTTAGCAGAGGAGAATTATAGAGTGGAGAGATGAAAATAAAAAGCCTAGCAGCCCTGGCTGCCTTTTCTGTATTTCCCATCACCCCTCATAGAGAAGTAAATTTCAGTTTATAGTCTGGTTTTAAGTAAAGCAAGTGGCTTCAACAGGAGTCGAGGCTGCATTCTTACCTACATTCTGTCTGTACTTCTTGGGCATTAAAATAGCAAAAACATGCGAATACCTAAAAGAAATGTGACTAAGTTTAGTCACTTTAAAAAGTTTTGTCTTTTCTTTTTAGACTTAAAAGTCAAATATCTAATAAACAAGGTAGCCAGGTAAATATGAAATAGTAGATTATAATGAAGGTAAATAAATAAAAACTTGAGAGTTGATTGAGGAACCTTAGAGGTGTTTTGTTTGAAAAATTTTAGAAATTTGAACTGGATTTCTGGGTATAAGAGATTGAATTTAATTCTCCTTAAGTTTGTTCACTTGTGTATCAGCTGAGCCCCTAACCCTAACCCTAACCCTAACCCTAACCCTAACCCTTATTTAAGAATTTGTAAATATTTTAAATATATAAGAGAGTATATAATTTTAAATATTGTCTGTACTCACCTTGATGCTGTGATTAAATTCTTAAGTAAATGTCCAGTTTTACATTGTTCATCCCATTGATAATTTCATCTACTTTACTAAAGATTGGTTCCAATGTTTGTTCTAAGGGTAGGTAGAATTATAACAGTTTAGGAAAATGACAGTAAGGAAGATTGACTACAAGTCTCCAAGAAGCCAGTCTGATACAAACAAGGAAACAATGTGCTCATAATGAGTCTACTGTTTGGATGACCCAAGGGCTAAGGGCATCAGGGCAGAGAAATAGGATAAAACTGATCCTGATGATAATCTGGAGTTACTGATAAATTACTTCTGATAAAGACTGCCTGATAGCCGAGATTATGAAAAGTCATTTTCTTTTTTTTAAGAGTTGTTAGGTTACTGTTGGCTGTGTATTTCTTCTTATTTTATTATTATGAACAAAGAAGTCACACTTTCTATCCTTGAATATCCTTATTCAAGGTCCCTTCCCCCTCCCACCACATCAGGTCATTCTCTCTTTTCTACAACTCCCCATCCCCTCTCTAGGCAGGCGAAAAGTCATTTTCAAAACAGTAAATTGTCTATGCTTCAAGTCTTTACATTCTCAAATGAAACTGAATTTTGTATTGGGAAAGAGATACTCACAAGAAAGATATTTCAAAATATGGCTATTTGAGGGGAGTCTAACAAACACCTCCCCTCTGTTCTTGGATGGGAGGCTGGGAATAATATGTGGGGCACAATCGATGTAGCTTATAAAGCTGTAATTACTGGAGAAAATGCACAAAATGTCAGGATGTTTAGTGTCAAGACTGTTTCCTGCTTAAATAAATACCACTTTAGGGGCTGGAGAGATGGCTCAGCGGTTAAGAGCACTGTCTGCTCTTCCAGAGGACCCGGGTTCGATTCCCAGCACCCACATGGCAGCTAACAACTGTCTGTAGTTCCAGTTCCAGGCAAACACCAAGGCAAATAAATAAATAAATAATAAATAAAGTTTAAAAAAAAAAAAAAAATAAAAATAAATACCACTTTAAAAAATAATAGAAAATTAAGATTTGTAAAAGATACGTTTTCTGATTGTAACATCTCTGGTGTTCACCTTTATAAATTTAACATAGAGAATTTATCTTTGCCAGAATGTATATGAATGTAGGTTTAAAAATAATATTTAACCAAGATATAAGTTTGATATAAATTGCAGGTCTGTCATGTTTAATATTCCCTAAAGGCATTCTTTTTAATATTTTTTTCTTGATAAACTCAGATTTATATAGTAAAGAGTTTTGCCAGGCATGGTGGTGCAACTTTTAATCCCAAAACTAAAGAGGCAAAGGCAGGCAGATTTCTGTAAAATCAAAGATAGCCTGATCTACAAATCAAGTTCCAGCACAGCCAAAGAAAAAACCCATTGTGGAAAAAAAATTTTTTTAATGGAGCTGGAGAGATGGCTCATTTGGTAGTGTGCTTTCTACACAAATATGAAGACCTGAGCTTCCTCCCAACAGCTATATAAAACTAGGGCATGGCAACACACCTCTAGTTATCCACACAGATGGAGAGAGATTTTTAATAATGTAAGAAGAGAAGAAAAATGAAGCTCCAAATTAAATCCAGGTAAAGGTCATCTATTCAATTTTATGTGATGAAAAAGTCTCAGAGACTTGTTACTAGGAAACAGAAATTCTTAGTCTCAACCATGGTGTAAAGTTGTTCTGCTTTGGTTACGAACCTTTGGAATTCTCAAGGCAGGCAATCTGATCCAGTTATTTAGAAGGGCACACACTGGCCATCTCTACCATTCTTCACTTCTAAATAATGTAGTTGTAGTTCTCTGGTTTTCTTCCACAGTTATATTTTGGCTGTAGATAATTTAATTTTTTAGTAACATGCTTTTTGTTTGGATGCAGACTCTATGGATAAGTATCCGGACTCATTGGAAATGAAGACATATCACACATTTCATGGATAGAGTGAGATGTAAAAAAATAGTTGGAATTTTTGGATAGTTCTCTATGTGAGCTGAATAGACAATGACTTTGTGTTGTGTAACCATTTGAAAGTGTTTGTGTTGAATGCTGTTTATGGGAAAGGGAATCTAGATGAATAGACTGTAGTGCTTTATAATTCTGGATCATCGTACATAACCTGACTCACTTGTTGCCTCACTCACTTGTTTATTATTTCAGTGATGTATAAGTTTAGTTAAGATAGTTCAGTGAAGGTATGCAGTGTGAGACTTGCCTGAAAATTCTGGGTTGGTGAATTATATTGGCACCCAGTCGTTGACACAAAAAGGCAGATAGGGGCCTCATTGTTGGCATCCTCTGATCATAGGAGACATATAACAAGGTAAAGGTATAAGCAAAGGTTAAATTCAGAACCTGTCCTTCATATAGAGCTTAATGGGGCTGGAAAGACGGCTCAGTTTTTCTGTCCTTAGAGGACCCAAATTGATTCCTAGCACCCACATGGTGGATCACAACCATCCATAATTCCAAGGTCCATGGGACGACACCCTTTCCAGCTTTCATGGACTTTAGTTACACTTGCAATACACATATATAGCATATATATACAGGCAAAACACCCATACACATAAAAAATATTTAAAACAGCTTACAAAACACCCCCAATATGTATGCAATATGTATGGCAAAAAGTATTTGCTGTTGTAATTGAGTTTGCACATCTTGAGATGTGGGGGTATCCCACAGATTTAATTACATGAATTCTTTTAAAATGGACTAAGATAAGAACAGATCAGAAAAAAGGAGATTGAGGAAAGACAGAGGTGAGAGGGAGGGACTTAGCTTGTTTTTGCTGACCTTGAAGATGAAAAAAAAAAAATAAGCCCAGGAATGCAAAGTAATGCTAGAAACTAGAAAGGCCTTGAATAAAGAGCAAGGAGACAAGGATGTCTTTCTTACTAGTATTAGTGAGTTCTACCTACAAGTGAGGGGGATTCCTCTCTGGGATCTCAGAAGCAGATCAGATAATTGATTAAACCCCAATAAAGCCCAAGCTGGACTAAATAAATAGCTCATAACTGCTTTGTGATAAATTTGTGCTTCTAAACCCACTTTGTGGCAAATTGTTACAGTAGCAACTAAGAACAAAAAACAATACTTTATCTCAGGAGTTAGCAAGTTTTTCTTACACTGTTGAATCATAGTTCTCTGACTATATTTCATATACAGTTGTGCCTCCCAGTTGTGGTTTTGTTTCCACAGCCACTGTGGAACACAAAATTTTAGAATTGTTATTTATAATTCTCACTATCACATTGCTGTATCACACTATACTGATCCATCCTGCCTGGAATGTGAATGATTATTTTGCCCAGTATATCTTCGTGTTAATATACATTAACCACCATGGTCACTGTGTAGCTTTCTCCAGTATTAGGTCAACTGAAGGAGCACAGTGCTCTTCCCCAAAGGGTAATGGTGATGGTGCTGCTAATTCAGATAATCCAAAGAAAAAGCACAAAGTGCTTCAAGGAGGTAAAACTTAATAAAAAAAAGTTTTGTATACTGAGGATTCCAGGATCAGTGATACATATCATATGTCCATGAATTAGAAACAAGATTTCTGTTGCACCTCAGACTACAAACATGATTAAGTTCTTAAGATAGAGTATTAGCCCTCAGGAGTTAAACTGCTTGCAGTACAAGTGTGAAGATTCGAATTTAGTTTCTCAGAAACCTACAAAAATGTCATGGTGCCTGCCTATAATTCCAGCCTGGGAAGGTGAAGATAAGGATCCCCAAAGTAAGCTGACTAGCAAACCTAGCCATGTTACTGAATTCTGGGTTTGATTGGGAGACTCTGCCAAATGAAGACGGTTCAAGAGTGATGAATGTTGATTCCTGACACCAGTTTTGGACCTCCATATGCACTTGCATATATGTGCATACCTACTATATACATGCAACTACATACACATACACACAGCAACAATGGGGGAAAACTACATAGTTTGGTACTATGTACAATTTCAGACATCTGAAATTTCCTGAACTATTTCCCAAGGCTTAAAGCAGAAATAATTGTGTTACACTTTTAGCTAGCTAGACGTTAAGTAGTTATATCACTAACAATCTGATGGCTATTGAGCTTTCCAAAGAAACTTTATTTCATTTGTTTTCTAACATATATAATGCTTTCCTTTTCTCCTTTATACACACCAAGTCCCTAAACACTTAATATATTCTTTTGTTGCCAATTTAATTTATTCAGCTATATTTGTCTTATAGGCCATATTTAGACAGACAGAGATAATACATATATATAGACAAGTTGCTGTCTACCTATTATTTGCAAGTTGTCTTAGGCTCTATTTGGGACGATGTAAGTAAGTATTGCATAGGCATTCAGGTGAAGTACTTGAACCATAGTTGGTTTCAGAGATGGCAAGATAATACAGTGCTAATTAATAATACTCTTCCATCTTTGGAAAGATACAGGATTCTAATTGTGTTTCTTCTGGTCATTAGTTACTTTGCCCAAACCAACTTCCTTGTTACTGAGTTTTTTAACATAAGTCTTTTATTACTATTTTTTCACTTAGTAATTAATAATGTAGTAATTTATAGGAAGTTTTTTTAAAAGGCCACAGTAACAAGCCTGCAAGCAGTAGTGTTTTGCATATTTCAATACTTGAATGTGAGTTAATTTCAAGCTTTTTATTATGTCTAAGGATCAGGTGGTGACCATGTGTTCATCATTAAAATTACTGCATAAAGACATGATAAAAGATTTCAGAAAGTTGTTAACTATAAATATTTTTAATGTTGAGTGTGTGTCTGTGTGTGTTGTTTGTCTGCATGCATGTGCAGAAAGTGGAAGACAAATTGAGGTATCTTGCTCTCCACCCCATTTTTTGAGACAGTTTCTCATTAAACCTTGCTAGAAAAGCAAAGCAGAAAACAACACGATGCACCATCTCCCTACCTCTGCAACATGATTTACAGGCTTGAAGCACAGTGTCTGACATTTATGTGAGTGTTGAGAATCTGGATTAAGGTCCTCGTACTTACCTAGAGGACACATTACCCACTGAGACATCTCCCCAGTCTCTTAATATTGAATATTCAAGGTAGATATGGCCTATAGCATGGAGTCGAGTATAATAGAGCCCTTGGCAAGTGTTTGTTTTTCATATGCTTACCTCTTTGTACATAACTATACACACGAATGTCTATTCAGATTCCCTGTGTCTGTCATCACAAAGGAGACATTGTAATTGATAAGACAGATTGGCCACAGACTGTCCAAAGACAAAGCAAACATTACTTTGTGAATTTTAGAAATTTCAGACAGGGGGCTGGAGAGATAACTCAGAGGTTAAGAGCACTGTCTGTTCTTCCAGAGGTCCTGAGTTCAATTCCCAGCAACTACATGGTGGCTTACAACCATCTATAATGAGATCTGGTGCCCTCTTCTAGTGTGTGTATACAAAAAAAAAAAAATTTCAGAGAGGAACAACTTGCCACATAAGTGCTGTATTGAAAACTAAAAACAGCAGATGAAACATTCTTCACTGACCTTAAGAGATTCAAGAGAGTAAAGGCCAGAATTAATGTGTGAGTCCTAGGAAACAGAGTGAACTCACAGGTGACTGACCATATACATGAACAGATCCAAACCACAGTCAGTCCGGGCACACAGAGGGAGAAGTGGATGGGAAAGTACCACCTCTAACAGGAGCTATTTGAAATTGATACTTGCTGGGAAAGGGGAATTGGGTGTCCTCCAGTGCAGTGTGATTGGATATATTGACTACACTCTTTTATCTTGGAGAGAGCGAGAAAAACGAAGTTGGGGAGGGAGTATTTGACAGAGGAGAAAGAGTATAATAAAAACAGATATGTGAAAATTTTAATTAGAAAAAGAAAGATTCCAGAGTATGGATCCCTGGATTTCCCAGCACCGTTGCAGATTCTGCAGCTTTCCTGAGTTAGTGTTCAGCACCTGCCATGCTGTCTTTCTCGTCTTGAGAATACTGAACCACACATACCCCTTTCCTTTGTCTTATTGTAAACACCTATGTCCTTCCTGGTGGGATGTACCTTGTTCTCTAAGGTAAGTAACTCTTCTCTCCTTATTTGCACCTAAAAAGATTCAGAGCTGTCTGCTGTTTGACATTGTGACATTATTTTAGTGTTTGAATAACTTTGAAAAGCCAAACTTACACAATTTAAAGAGCCAGAAATAGTTCTAAAAATCTGATGCTTTTTGTTAGCAATTTTATAATCTTAAATTCTACTTAGGCTTAAAATGTTTTCAACTGTAATTCTGAAAGCATTTGATAAAACTGAAAATAGCCATATTATCACAATTGTGAAACTCCAAAGAAAGCTTTTTGAGACTTTATCAGTGGTTACAAGCTTGAGATTTTTACTGTTACATATTTTTCAATTACTATGATATGTTGTCAAGTACAGTGACATATGCCTATAATCTCAGTATTTGAAAGAGGAAGGCAGGAGTATCCAGTGTTTAAGGCTGACTGGGCCACAGAAATCCTGACTTACGAAAGCTAAACAATCACAGCAATGATATTGTGACGTTTACAGAGAAGATTGATTAGAATGAGACTTTGGGCTATAGTGGTCAGTGTGACATTGTCAAAAACCCTTTCTGTAAGGCCTCTTTAATTTATGTCTGTCTTTTTTATTATGAAAAAAAGTCATATTTTTTATCCATGTATCCCCTTGTTCAGGCTCCCTTCCCCCTCCCAACCCTCCTAGTCACTCACTCTTCTCTCCATCAGTTCGTCTCCTCCCCAGCAAGGGCAGGAGGTCCCAAGGTCCCAAGGTGGCTTAGTTCAACATCCACTCCTGGCAGATCTGCTTTTCTCACACCCCTCCTCCGCATCAAGACTGAGTCAATTGTTTCTCTGGAGGGAATGGGCTTCAAGATGCAAGTCCAAGGTGTTTCAGATCCCAAGCTGTTCAGTGGTTGTGGTTTGCAGCTTGGACATGAGCTGTTATATCTGGATTCGTTACATGTCTGTCTTCTGGGGTCGGATGGAGACTCTATGTCTGTCTTTAATTTATCACTTACATGCTGTAAATATATGTGCTGTGGTCTTGTCTAGGCTCCATTAACTCAATTACAGAGTAAATTCACTGTATCTCTTAAGGATCCTAGAATTTTCAAACAGATGATGAATGGAAATTAGCCTTAATTTCACGTCACTAGTCACCTTAGTCACTGAAAAAAGAGGCTGCCCTTTGAAGTCAGATGTTAATGTCTACTAGCAATGAAAGTTTTAGATGATGTATTCAATAGAAAGCTGTGGGTCCCTTCATCAGTCACCTCGGCTGATCTTCTGGAGAATTGGCTGTAGCTTCTGCAGCAGCACTTGGTAATATAATGCTATAAAGACTTCTTAATAGCCCCAACTGTCTTAGCCCCAACAGCTCTGTAGTGTTCAGGCTTGTTCTCAGCTGGGCATTGACCTAAGGGAGCATTGTAGCTGCTGATCTCCTCTACAAACTACTAAGATGTCTCATCAGCAGGGAGGGTTTTACTTACATAGATGAGTTTTCACTGGATTATCAGCTTTAATGGTCTCTAAGACCAATTCTTTTGCTTTCACAACTGACTGGAATAAGAGGACTTGTCTTTATCCCCTTCCAACTTTCAGCATTCATTTTTTCCTAAGACTAACATTTTAAGATTTTCACTAAAGAGAGGTACATGATTCTTCCCTTAAAGGCTATTGTAAGTTATGAGCTGGCCTGATTTAAGTAGTATTTTGTCTTCTTACTGGGAAGGCCTGAGAAAGAGAGAAATAGGAAAATAGCCAAGCTACAGAATATTCAGAATGTACATATATATACATACACACATAGACATACACATATGCATGTATATATGTATACACACATATATATGTATATACACATACACTATACATCTATATGGTATACTTTATGACATCCACCCAAAATTGGAAAAATAATACTCTAAGTCACTGGATTATCATAGAAAATACATAGAAAAAGAATATTTATAATATTGACTGAATTGGTAAGATATGATGAAATACAACAAGTGAATATATACTTTTGAAGTGAAAACACTGATAGACTTGATTGGATAGACAATACTGGACTGTCAAACTGTGGAAGCAAGTAAAATGAGAATACTATAATATTCTAGCCCTGTCACTGTTACTATGGCCAAAACATAAGATGGCTCAGTGCATTTTGAATCTTATTTTTTAAATGTTTGTAACAAGAAATTGTTAGGTGTTTGAGAACATAATGTGTTGGATAAAGCTTAAGATTTTATCCAGGCTACTTAAAAGTGTTACCAGAATTGTTACCAATCAGGCTGTCCATCAATCCTGTCATGTAATCCTGGACTTGGTCTTTAGATGGTTTTCAGTTCTAACTTAACCAATGTAAGTTGGTATCTCTGATTATTGTCAGTACTTTCTGCTTTCCTTGATAAGATGAAGTAGTTTATCTTTTTTAAGATTCTAGTTTAACTGTGTACATCATTTGTTTTTACTTAGGTCAGAAATGCGTGAGAGTGGAAGACATGGCAGGGAACTGGAAGAACATTTCTGCTTCTTAGCGCTTCCCCAGAGTGATGTGCTAGAAATCTACCAGAATGGGCTAAGTGCCAGAGCATCCACATTGAAGATTCTTGGGAATCCTCTTCTTGGAATTTATATGTTTAGACATGTTGATGTTGCTCTGAATTATGCTCATAGTCGAAGCACTACTGTAGAAAGTATTATGATTTTTAAGGTAGGTGGTAACATAAAACAAATACTAAACATATAGGAGCAGTTTAAGTCATAATTTTATTACTTAGTTTATGAGATAGTTTATGACATACTTTAAAACATAGTTTGTTTTAAGTTTAAATTCTCTTAAATAGAATCTCATAGAATAATTACTTGGTTATCCTTTGGAATTTTCCTTGTTTGTCACTCTTTACCTAACTTTAGCACAAAGTAAAACTTAGGTACAGAAGGCAGCTCTCACCATCATCTTCCCAGTACATACTCTGGATTCACTGTCCCTCTTTGTATTTTATATCATACTGTATAGCACCACAGTAGTTTATGCTCTCGGGACAGTTTAAACGATTATAGCTAGCTTTATTGGGCTATTTCAGTTTAATAGCATTAAACTAATGTCTGTTATTTTTAACAAATATGTCATGCTTTTATAAAATGGTAATTTTGAGCAAAGAGTAGAATAAGACCTTATAACACAAACATGTGTGAATAAGTATTGTTTATAGTAAAACATAATAGCCACAGTTAAAAGTAATCATTTAGTGTATGAATTGAATTTTTATATATGCTTTCTCTCAAGTATATATCCATTATGATTAGATGGACAAGATTTTTTAAGTTTCATTTACTTTTATATATATGGCTGTTGCCTGCATGTATGTAAGTGTACCACATATGTGCCTGCCCACAGAGGCCAGAAGAGGACATGGAAACCTTTAAACTGGAATAAGAACTGGTTGGAAGGTATCATGTTGATGCTGAGAACTCAATGTAATTCCTCTTCAAGAACAACAAAGTTTTTAACCTCCAAGCCATTTCTCCAGCTTTACTGAATGTTTTTAAAGTATTGTGGAAATGCTATACAATCGTTTGTTTTAGAATATTAATATGGGCCAAGCATGCCTGTATTCAACCTGTGGAAGTTTGGGAAGGAGGATCTTGAGTGCAAGACTCTCCTGGGCTACATTGAGAGTTCAGGGTTGTCTGAACATCCCAAAACTGTCCTAGGAACCAAGCAACCCACACACACACACACAATGTTCTGAAATACATAGATTAAGAAAAGTAACTGATTGGGGAGATAGCCCTGTGGAAGTTAGTTTGGATCCCTAGCACCCAAGTGAAATGCTGGATATGGCCACACACATCTGTAACCCCGAAGCTGTGCAGGAGGTACAAGATGTAGGAGGATTGTTCAGATTTGCTGGCTACAAGCCTAGCCCCTAGGTTCAGTGAAAGACCCTATGTCAAAGGAGTAAGTTTTCGTCTGGTCTCCTCATATTGCACATAGTATATGCACACAAACACACAAGACCAGAAATATGCTAGGGGTGTGTTCAGCAGTAGAGTGCTTGTCTCGTGTACATGAGTTTCTGGATTGGAGTCCCAACACTGGAAAAAGAAAAAGAGGTGGGTGAACCTTGAGTTTTAGGCTAACCTGGTCTAGAGAGTTAGTTCTGGATAGACAGGACTACAAAGAGAAATCCTGTCTGAAAAATGAAGAAAGAAAAGCAGAAAATACTAAAAAAGACGTGGACTTAATTGTCAGTAATAAAATTGGTAGGTAGTAATAAGGTTTAGGATAGAGTATTTTCTTAGTGTGCATGCATCAGTCCCTAGCAGGCATGTACACAAACACACACAGACACACACACACAAATCCTGTACTTAAATTTCTTTATTATACCTGTAGTAGTAAGTGGGCAACTTGTGAGGGTCAGTTACTTTCTTTCCATCCTGTGGACCCATTGAGGACTTGGTAGCAAGCACCTTTGCCTGATGGGCCCCTCACTGGTCCTTTATGTTTTTTTATAATATACCCAAAAGTAAATTCCTGAGTCATATTAATTATGATTTATTCTAATTTTGAAGATTTTCCACATTATCTTTTCTAATAGCATTGGAATGATTTAACTAGCGAATGAACAACTTCTAATTCAAAGTAGTTCTGAGCACGTATACAGGAATTAAAAATTGGCTAATTAGAAAATGATAACAGTAGAACAGACTAGATAAAACAATGAAACCTAAGACCTTGTGCACAGTTTCTGACCAACAGTTCATAAGAATTCCAGTTCTTTATGTCCTATGTCCTCACCAACATTTCTTTTAATTTTGGCTTCAAGGAATGACTTAGAGAAAGCACTCTCTTAAATTGTTTGAAAAGTGATATTGTGCCTGTGACCCGCACAAGATGTTTCTCCCCTTGTTTATGTAGCTTGCCAGTAGGCCTGCCTCTACAGCTGATAGGAGAGTAGCACTGGTCCTCCTGATAAGACTGTAGTAGGCAGAACGTCTCTGCCTTGAAACAGTGGGTGTTTCACGCCTTGACTCATCTTACGGGTTTTGCTGTGCAGTGCTCAGTTGTCCTGAGAAGGATACCATTGGTAGTTACTTTTCTCCGGAGTATGTGTATATACTGCTGTCTTTTTTCACACCCTCGGAAAACCTGTGTGTTAGAGCCTTAAAAGGTTTCTCTGAAGCTAATAAATGATTTTGAAGTAGTCACTCCTGAGTTCAGATTTTATTTGTATTTAGTTATCCCTCCCATTTCCTTGAGTTTTTTTTTCTTTTTATTTGCTCAATTTGTGAGCAGTAACTAACTAAAGCATAACTTGAGAGAGTCCAGTTTTTAACATTTGTATTTTTGTTTTTAATCTTTATTTTAGCATAATTTTCAATTTAGAGAATTGTTGCACACACAGAACAAAGAATGTCTGTGAATATAGTCCATCCAGACTTGCCTGTTGTTATCAGCAAACATTTTATAACCTACAGCAAATCAGGAAGAACTGAGAGATAGGAGTGGTGCAGAGCTGTTGACTAACACACAGATTTTAGTCGTTTTGCCACACATTCAATTTTTTTCAACTCCAGGATTCTATGTAAAATACAAATGTGAGGAAGTATTATTTTGAGATTCAGATGAACAGAATTAGCCTATTGAAAACAATAGTAATGTTACAGCAAATTTGAGTACAAACAAAAAAAATAAATCTTTTATACATAGGTCTTAGTCTATAATGTATGCATATATGTGTAAACATCTGTAAATGGGTGTACAGAATGGCATCAGAAATGACACTGAGAATCAGAATGACACTGAGAAAGGTCTCATTGGATGATAAGGAAGGACAGGGAGCCAATGAAGAGGATATAAAGCTTAAGTCTTTTCCTAGTTACAACTGTACTGGTGTGTGTGGGGCGGGGAGGTATAAAATTGTAAATGACTCAAAGCATACACTATGCAGTTTTCAATGCTTGAGTGTTTAACTTATGTAATTATTATTTTTGTTCATATATTTTTTAAGAGGAATTTAATTTTTTTTAGTTTTCTGAAATTTTTTGTTTTCTTTGTTTTTTTTCAGTTCCCTGACTCTGTTTAAATAGTACATTTAATAATTTAATTATACACGATATGTTGAACCTAATGATACATGACTGTAATCCCAAAACTTGTAAGGTAGAGACAGGGAAGTCATCACCAGTTTGAAGCTAGCCTTTTCTACACAGCATGTTTTAGGTTAGCCAGAGCTTTACAGTGAAACCGTCTCAAAAACCTGAAGCAAAATAATAATTCTATAATGCTTTACTGTCTACAGTTATGTCACCTGGTCTCTCCCACCATTTCTATTTCTAGATCAATATTCATACACACTTTCACAGTAAACTCACTTCTAAAAGTAGGTTTTCAGAATTTTTTATTAGAAGGAACTCTAGTCTCAGATGTTAATTTGGGAAATAATTGGTATAATTACCATCTTAAAACATCTTATTTATCCAGGGCATGGATTAACAGTTTTATTACTTTATCACTATTAAAAGCATGAGGCTTTAAAAGTATTTGAGTGTTATCTTTTTTGGTTTTCAGGTTCTCTTTGGGAAAGTAAAGAAAATTCAACCTTCTGTGGATAAAAACAAAGTTTCTCTGGATCCTTCTCCTAACTTTGATTGCCATATGTCAAGAACTATGCCTTCTCTGAAAGATACCATTGAGCTACAAGCCTACAATTCAATGGTATGTTAATACGAGGGTTCCTTTGATGACTAGAAGGATATACACTTAGTGCAGAAACTTATTTACATGCCTTAATTCCTAAGTTGGTTGTCAGCTTCTCTTTTGAACGAGACTGATAACTACAGTCAGTCATTTATATCTCAAAGTCGCTGAAAGTCAGTTTCAACTATTTTGCCATTTAAAAAAATGGATGATGAGGGATAAGATGGTAGATACTTTAAGGTAACTTGATTAACTCAGTTCTGATATATATCAGAACATCACAATGGGGCCTGGGGAGATAGTTTAAGTTGATAAAGTGCTTGCCTCACAAGGATAAAGACCTGAGTTCAATCCCCGGAACCCATGTTAAAAGAAAACAAAAAAAGATTTAGTGTATTGTGCATGTATTCCTAGTACTAGAGAGAGAGGGTCCCTAGGGCTCATTGGGAAGCCAGCTTGGTAAATTCTAATCTCTGTGACACTCTGTCTCAAAAAAGAGGGACACTGAAGAATGACACCCACATCACTACATACACACACACACACACACACACACACACACACACACAGAGAGAGCAGAAGTCACACTAAACCCTATAAATATGGCCAAACATGGTTTATCAATTAAAACTATTTTGAACAAATGTATACTTTGGAAGAGGCACAAAGGAAAATTTATGGATTAACCATAAATGTAGGAGCAGGTTTTTTTTTTTTTATTACACATTGCTTAACACTTTGTAGCACTTTATTTATAATAGAATATTAAATTTTAATAAGTAAAAGTAAGTATTAGATGTATATGCATATACAAAGTATTAATATTTATTATGTTGGCCTTGAATTAGGTTTCAGAACATATACATTTTTATAGAAAATACTACTTATTTTGAAACAGTTGTGTTTCTGTTAGTATTAATAGCTTCCAGGTAATATGTAGTAGAAGGAAAAGGAATTTTATACATCCTTCAAAAAACTAGGGTCAAAGACGATACGATAAATGGATTGTTGTCTTCCCAAAGGAAACATTAAGAGATAAAGAAACGCTTATTTAGCAAGCAAGGGACATGTCTGTCCCAGGGCAGGGCAGCAGCAGCACACTGGCTTCTGTGGTGTAGGTTTCTTAGTTTTGTGACTATTATGAGGGAAGTGCCATTTTATGTGTAACTTTTTTTCCTTCCAAATCATATTGGAACCCTTCATCAAAATCACAATGTAAATGGTTTCCCTTCACAACAGCTCATGTGTGAGAAAGTGCCCTAGTGCCTTAGGTTTTGATGTAGAAGGAACAACCTCTGCATCCTCGAGGTCATTTAACTACAAAGCAGCATTCTGACTGTCAAAAGGCAGAGCTACCGAGATATAAATAACAGGTTTTAGTTTTGTTTTATTACCTTTTATTCTAACTGCTTTTTGGGACTGCTCAAGGTTCATGATTACCTATGTTCAGGTTAAGATACTCCACTACAAAGCTAGGGCCAGGGCTTTACAGTAATTTGATTTTCTTCTTATGTCTTTTAGGTGTACTTCTATGAATATGATTTATTTTCAAGGCCAATAGATAAACCTAGACAGTGTCTTCCATATGCAATAGTAACAGTAAAATTTATTGGTCAAAAGGCTGGTAATGGACAACTTATGACCTCACTGAGATTTCCCTCCACAGGATTTCCTAAGAGGCTTGGTAAGATACATTCATTATTCGACTGCACTGCTCTCAAATTCTGAGTATGCTAATACATTGTGCATCTCTAATCAAAATAGTTGTATTTTACCTGTCTTCCACTTTCTATAGCTAGATTCATAGGTGCATATTTTTGCCTCTTTGACTTAGTATATGTTTATGTAATTTTTCTTTGTTGATAGCTGTAACAGTTTATTCACTTTTATGGATGGATGGAGAATATTGCATTGAGTGACTACACTATTGTATTAGAAAAATTGAGGTACTCTTCCAACTTCTTATTCCACGTTGCTACTTATATCATATTTATATAATTAAATATTTTAAATATTTAATTTTTTTTAAGCTTTCATTTGTCTTTTATTCAGCTTAAACAGATGTTCTCAGTGAGAGGAACTATCCATAAAAGCTTCTCTTTTACAGGTAGATGCAATTGATATTTTGAGGATATGTTGTAAAAGGTTTTTGGGCCAGACTTTCCTGTCTAGCCCAGAGGTTCAGTTCCACTCTCAGCCCTGTTTAGCCTCAAATAATTACACACAGGCTTATATTATTTTTACGATGATCAACCTAGGACCCAGCCATGTAACTTGTTAGCTCATTAGTTTTATATAACCCATTTTTTTTCTTCTGTATTTATTTTGTATTTATCAAAAAAAAACCAGTAAAATGAATTTAAAATGCTGAAAAGTTAACAATAAAATATTTAAATTTTTAAAAGTCATTTTACTAGCCTAGTGATTATTATGTTAGATCATTGTGATTTTAATTTTTTCAAAATTTTAATGATACTAAGAATCTTTATCTTTGCCGGTATTTAGTTCCATCAGACTTTCTCATGTTTTGTATTGCTGTAGTAGTTGGCTTCTGGTTTTGGCTTTTGTCCAGATACTAACAAGGTTAGAGTCTCTTGGTAGATAAATTGCCAGTTGAATTTTCACTTCATGTGTGTATGAGATAAATACATTTGTGTTATATATTGTGCTTATGTGTGTGTGTGTGTGCACACGTGCAATACTTCTGCATTATGCATGCTGAGGTCAGAGCAGGATTCTTTATAATTGTCCCAACACAGAATTTTTCACTAAACTCACAGTTCACCTTACCAGCTACAGCTGCTGACAGTCCCCCTTGGGATTGCCTGTCTCCATACCCTAAAGCTGGGGTTACAGGAGTGCACAGTCATTGGGTGCTGGAGATTCAAACCCAAGTGCACATGTTTGAAGATCAAGAACTCCTAATCACTGACCCATCTCCCTATTCCCAAACAGCCACTTCCCTGAAATTTCTGGTCTAATTGTTACCCACACTTTTAAATTGAGGTGGGCTTTTTATTGATTTGTGAAAGCTGTTTGAAATGTCAGCTATTGGATCTTAGATCATGTAAGTATTCAATTATTT
>PVIH01000151.1:248766-332967 GCA_004025045.1 Sigmodon hispidus
TTTTTTTTTTTTTTTTTTTTTTTTTTTTTTTTTTTTTTTTTTTTTTTTTTTTTTTTTTTTTTTTTTTTTTTTTTTTTTTTTTTTTTTTTTTTTTTTTTTTTTTTTTTTTTTTTTTTTTTTTTTTTTTTTTTTTTTTTTTTTTAGTTACATCCTCACTCTGCAGCCTAAACTAGGCTGGAGCTCTTGTCATATCACAGGTGGCCTGGAATATACAGTGATGGCTGTTTTATCCCCCCACATGGCTAAGTTAGCCATGCCTCCTGATGTGACATTCCCAGTATGAGATACATTGTTATACTAAGATAATTGATGTTAAATCTGTCTTATTTATGAATATTTTCCAAAGTAAATGAAGCTTTTAAGAGTTTATAGGACCAGGCATGGTGGCATACACCTTTAATCCTAGCATTCATTTAAGAGCAGAGGCATACAGATCCCTGAGTTCCAGGCCAGCCAGGGTTATAGTAATAAGTTCCAGGCCAATCAGATTTAATAGTGAGACCCTATCTCAAGAAAAGGAAAAAACTTAATAGGTTTGTATTACCAGTTTTTGTCTTACCTTCCTGGAAACATTAATCACTTTATTTTCCATTAGCACATTCAATTTATTAGAAAATCACCTTGTCCACTGGTTTACAGTAATACCCTGTGGTACATTAGTCAGAAGCAGGTATTCCAGAATCTGCTTGGTGCTTTGTGTTTTAGAATCAGTCTGTGGATACCTACTACCATACCTGTCTCTTAGAATTTTGGTTGTGCTTAATTAATTCTGTACATTAATTTGTAAAAGGAAAAAAACTTAAAAATTTCTAATTTGTTAAACATTTTATTTCTTTTAGCATTTTGATTTTGTAAATTTTTTTCTATAAATTTCTAAGTGTCTTTTAATAAATACCATTTCACTTTCAATAAATACACTAACTTGTTATGGAATAATTCTGTCTGTCTGTCTGTCTGTCTGTCTGTCTCTCTCTCTCTCTCTCTCTCTCTCTCTCTCTGTACATGTGTGTACACGTGTGTACCATGCCCATACCACGATTTACACATGGAGGTCAGATGATAACCTTCCAGCCTCTTTGAAACAGAATGTTTTGTCACCACTGTGGAACTGTGAGCTCCCGGGGACTCTTTGTATCTGTGTTCCATCTTATTAGAATTTAGGGGCAAGATTAGTGAGTTTGATGTCATTTCGTAGCTGTTCTTTGTCATGTTGAACTTTCCTTTTGTTCCTAGGTTACTAAAAGTTAGATTTCTGTCAAATGCATTTTCTTTATCTCTTGAAATGAACATGGGAATAACCATTTGATTCTGATATGTATCTTCTGTATTCTTCACTCTGCTTGTTACAATTTTGTCAAATAATTCTTTCTTTGCAGTCATAAAGAGTAGTCTGTAGCTTCCTTAAGATGTTTTTGTGTGGCTTTAGTATTAGGATAGTATGATCTTATAGGATGAATTGTAGTGTTTAATTTTTTTTAAGTTTGTGCACCGATACTAGTTTTCTTTTTTTCTTTAATGATTCACAATTTATTCAGCGAAAATAGTAATTTAATAAAGGCAGATCAAACACAGGTTTATCATAGTTAGCATCGTTTCCTCATTAAGCCCAATCTTTCTTTATTATGAATAAAGTCTCATTTTTTTATCCATGTATCCCCTTGTTCAGCTCCCTTCCCCTCAGGCCCCTCTCAGTCACTTAATGTTTGGTACTTGCGAATCCATCAAGTTGGAGTTTCTAAGTAGTGGCTAATTAGCGATGTGCACTCACTCACTGTGGGTCAGTATCAAAGCTTTCTAAACTTTGGGTCATGACCTCATATGGGACCTCAAATGTGAAAGTCATGAAAAAAATGGCAACAATAACAGATTGAGCATGTAGTGGCCAAAACTTAACTCAGAATGAAGCATGAATCCAAGATTTATGTGGCGATGCTTACCTATGGTGTATTGTGTAACTCCCTGCCCCCTTAGTTCTCACATGCTGTATGCCCTCTGCACTGCACATAACCATATACTGCTCAGTACCCACACACGCTGCCGGAGACTGGCTGTTACAGAGAAAAGGTTTTTACAATTTTTCTGCTGTCATTTCTCAGCATGTATCAAGTAGCTTTGAACTCTGCTGTGCTATAATGTTTGATTTTAAAAACTACTATTGTTGACATAAGTGAATTGACCTTGTAATTTAGAATTTCTAACAATTTCAGAAATGGCTGTCAACATAGTCCCATTTTGTACTACATATTTATGGAGGAAGACCTTTCTCACCATTGATGATTATAAAATTAAACCCATCAATTAACTCTTAAAGATACTGGAAATATTTTCTAGAGTACCAATCAGCCAATATTTAACCTTTATGTAAAAATAAGCATATCTGGGCTGGAGAGATGGCTCAGTGGTTAAGAGCACTGGCTGTTCTTCCAGAGGACCTGAGTTCGATTCCCAGCATCCACATGGCAGCTAACAACTGTCTGTAATTCCAAGATCTGACACCCTTACACAGTTATACATGCAGGCAAAATACCAATTCACATAAAATAAAAATAAATACTTTTTAAAAAATAAGCATATCTCATTTGTATACAGATTTGATTTTTGCTTTTATGTAAATTTAATATATGGCAAAATCATTTATGTCAAAGAATGGTTTTAAAGTAAGATTATTATTATTTATTATTGGTAAATATTTGATTTGTCTACCTACTTTATATAGCTTTATATCTAGAGTCAAGTATTTTGATTTGTTTTGATAAGGTCTTGTTGCTATATAAACACTTTAGATCCCAAGCATTTGAATAAAGGATGTTCAGTCTGTTACTTCCAAGGATATTTCTATACTATGGCTGTAGAAAGAGTTTATAGGACATTTTAATCCCTACTTTAAAATTTTATTATATTTTATTTATGTGTGTATGTGTTGGCATGTTGGGCTCACATTTGCATGTCAGAGGACAACTTTCAAGAGGTGGTTCCTTCCACAATTGTATCCTCCAAATTGAACTCAGGGCATTATAAGTTATAACACCATTTCCCCTGAGCCATCTCTTCTGCCCCTCCCCTACTTTTTGACTTCATTGTCATTTGCTCCCTTTTTTTCCCCAAGGAAAAAGGAAAAAGAAGCAAAGTGATAGCAGGTAGAGACCATTTTGCCTGCTGGTGCATAGATGCTGCCATGAAATATTGCAAGTTGGTACAAGGAATAACCAAAAAAGTTTTCCTATTTAATATTTTCTCTTTATATGTTTTTATAACAAAGTAGTTGAAATCAGTCTCACACTGAGTAGCTAAGGATGAATGACCTTTAGCTTCTGATTTTTTGCCTTAGTCTCCCAAATGCTAGGATTACAAATATGTATTTTCATCTGGTTTTATGCATTTTTTACAATTTTCCTACTGTCATTGACAGTAGTTCAGTGCTGGACATTGAGATCAGTGCTTTCTACATGTTGGCTGGTAGCACATTAACCAACTGAGCTATATGTTCAGCCTTTTGTTTTTAATTAAATATTTATTTTTTGCGTTAATGTACTCACGTGTGCTAGGCACATATGAAAATCATAGGACATTGTGTAGTATATGAATCCCAGGAACCAAACTCATATCAACAATCTTGGTAGCAAACATTTCTACCCATTGAGCCAGCTCACTGGTCTTTCCAGCTTTCTTTTATAATATTTATAATTTTTTATCAGAATTCACTTCTTACCAAATAAGGTTTTTTTAAGCTAAGTTGCTTAGACTGTGTTCATATTTTACATTGCAACATTTATTTCTTATTGATTTATTATTTTCTTATCTCTCTGCTTTTTGTGATAAGAATAGATAATCACCATTAGGCTGTTAAAAAAGAACCTCCCAGTTAAAATCACTCATGACATATTTTTGTATTTGTTTTTCCACAGAAAGAGAATGTTCTCTGAATAACTGTACAGTTGCCAAAAGAATTGGAAAAGGAAAGGATGCTACAATAATCTTTGAACACTTCCGGAAACCTGTTGATCCATTTCCTCAGGAAAATTGTCCCTGCAAAGCACTAAATTCAGAGATGGGTCCTTCCAATTCGGATGCTTCTAGCTCTTATGGAAATGTGCAAAGTGGAAACAGTTCTGTGTTTGAATCATACAGCAGACAAACAGATAACTCCTCAGAAGTTAGAGATGCTTCTGAAATACACACACACAATTCTTCAGGTCTTTCTTTGATGCCCACTGCTAACACAGCAAGTGGTAATGATGATCTGTTCACTGTGACATATCTTAGAAGTATTTTAAGTGGTATTTCTGCTATTCTTCACTCTCAGAGCAGTACTGGCTCAAGTACAGTTACTACTTCAAAACTTATTAAAGACCCAAGACTGATGAAGAGAGAACAAAGCATGAGAAAACAAAATAATTCTACAGGTTTAAGTGATATTTTGCCGCTTGATAACAGTGTGGGTCATGGTAATTCAGAAATACAGCAGACATGTGTGCCAGCTACTTCCATCTCCTCACCTGAAACTGCCCCTGCTGATCATGCTGTTACTAATTGTTCAGATGCCTCTTACTTCACATCCTCTTCTGCAGGTTCACACTCTCAGATTCACAGTATGGGCTCAAAGGACTCTGGTTATGCAACATCCAGTAAAATTGCCATTACAGGACAATGTGAAGACCAGAACAGTTTTTCCTTCCCTCGTTATTTACCAAATGCAGTTTCAGATGTTGGGAAACAAAAATACAATGAAGAAAAGGCCCAAAAGAGAAGTAACATTCCAGTTGTAACTGAGCAATGCAATGAGCCACAGAAATCTTATGAATCAGAAAAAAATACTTGTAATAAAGACTCTGATGGTCACATCTCTAAGACATCATGGCCTTCTGATTTAAATGCTATAGATAAGGTTGGCCCCCAGATGTCTACTGTCTTCCCAGTCCAGAAGAAAGGAAACCTAGATGAATGCATGCAAAATAATGGAATGATGAAAATGTTCACCAGCCAAGAAACTGTTAATTATTTTACTAATGAAACTAAAAGTAGCCCAATTGGTAATTGCATTACATTGCACCAGGAAACTAAAGAAGGTGGAAATCTTAATTCCTTAAGGGCAAATTGTGAAAAGATACCAGTTACTGCTAAGTTACAAATACCCAAATCTCCCATGTCTACCACAAAAGATAAAAATGAACTAGATGGTGCAGCATTGAAATTAGAGTGTAATCTTACTCCAAATATAGGATGCCTTTCACAAAAACATCCTCAGTACACTTTAGAACACAAAGATAATACTCATACAAATTTTGCCATGGCTCAAGGTCTAATAGAATTGAAAGCAGTACAAAATAATCAGAACTTCATTAATATTATGACGGATGCTTTTCAGGAAACAAAAGATGTCTCCCTGGCCAGAGAACAACTCGTTGATAGAGCTATTTCATCTTCTGCCATTGACATATCTCCTGACAGTTCAGATTTCAACATAATTGGAGAATATATGTGCATCCAAAGGGAAAATGAAAATGAGTATAACCTTCAAAAAGACTACAAAGAAACTTCTCGTGTTAAAGACGATGTACAGGACCACAGTCTGTCTTATGATGCAGGGTTGAGCTCTGATGTAAACTTGAAAATTAATCTACAAGATGAAAATCCAAATGTGGCTAAAGAGAAAGATAGTGCTTCTTCATCTCCAGAATACAATACAAATAACATAAATGAAAGTGAAAAGCAAGATTTTTGTACAAATATAGCTGAAGTGGGGGAAATTAAGAGTAACACCAATGTAGAAATTCTGAATCCTGAAGAGTGTTCCACATTGAACTCAATTTGTGGAAAGAAAAGTAGACCAGAAAAAACTGCATCAGAGAGTGAAGATAGTATGGCTGCCATAACACACAGACATACAACAAGGGTGGAAAACTTGGTGCCTACATTTCCAGACATCAAAGACTCTTCCATGTATGTAACTTTAAATGCTGCAAAACAAGTAGTCAGTAGTGGTGTTCTTATGTTAAGCACAAATAGTGGGGATCATCAAAAACCCCAGCTGAAAAAGACTTGTTCCTCTGAGATTTCAGATTTAAGTTTAGTAAAGTATGACATTTCTGATTGTGAAATTGATACTGATAAAGACAAATTACAAGAATTTTACCAATTAGGAAATAAGAATTCAGTTCCTCAAACTTTTGAATTGGGGTGTGAAATTGAAGTAGAACTTGAAGAAGGTAGTGATGCTTCTTTTTTTCAACAAAATATACATAGCCATGGAAATGTTCTTTGTGAAGAAATTGAGTTATATGAGGCCCTGAAGTCACGGATTGATTGGGAAGGCCTATTTGGAGATAGTAATGAAGATATTGAAACCTCGAGTTTCACAAGAAGGGAGGATGCTGATTCACTTTGTTCTAAAGGATGTAATTGTGTTTCTTTCTCTTCACAAAAAGACAAAAGAGAACTCCACAACCCAATCTTTCTTTCAGATCTACAAGTTACAGTTACAAACTTAATTAGTCTAAGAATCCATCACACTGATGATTCTTTAGAGTCAAAAGACAATTTTTACAAACATGTAACTGAATGCAAACAACGAAAAGCAAGTAAGGAGGGGAAAGCTTTTGGATTTGGCATTTATTCCCAAACTTCTGGAGAAAATTCAGGTTTTTCATGTGAAAATAAATGTGGTGATTCAGTGCAAGAATCAGGACATGTGAGTAAACCTGGAACCTCGCATTCTACACATGGAAAATTAAGCACCTACTCTTCAGCTAGTGACCCATCTAATGTCGCAGTAATCAATGATAAATGTCCCACAGAATCAAAACCTGACCTTAATGACACTAGAAGTAAAAAGGATATGGAATCAAGAAGTAACAAAAGAAACCTGCATGCCTCTTCTAGGGGTCAGAACATGTCCCATAAAGATCTAAGGCAGCATGAAGCTCATGAGAAGAGGCGGAGGCCCGCGAGTCACAACTCATCTGAATGTTTTTCTTCCCTATCCCAAGGACGAATTAAAACATTTTCACAGTCAGAGAGGCATATTAGGGATGTACTGAATACTCTAAACAATGAAGCATCTTTATGTAAAAGCAAACACCTGTCCAGAAAACTGAACAAAGCTGTTCTTCACTTAAAAAAGGCTCATAGAAGAGTTCATACATCTTTGCAGATTATATCTAAAGTGGGAAAAAAGAGAAAGGGGCCATTACCAAAAGCATATTCAGTAATATGCAATAATTTCTGGGAAAGTTGTGATCTTCAGGGTGATAGTTTGATGTCTGAAAGACGATACTCTAGGCATTTTTTATCCACAAAAAGATACAACAAACAGGAAAAGAAAAGATTATTAAGATTTGATATTGATGAATCATCGTCCCCGCTTTCAAAGCACAGATCTTACAGAACAAAGAAAGGGAGCATTGCACAGTGCCTATCCAGCAAAATTCTGTCTGCCCATGTCTCCAGTAGTCCTGCCACTTTCCCTGTGAGAGAATTTTGTGATGAAGGACAGCTTCATGAATCACAGTTGCCTCTAACCTACGCATCCCAGAGTGTAAGTCAATTAGAATGCACTGATCCCATCCTGAGAAATGCAGGCTCTTCTGAACTCAAGCATTCTTCTCGAACAAGTGGGTATATGTCTTACCCAGATGGAATACTACCAGAAAAAGACTATCAGACTGTTGCACAGTTATCTAAGAGTGGTTCTACAAAGCTTGAAAACCATCCAATGCATAATATTAAGGATATAACAAAAGAAAATGATTCTGAAGATAAAACACTGGTATGTGAAAGTAATTCAGTGTCTTTAAGTTTCATAAAAGAAAACGTAAGTCATAGTCGAGACAAAAGTCATAATGCTGCCTTTAAAGCTAACACTAGCATACTGGCTTCAGTTTTAGATTCAGACAGGAAGCACTTTTTAAATGATGCTGTCTGTGAACAAGATGGTACTAGAAATGGGGAAATCATTATTCCTGTAGAAAAATGTACAGTTCTTACAGAGATCACACCAAGCATTCCTACAGGTAATGTAGCAAACAGATACACTATTTCTCCATTGTCACCAATTCTAGTGACAGCTGGTGAGGAAGAATCTTCTGTGGGGGATAATGGACTCTTCCATATAAAGGAGAATGAAGTGAATATTACTAAGCATTCTAAATTGGATCTAGCATCATTAACTAAAGAAAGTGAAAGTTGTAAGAAAAATGTAGAGAAACTACCTTCCAGTGATAGTTCTCTGCTCTTAAGAGCAAATGTAAAGGGTCTTTCAAGAACTAATATTGCAAAATTCATTGATGAAGAAGAAATGAGAAAAATTGAGCAAGCAGTTTACAAAAAAATGATTACTGAAGAATCAACTGTTGTTATTGGGTACAAACATCAAAATAAGATCCTAAAAGAATCCTTCCACTTACAAAAGAAAATAATTAAAAACAACTTGATTGGTTCTCATATTGGCATTAAAAATTCTTCCCTAGAGACAATTACTTTGAAAAACACTTCTAGTGGGCTTAGGAAAAGACAAAAAGCAGGGCAAAGCAAGCAACTTAGTAATAACTCTCACTCTGACTGTTCCTCCAAACCAGCCACTGCAGGAACCAGTCATAGGCCTGTTGTGCATAACTCTCAAGTCACTGCTCCTCAGAAAAGGCCTCTGTCACACACACAGAAATTAAAAGAACATCACTTAGCTAATTACACATTTCATGTTACAGAACTGTCTCAGATTTTACAGAGGGCAGATAAAGCAGTATCTTTGCAGATTTTAGAAGAAGAAATTAAACTTTGTCAAAATATACTCCCTTTATTTGTTGAAGCTTTCGAAAGAAAGCAAGGATGTTCACTTGACCAAATCATGATCTCAAGAAAGCTGTTGGTAGAAGAGAACTCATGGAATAATTGCAGATTTAAGTTAGAACCTTGTGCTGTCGATACTTGGGTAGAACTTCAGATGGCAATGGAAACTGTTCAGTTCATTGAAAACAAAAGGAGATTCCTAGAAGGTGAACCAACGTTCCGAAGCTTACTCTGGTACGATGAGAGCTTGTACAGTGAGCTGCTTTCCAGGCCGCGTGGATATCAACTACAGGCCAATCTCTATCCTGCTTTTCAAGGACGATTAAAATATAATGCATTCGGTGAGTTACAAAGCTATCATCATCAGTTAGTTGAATCCTTAACAAAAACAAAAAAAGAAGATAATTCATACTATGCATTCTTAAAATACAAACGGCAAATTAATGAATGTGAAGCCATAATGAAGCACTATTCTGATTGCTTTGACTTTTGTCTTTCTGTTCCATTTGCCTGTGGAGTTAATTTTGGGGATAGTTTAGGAGACTTGGAAACCTTAAGAAAAAGTGTTCTGAAGCTGATCAGTATACATGAGGGCTCTCCTAAAGTCCTTTCTTATCCAGGGAAAAAAGACCATTTGTGGATCATTTTAGAAGTGGTGTCTTCAAAGGTTAATTTTATCAAGAGCAATGAAGAAGTAAGTATCCAAATCTGTCTTTATGGTCTGGAACATATATATTTTGATGCTGCAAAAAGTCTTGTATGGAAAGAGAAAAGCCACATTTTCCCTAAAACACATTCTGAAAAGAATAGAAAAATGGAGGGGATAAATGAATGTGCGTTTTCTAAATGGAAGAAGATCTGCGATGTCTTGTCTAAGGATTTAAACAATGAATCAGCTCCCAGTATTAGGCCTGGAGAAGCTGATATGATTGCTTCTGGACAGTCAGCTCTAGTTAGCATACCCAGCTGTAAGCTGAACAACACTTGGCTTTCATACCCAGATATTCGTTGCATTAGTGAGGTACTAGATCAGGCTAAATCTGCAGACCTAGAAAAGTTAGAGGACCTCACTCTGAGATGTACAGTTCACTTAGAAATTTTAAAAAAATACTTCCAGATTCTGCAAGAAGATAACATAGATAATATTTTTATCACTGAAGAAAATGTTTTAGATATGCTAAACCACAACTATGAAGCTGTCATTTTAAAACCTGAAGCCATTGAGATTTATATTGAAACTGTCATGCTCTCAGAGACCATTCACTTCCTTAAAAATTCAATAGCAAAGAAACTACACAACCAGAGGTTTCGAGGTATGCTCTGGTTTGATTGGTCTCTTCTTCCTGAGCTTGTTGACTGCCAAAAAGAAATGGCTTGCTTTTCAGTTAATGACAACCAAACAGATTGCCTTTGGAAAGTGATAGAGACTACTATTTCTCACCTTAAGAAAGAGTTAGATGTTATCTATGACTACAGTGAAGCTGTCAATTGTTCCTATGCTCTACGCTTATTCTCCAGAGAACTTAAGGAACTTTCAGGAATTAAAAAGCTTCTAAATACTTCTGAGTATTCCGTTTCTACTTATATTGACTTGGTACCACATATTGCATCTGTAAATTATGGAAACACTGTTGCAGAGTTAGAGCATAACTACAACCAGCTTTTTACATTACTCAAGAATATTATGTCTGTCCCTCAGAAAGATTTTGGAAAAATGGCCCATATCATAAAAGTTCTGAAGACAATTGAACATATGAAGATGATAAGTGCTAGAGGTGCTAAATTGTCCGCTCATCTCCTCTTTTTCCAAGTGCTGCGTAACAGAAGAAACACTTTACAACTAAACAGAAAAGAAAAGAGTCATACTCCCATTACAGAACCTGGGGAGAACTGCAGTCAGCCCAGTATTTCTGCTCAGACACCCTCAACTGCAGAGTGCACAGTAAAAAACAATTCAAGTTTCTCTAGAAAGCGACCTGTAACTGTGGACAAATGTGAAGACTCTCAGGGAAAAGGAAATACTGATGCTGTTTCCAATTGTAAAAAGCAAAAGGTACAAGTGTTTTACAATCAAACTTGAAAATATTTTTAAACAATTTTACTCTGGGAAAGTAGCTTACAGAATGCAAGAGTTAAGATTATATGACTCATTCTCTACAGAATTACCTAAGGTAATTGAGGTACTTGGTAAATAATTTTCTCACAGTTTTGTTATTTAGAAAGTACTTCATGAAGGAATAAATTTTAATATTTAATAAGGGAACAAGTTCATTGTTGCAAATGTAAGTTATACCAGTGATCAGTTATTTATTGAGTGGTTTCTTTAGCCAATGTTGTGAACATTAAAAACTGGATAAAGAAGTCTACCTCCTTAACCTGTCAGAAGAATAGGGTTGGTTTTTTGAGACAGGGTTTTCTGTGTAACAACTCTGGCTGTCCTGGAACTGACTCTGTAGACCAGGCTGGTCTTGAATTCACAGAGATCCACCTCTGCCTCCCAAGTGCTAGGATTAAAAGTGTGTGCAGCAACCATCTGATAGACATTTTTAATATGTGATTGACAAAGAAAAAGTCTCATGAATACATTTTTATTAACATTTATATAATATATAAAAAATTAAAACTTTACGAAAACCATAGGATATATGCTCTATGATCAACTTATTTAAAGATAAATTTATTCCTTTTTATGATATTGAAGTTGAACCTAGATTCTGCATATGCTAGGCAAGTGTTATACCTGTAGAACTTTGTTTCTAGCCAATCTAAATTGGTAGCCAAGAAGGAGAACAGGATTAAGGGGAGTCTGTTCAGGTTGTTCAGCTTGTGCACTGGGGGTGGGAGGTCCCTCAGTTCTTAAATATAGGCCTGCAGAATTTGAACTTTATACTTACATACTAAAGTGTAATGTCATGTGAAATGTGTTGATTTTAAGGGTATTGTTTTGTTAGTGACTTAACATTTTATGAAATTGTGAGTATAGTTAGAAGTAACAGTAAATCAGCCAAGATTAGGATAGAAAATGACGATGTTTCATAGCATAAAAATGGAAAATGCAGGCTCGTTGATAGCACTAACTCAAGTGTTTCAGGTTTGGCATTTTCCAGATTTGGTTATATTTGCATATATATAGTCAGTTATCTTGGTAATGGAACCAAAGTCTAAACATGAAATTAATTTTATGTTTCATGTATAACACTTAAAGGTAATTCCTGATGTGAACATTTACAGACAATTGTGCCCCAGCTCAAGCCACCTAGAATCTGAAGGCTTTGGGGTTTGGAGATGAAGAGCACTCATCCTGCATTTGACAGATACTCCTTAGAGAACTGATAGGTAGTTGCACATATGCGGTACACAGACATATGTAGGCAAAATGCCCGTACACATAAAAATAAAAATGTTTTTAAAAACAGAAAGAATTTGTGTAGGGGCTGGGGAGTTACCCGGCTTATCAGGTAAAAATGCCTGCTCTGCATGGGGCCTCTGTGTTTAGTACTCAGGATCCCAGAGGGGAGAACTGACCCCTGCAAGCTATCCTCTGCCCTCCACACACACACATAAGGGATGAGACTTACTGACGTGTTTACTGATTGGTCAGGGTGACACAGCTCTAGGGAAGTACATGAAGAAGGATCGCAAGTATAAGACCAGCATGAGCTACGTAATAAAGTCCTGTCTCACAAAACAAGGATAGAACAGCCATAAGTAGATTACAAGGTTATTTTTAAATTATAAAGGATGTTTGCAAGAAGAATATTGCAAATTTATTTGGGAAAGCAGTGACTGTAAACAACAACTGTAAGCCTAGCTGAGCTACTGGGTTTGGAATGGGTGACAAGTTAACATTAAAATGCAGTTTGTCATCATTAATGTAAAACTTGGGTTTATTTTGTATTTTTCTAAATAGGTCACCATGAAAGATGTAAGAAACAGACAAAATACAATATCCAAAAATCCAAGGTAGGAGTTGTATCAACCTTCTTTTTATAAAATCTAAGGAAGAAATAGACAAACAATTTGTAGTTACATGTAAATAATTGAATTATATTTGTAGCTTAGAGGAAAGAGAGAAGACATAGACACTTATTGCAGATTAAGTGAAACCTAATGATTTTGAACTTCACTGTAAGTATTGAAGGCAAATGCCACGTAAAAAGGCTGTTTTCAGTGGTGTAAAGAAAAAGTAAATTATGAGAACAGATTATTAACATTACCTGGGGCTTAGGAATTCTTAAATGAAGAAATCATATTGAGAGGCATTGCTTAAACTTTTCCAGAAGTGCATAAAAGAAAAGAATAGGGCAAGTGATTAATTTTTAAATTGTGGGTTTTACATATCAACTAAATTTCAAAATTGATTAAAGTGAAATCTTCCATCAATAGGACATTAATTAAAATGGCGTATATTTTACAGACATTCATAATACAAACATTCTATTTCATAGAAGGATGTTTTAACACTGTAAAATAGAAGGGATATCTCAGACTATTTCTTTAAACTGAACAACTTAACTATAGAAAATTTACCACATTACTTATGTTTTTATCATTTTCTGCTAAATAGGGTCTCTGGAATTATTTATATAAAATCTGGGATTTCTGACTATATTTTTTTCATTTAATGAAAGATAGTAAGAGAATAAAAAAGAACAAAGGGCTTCATTTCTTGATTTTTCTCTTTTAAAATAATACATTTCTAGAATTTTTTTCTTAGTATATATGACTAAATTATTATAAAGTAACATGAAAACAGACTACTAGAAGATATCATACACCAGTGTAATTATCTTAGGTTTAATAGTTTAGTATTTGCTACTTAATGAATTAAAACTGGTGTTTTGACAAAACTAATTCTGCTGCAAGATTGACAGAGGGCTAACTTCATAGAAATGAATGTCCTCCAAAGGGACAGACCGTCTAAGCAGCTGTAGGTCTCCACAGAAAGTCAGCACTGTAAGTATGATAAAGACAAAGTACCAGCTCTGGAAACTCAGCTTACATAGCATTATATGACAGTGTGAGTTGTCATTAAATGCCTTTTAATGTTATATTGGTTAAAATATGGGCCATTAGATTCGTCTCAAAAGAGGGTTAGGGTTAGGGCCAAAGATGAATTCCTCTTAAAATGCTGGAGAAACAGTACTACTTTTCCTTTCTCAACACACTTTGATTCTTCATAGTGCCATAATTGTTTCATTAAGACTAGACTTAGTAAGAATACCATGGATATTAAATTGGCAAAAATTTGCAAGTCTGCTTTTCTTGTTTTCAGAAGATGAACACACAAACAAAATTGTTTTAATAATAAGAAGGAGATGCATTGGGTGGTAGGGATCTGCAGTTAGAGTAGTTCCACAGAGATGGGGGAAGGGAAGATATAACTGATCCTGAGTAATGAAGCTTGTCAGTGAGTTGGAAATATATGAACTAGAAACTACTGAATGACCAAATGATGGTAGTTTCCTACTTAGAAAAGCTTTTATTAAAAAAAAGGTTTGGAATCACTCAGCTGTCTATCACAATATTGGGAATGTTTTGAAATGTGGAATATATTATCAGCATGAACCATATCTAAATTCAAACCAAGGGAGTAAAATTGAAAAGTATTTTTGCATGTATACTTCCAGTGCAATGAGAAAATGTCAATCCTGTGAATTCTTAGACAATAAAAATTCAAATGTTTATATGTTGGAGTGTTCTAACTGTATCTTTAAAGTTGCTTGAATTTATATTAACTCAATAGGAACACAGAATCTCATCCGAAAGATGAAAACCAAGTAGGATCAAATTCATTTGACAATCTGAAAAGAGACTCTGCATCTTCAGAAACTGTCAGAAGGCAAAGCTCAATACCTGGCTTGCTTTCACCTTCTGAGAATTTACAAGACACTTGTACACACAAGGCAGAAAGCAAAATCAAGCTGACAAATCGCTCATCTGATGCTTCAGAGCATCTCACTGAACATCAGGAAAACTTAAATGACATAAAGAAGACAAATGATGAGGAAGACCATCCTTCAGTGACTTGTGACCAAATGGATATAGATGCTACTTGCCCACCTGACAGCATATTTGCACAGAAGTCGTATGAAAACTCTGCAGATCATACACAGATCTGTTCTTCAAATATAAGAGCAGGAAATGATGACCATCTTGTGCTTAATACATCCATGCCCACTTCCCATTCTGTGAAGGCCATTCATAGCAATTTTGAAATGAATGATACAGGCTTTGAATGTGAAGATAATGAAATACTAGACTTGTGTATTAAAGACTATACATGTACCAACTCCCCAGAACCTGTGTGTATCCAGGACAAAATTCCTGTCCTGCAAGTAGATAAAACACAGCCTATAAAAACTGAATCACCGGAAAAGTGTATAAAAGAGACACCAAATCCCAGTATCACACCATTTGGTTCATATGGGAACTCAGCCCTTGATGTGAATCAAGCAGTACAACACACATTCTCTGAACAGAATGGAATGAGTCCATCCTTTCAGACTCAGAAAGTTGGCACATCCTGGAATGCATGTCCACAGTCCACATATACTGCAGTATACAATTCTTGTGAGCATTCTTTTGGAACTTCCTACCCATACTATGCTTGGTGTTTTTATCAGTACAGCAGCAGCAATGGCGCTGCTATTACTCACACCTACCAACAGATGACAACGTATGAGACCCCTCCTCCTCCCATGATGACTGCAGTTGCCGGTGTCCAGAACACACATTTCAATCATTCATACTCTGAACATTTTAGTTACTTTTCTAGGCAGCCTCAAGCAAATGCCGTTAGCCCAGGAAATGGCTATTCTCCATTTCCCATGCCTATCTCTTACAATCATCAGCAACCAGTTTATTCACAGTTTGTTCCTCCTCAACTGATACCACAAGCTGCCTATACTTATCCTCCTAACCCAGGTGTGCTTCCACAAGTTCCTTGGACTTACGGTGAGTTGAAAGTTTCAGTGCTTGATTCATTTTTACTTTAGGCTTTACATTTATGTATTTTCTTTGTAGACGTGTAGAATTGTTCATATACTGAGCAGTGTTGAATTTTGTTAAGTTGTAAATCTCAAAAAACAAGAAAAATTGGTGATGGCACAAACACATTCTTCAGTAAGCATCCTTAGGGAACAGCTAAACCAATTACCAAGAAATTCATACAATGATGAAATCATTAAAGAAGTTATGATTTTTATGACATGACAGTTAAAAGCTAACCTCACACGTGAATAAATTAATGAGCAGAAATACTGAATTATTCCAATATTTTAATCATCTACTCCCCACTAGTAATAGCTTATGTGGACAGTCTTTTTCTGCATAATCTGGGTTTCATATTGTGAAGCTTCATTTTGATAGAGGCAAAGAGTAAAAACAAAGTTGAAAAAAGGAAAAACATCAATTATTTAAAGCAACTTTCTTCTACTCTGTTTTATAATGCCTTGATAAATGAAAGTCATTAATTGAAAGGTATTGGTTTAAAAAGAATTTAGTCATTTGCTTCTTGAACTTAGATTGTCTTCTCTATAGAGCAGAGAAATGCTGGGTGTCAAAAAATACAAGTGTAGGTTACATGCTTCAAATTAACCAGAATCCAAACAAAACTTTAAACTAATTTTTCTGCTAAAACTAGCTTTACAAAAGCACCCAAATATTGTCCCATCTTATTAGATAGAATATGTAATCACAAGTACATTTCTTTTAAGCAGTTGTTTAAAACCCTTACTAATCTTAAAAATTAATAGGTGTAAGAGCGTATTTGGGGCACATTGTGTCAGCTGGAATGAAAATAATGTTGAACAAGTCTATTCTTTTTTTCCCCCTCCTGATGGGGAACTCAGAAAATTAACAATCCTTGGCAAGTGCTCTTTTCCTGAGCTATGTGCCGGCCCAATTAAATTCTATGTATAATTTAGAAATCTTAAACAGGAGTAAGATTCGTGCCTGTAGTCCCAGCACTTGGGAGGTAGAGACAGAGGAGTCCAACTTGACTATATTGGCAACAAGAGACAAAAGAAAGAAATCTGATCATATCATCACTGCTACATTGGAGTTATTGCCAATTTTTATAAACTATGGAATTGTCCAGGTGAGAAAGTTACAGACTACCACACATATAAGGCCAAATTAGAGCCCTTATAGCCGGAAAACAATAGCAGACTTTCCCAAAGACCTCCCAGCACCAAAGATCAGGAATACAGCATTTATACAGGCAAAAGCACAATGGCATCACTGTCTGGCCCTTCTAGAACACAGTAGTGGTCCTGGTAATGGAAAGTCCCAACTGTGTTGCCAGGGAAGACGTGACTCTTCAGAGGAGTTAGGGAATGAAAAGTGCCTGAGTGAACAGATAAGAAGGCGGCAGTCCCTTAGTTACTTCACTGCAAATCTTTCTGAAATACAGAGTTGTTAAGTCCTGTATTGGCAGCCTCCACAGTCTCATTGAAGCTGTTGCTCTAGTACATCAGAGATACTTCCTGCATCCTTCTCTAGTGTGGAAAGGCATATGTGAGGTGGTAGTGTGACCCAAGTACCTTATCCTTACCTCCCTGCCTGCCCTGCCAGATGAGTTCAAACAGGACAGAATGGTTTGCCTGAGAGAGCCTAGAGGGGAGAAATACAGCAATGCTGATGATAGGTAAACACCAAATAGATGAGACAGGTTTATAATTTAGACACTTCAAGCTGCTGGTGGTGGGGGACACATGCATTTAATCCCAGCATTTAGGAGGCAGAGGCAGCCAGATCTCATGAGTTCAAACCAGAGTGGGTTTCAGGACAGCCACACAGGAGACACAGAGAAACCCTGTCTCAAAAATACTATTTTAGACACTCAGTTTCTGAAATGGAGAATCTTGATTGTAATTTTCACAAAGATAGTCAGGGTTTAGATATTGTATTTTATGCCCAGCTGTAACTCAGAAATCTTACTTTTTGCTTCCTTGAGCCAATAAAAAAGAAAAGAAACAATTAAGTATTAAAATACTGTGGAATTATTCTTTAAAGTAAGAGGCAAACTGCAGTGCTGGAAGCTCATCCTTTAGTTTTCAGTAGTGTAGATAGTCCACAGAAGTCACCTGTTAGGTGCGTACAGTAAGTGCATATTAGGAGATGGACCACCCTGATACTGTTAAGACTACCCAAGGCTCCCTTTTGCGATGACAGTGGCCAGGTTAGGGAAGCCTTGGCAGCACCAATCGCCCACAGCCAGGCCTAGGAGATCAGCTGGAGTGGTTGGTCTCTGTGTAATGTCTCCCTGCCACATGAGGAGGGAGGATGTAAAAATCCTTTTAACACCTCCATTGCTTGCTGTTTGTTTTACACCAGAAAATTCAACTAAAAAATTCTTGAAATTTGTGTGCCAGATGTAGTGTGTCTTTTATTATATTTAATTCTCACAAATACCTGAGATACAAATGAGGAAACTATCACCCAGAGAACCTTACATAACTTCCTCAAGATCCAGTGACTGATAAATGACAGATGTACAATTTGATCTTAACCTGTTGGGCTTTAACTATATCTCAGATTCTTTCTACTGTACTACTACTTAGCCTTAATCTATGTAATTAAAATATACCTAAATCTTTTTGGTTTTTTTTTCTCTTTCAGCTCCATGGCAACAGAACCCATTTCTGCCAAGACATTAAGAATAAACATCTTCATACTAAAATAAATGCAATTTAAGTTTTCCAAAGAATTTTTATGCCTACGTATTATTTTTTTACACCTGCGTATTTTCTTTAGTGTTTAGTAATTATAAATATATATAAATGTGGCATGTAATGTAACTTATAAAACATACAATTATAATAATGCATTACATAAGATAATGTGATATTACTTTATAATATCTGAATAAGCAAAATTACTTCTGTGTAGTTATAAGGGGGCTTGGTTTAACATTCAATATTATTAGCATTAAGCAGCAATGGCAAAAATTTTTAAAGACAGGGTTTGCTTTTGTTTTCAATACAGTGTTTATAATGTTTTACTATTTTATGGGCTTGAAAAGAGGAAATTGTTTTCTTGCGTTAGTCACTAGACATTTGATAATTCTTAACGCTTTATTCATATAATTTATAATTTTATATTATGGTGAGCTCCTTTAATTTCATTATCTAAATTAATTTTACTCAAAATGTTTATAAACAAAAACAGGTCATGTTTTTACTGTTTGCTCATGTGGAGGTTAGCATTTGGAAACATTTTCCACAAGAAGGCCTTTCCTCTCAAGATTATTTCTTGAATATTCAAATGGCTCTTTTATTTTTTTCAACACCTAATTGTTTACACTTAATTTGGCCCCTATTAAAGTAATTTAAATAATTTTGCAGCAATACAGTTCTAATGTTCTAATTATTATCATCCTCAACATTCTGCACTCATGAAGATTTTCTTGGTAGTAATCATTACTAAAAATGATATAGAATGTAGCAATCTTCATCAGTATGTCTATACATACATTACCTTTACCAAAGCTCAGCAACCACTTCAGTGTTGGTCTCCAGTCTGGAAGAGCCTTCAACACTGAGTAAACCTTTTTGAGCTTGTAGTTTGCCCTGCTGTACCGAGAGGCTTTCTGAGCCAATGCAAATAGCAGTTCCAATGTTTCTTCAGACCAAGTCTTGCTCTTCCCCAAGTTTCCAAAGACCATATATTTCTGCCTTGCTTAATATAAACTAACTCAATTTTTAGTTCAGAAAACCTGAGACTCCTCCAGAAAAAGCCTCTGGAGTGGGGTTTTGCCAGTAAATTAGAAGTCACAATGCTTGTGTCAACATACAAACTTAAAAGAAAGCTATCAGGACAGAACCATCCCTAAAAGGATGGCAGGTAAAGCCATGGTAAAGTACATTTTCATGGCTGTTTCTTTTCAAAAAAGTATCAAAACCAGAACTTAAGGACCAGTTATTAAGGCCATATTACATTTTGGGGCAAGAGGGATGGCTCAGCATTTAAGAGCACTGGGTGCTCTTCTAAAGGTCTGAGTTAAATTCCCAGCTCCCGTGTGATGGCTTACAACTAAAACTGTAGCCCTATGGATTTGATGCCCTCTTCTGGTGTGCATACAGACAAAGCACCTATTTGCATCAAGTACATAAATCTTTTTTTTTTTAAAAAAAAAAAAAAGGTGGTGGTGAAAAAAGGCATGTGCCTTTAATTTCAAAATTCAAAGCCAGCAAGGATTACAGGAAATTAATCCAGTCCAAAAGAGAAGCAGAGCCAGGCAATGGTGGTACATGCCTTTATTAATCCCAGCACTAGGAAGGTTGGCTCCAGGTATTTTTATTAGAACACCAGCTAGGGTTCATGCAACAGCCAGTACATACGCAGGAGGGACTAGGCTGGACTTCCCGGAAAGGAAGAGAATTTGAAGCATTCAGACACAGAGGGGGTCAGTCATAAGAAATGGAGGAGGGGTAAAGAGCCACATGACAGAATGTAGATTAATAGAAATGGAATAAATTATAAGACCTAGTTGGGAACAAGCCTAAGCTACGGCCAAGCTTTTCTAATAAATCTCTGTCCTGATTTGAGGGCTGATGGACCAAAGTTCAACAGGAAAGACCTACTATATAGCACAGTTGGTAACATGCACAAAACTCTGGATTTGGTCTAAAGCAGCACATAAACTGGAATGCACATGGCTGTGACTCAGGAAACTTAACAACAAAGATCAAAAAGTTCAAGGCCATCCTCAGTTACATAACAAATTTGAGACCAACCTGAGATATTAAAGACCTGTCTGGAAAAACAAAAACAGTACCTTAATAAATATTAAGTTACATTTTAAAAAGAGATTTTTGTTTGAGGGTTTTTTTATCTGGTTTGGTTTGGATTTTTTTCTTTTGTTTTTTACTACATGCATGTCTTTATTGTAAAAGGTGAAAATTAAAACATTAAAATTGTTTTTTAAATTATGAGCTGCCCTGGCCAGCAGGGTCTTCAGCGTGAACCTGGGAAGGAAACAAATGGAAGGCAGGAACACAAAGAACGGAAGGACAAGACAAATCTCTCTGTTCAAGTCCTTCTAAGCTTTTATACAAAATCTCTGCCATTCAGGTAGCTGGGAGGAAAGGGGTGGGGTATTAAAAAGAAAGTGGCAAGCCTGTGAGGGGAAGTAACAGACAGGGTAGAATTGATAGGGAAATCTGTTATCAGTTGAAGGCCTGGGGAATGTCACCTCGCTGATCTGAGAAGGTCAAGGAGAAAGCCTGGAGTCATGGTTTAGCTTAACAATAAGGGTGTGTAGTTTTCTGGTATTTGGCTATCTAGGGTATAGACTGCTGGCTAGCTGTGGAGGAGCTAACTTATAAAATATGGCTTAGACTTTGGCTCCTAACAATGAGCAAAAAATTACTTGTTTATAAATACTATTTTGGAACATGACCATCTGAACAAGTTGATTTCTTCTGTTTATTATTGTATCTTGAAAATTGTGAATGGCTTTTGCTTTATATATAGCTCACTATAAAAAGGAACCTTTAGGTGACTAAATTCCAAAATATAACTTGTCCCACTGCCTTGGCCTGCCCTTTAATGCTTTCTTCCCCTTAGTTAGCTTCTAATGCACTTCATTACTGCCTGGATTTCCATAGCCAAAGACCCTGTTGTCGTACAACACACATTTCACTTAGGAAAAACTGTCTAAAATTTGCGTGTCTGGGAGAAGTGATATGTTGGGAAATTCCAACAACTAAGAACCACGTAATGAAATAAAGTGACTTAATGACTCATCGTGAATTAATCATCTGTAAACGAAGGCAAATCTAAGGCTGTGGCTCTACTTTCCAACTAGGATCCCTCTAATGTTGATAAACTGACACAGATAAATATGAAATACTTCAGTGTTGATCGTATGTTGCATAAAAGCATACTATAAGATGCTTTAATGTTCTTTTAAGTGTCATTGATATCAATGTGTTGGGATCATTAGAGCCTTTCTGAGCCCTCATATTTATGTTTATAAAATATAATTCTAAGTTTTTAGGTACAGGTACATGCTTTTTTTAAAAATTTGTGTACACATCTAAAACTACTTTTAATGAGATTATTTCAAGCTCCTGTCCTCTTTAAGACGTGACTTAGTGTGAGATGAGCTAAAGCTTGAACATAAGAGGAAGAGTCCATAGTCTTTCCAGTGAAATAATTTTGGGTGAAAATAATTCAGCTACTATTCAGGTGTATGAGACGTTTTAAATATTTTTAATCAGAATACAATATCACTTCTTGAATCAGTAATGTAAATTTCTGATTTATTGTGGTTTGCAAAAGAGAACCATGATCAAGAACACTGGTGCAACATGATTACTAATACCAGCAGTTGAGATTATGGCAGGAGGAAGCCAGCCTGGGCTACAAAAAGAGACCATGTGAAAAAAATAGAAGTATGAAGGAAATTATATGGCTGTATTATAAGAGCAGCATTTATAAGATATAAGTTCTTAATAGAATGACTAGGGAGTCCTAGTCAATAATTGCTTACTAATTTAAAAAATATTGATTACTAAAATGAACAGGAAATGTTTCCAAAGTTCTAGGTCCTATTCAAATTTTGGTATATAATTCTATTATTACCATTGTGTTTATTTTAAGCCAAAAAGTCTGTTATTTTATAAAAAGTTTCTCCTGAAATAATCCCAGGGAAGCATTTATTTCAAAGTTGTCTTCATGGAAAACTGCCTTTCGATTTCTAACTCCTGTTTTGAAAATGTAAACAAAATTTATCTTGATGTCTAGTCAAATGAACATGTTTCTTGAATCTCTTGGCTTGGGCTAAAAGAATGCTTTTTTATATATTTGCATCAGCCAATCTTCATATTAACTCTATGAAGTTATATAATTACTTTGCTAAGTTTATTCAACCTCGTCATTTTTTAACATTATTTTTATTTTAGATACTTGTGTGTTTTGTCCACTAGAAGAACAGCCAGAGCTCTTAATAGCTGAGCCATTTCTTGAACCACCACCTCAAGTCATCTTGAATATCAACAAGTTTTGATATCATTGACTGAAAGAATAACAGATTTAAATCTTTTCCCCTTGAAGATTATATGTATACAGTATTTATACTGTATTATTTTGTATTTATTATGTATGTATACAGTACACAGAGGGAACCAGATGTCATCATAGATGGTTGTGAGCCACCATGTGGTTGCTGGGAATTGAACTCAGGATCTCTGGAGGAACAGTCAGTGCTCTTAACCTCTGAACCATCTCTCCAGCCCTGACATGTTACTTTAATTAAGTTCTAGTCATTATCTTTCATACCTGGAACATAAATTCTATGCTTAAAGTTTGACATTCAAGCTTAAGGATGTACCTTAGTAGAATGATTGCTTAGTGTGTGCAAGGCCTTAGGTTGCACAACAGAAAAAAACAATGAAAAATAAAAATTGAACATACATAGTTTTGAAAAGCAACCCGGTGATTTTGTATTTGTTATTTACATAAAAGAGTTGTCTGCTCTATGTCCATAGATATCTAGTCTTTGCTTAAGACCATTCCCAACATCCACATGGCAGTTAACAACCGTCTGTAATTCCAAGATCTGACACCCTTGCACAGCTTTACATGCAGGCAAAACACCAATTCACATAAAAAATTTGACTATTTCACTGAAAAATAATACTAAAGGATGGCTGTGTAGGAAGCACTTAGGAGAGCAGACAGCTCTCTATTAGTTCAAGGCTAGCCACAGCTGTATAATGAGACTGTTTCCAGGGTGGGTGGGTGTGGGGCAAGAGTAAGGAAAAATGAAAGAAAATGGCTGGTGGTGGTGGTACATGTATTTAATCCCAGAGTCAGAGGCAGGTAGCCAGCCTGGTCTACAGAGCAAGTTTCAGGACAGCCAAGGCAATATAGAAAAAAAATATGTTTTAAGGGCTGGAGAGATAGCTCAGCGGTTAAGAACACTGACAGTTCTTCCAGAGGACCCTATCTGCAGGATATGCATCTTTAACTGCTCCCCACAATGACCAAAACAAATAAGAGCTAATAAAGGATCACACAGGCATAGAAAAAGAAAAAGGCAGGACCCAGCAATACCACTTCTGGGTGTATGCCCTAAAGATGCACAGTTGCACTCCAAAGGCATTAGCTCAACTATGTTCATAGCAGTGTTATTTGTAATAGCAAGAACCTGGAAACAACCTAGATGCCCCTCAACTGAAGAATGGATTAACAAACTGTGGTACATCTACACAATGGAGTACTACTAAGCAGTAAGGAAAAATGATATCCTAAAATTTGCAGGCAAATGGATGGATTTGGAGAATATCCTCCTGAGTGAGGAATCACAAACCCAGAAAGATAAGCAGGGGATGTACTCACTCATTAGTGGACTCTAAACAAACAAGAAAAAAGCAAAGCATGTCCAAGCTGCAAACCACAACCACTGAACAGCTTGGGATCAGAAACATCTTGGACTGACTCTTTGGATCCCACTCCCCCTAGAGGAACACCTGACTCAGTCTTGAGGTTGCGGGTAGAAAACTGGATCTGCCAGGAGTGGGACCTGAGGGAGGGGGAAGTTGTGGAGAAGATAGAATGGCCTGATGTGGTGGGAGGGAGAAGGGACCTTGAATAAGGATATATGAGGATAGAAAGTGTGACTTCTTTGTTCATAATAATAAGAAAGAAAAAGGCACAAGAAAAATAATTTTATGTCAAGTGAAGATCAGAAGCATTTGACTAATGATGTACAGCCTAGCACAGGAGAAAAGGAGGAAGGGCCTGGGGAATGGAGAATGGCAGGAAATCTGAAAAGCACAGAAAACCAGGTAACAAATACAGAGGAAAAGAAAGGTGCATAGCTCCAACTCTAAACAGGTGAAAGTCAGAACCACAGTGTGGGTGGTCTGATACCTCCAGAAACAGAAAATTCTAGCCATGGGAGAAACCCATAATTCTCCCAAGCCTTAAATCCAGTGCAGGGATTTGGTATTCCAGCCACTTGTGTGACAGGATGCCATTGGTGAAGAAATCCACTGCTTTGCTTCTAAAGCTTCTACCATCCTAAGAAGGGGCTGACTTTTTAAGCTGAACTACAGACTTGGAAAAGTCTTCCATAAGTAACCACAGCTGCTGTGAGTTGATGTGTGTAGCAGCCATGTTATCTCTAGAAGTCAGCTCATTCCCAATCTGCCAGCTATTACATTCATTCCAATCCCTCTTCTGTGATGTTCCCTGAGACTTGGATGGGCTTGAGGCTGATAATAGATTTGTCTACAACTGAGCACTCGCAGTTACTTATACTTAGAATTTTGATGAGTTATGGGTCTCAGCATTACTGCTAGCTGCTGCAAAAAGAAGCTTCTCTAACTAAAGTTAAGAGCAACACAAATTTTTAAGTATAAAGTATTTAAAAGGCAGTTTGATAACATGACCATTTAGAAAAATAGTAGGTTTCCCTCTAAGGCATATGACCTCCCTTCATTAGCCTTTGACAAGATTTACAGTATCCTATCACAAAGGAGTCGTTTGCCTCTTTAGCCATTATGCCGCTATTGCACCACTGGGCACATTTTGCCAGGAAAACTGGTATTGTAGAATATCTGGTTCAATGATGGATGAGATCATTGATGTCTTTTCTCCCCTAGTAACTTATATTGTGCCTGTCAGCATTACAGACACTTGCCCACTGGGAAAATTTTCTATGTCCTGTCCAAAGCGAGTGGTATCTTCACCGGTAGAGTTACCTAGAGTTATGGTGAATAACTGTTAGTTTCATTGCGGTGATAAAACACTATGGCCAAGAGCAAAGGATTTATTTGGCTTGCGCTTCCATGTTACATCACTGAGGGAAATCAGGGTAACAGTCAAGGAAGAACTTGGCAGCAAATACCTTGAAGTAATGTTGACATACTCCCAACCTTTGCTAATACATGCTAATACGACCCCATGCTTTCTTATACAATCTAGGACCATATGGTGTATATTTTGGGCTGAACCTTCCTACATCAATTAATAATCAAAATCCTCCATACCTGAGTGGATTTGTGTCCCTTATTCTATTCCATTGTTGTGCATGTCTGTCTCTGTGCCAGCACCATGCTGTCTTTGTTCTGACAGCTCTGTAATATAATTTGCAGTCAAGTATTATATTTCCAGCACTGTTTCCCTCCCCTCTGCCCCCCCCCCCGCTGTGGTCTTTTGTATTTGTCATATGAACATTTGGATTTTTTTTCTACTTCCATAAAGAATTTCAGAATTTTGGTGAGTATCCTGTTGGCTTTGTAGATTACCTTTGTAATATGGCCACTTCACAATATGGATTCTGTCAATCCAAGAACATGGAAAGTCTTTTCTGTTGTCTGGTATCTTCTGTAATTTCTTTCTTTAGTGTTTTGAGGTTTATATTGTAGAGGTTTTACTTCCTTGGTTAGGTTTCTCCCTTTATTCTTTTTCAAGTTATTATGAGTAGAGTTTTGTTTCTATTTTTTTCTCAAAAAAATTGTTATTAGTCTATATGGAGAACTACTGATTTTTTATGTTAATTTTGTATCCTTAACTTTTACTGAAAATATTTGCTAGATTGAAGTGTTTCCTGGTAGAGTCTGTAGTCTTTTAAGAATCATACTATCTGCAAATGGAGATAATTGGACTTCTTTCTTTCCTGTGTCTTATGTCCTTTATATTTTTCCTGTCTTACTATTCTGGCAAAGACTGTGAACACTATATTGAACACAGAATGTGGTATGCTAATGGCCTCATGGGAGGAATGTTTGATCCTCCCAAACCACATACACCCCTTTCCATTCATATATCTGATAAGGGATTAATAACTAGAATAATGAATTTTTAAAAATAACTGAACATTTCCATGTAAATGGGCAAATATGAATGACATTAATAAAATTAATGAATAAACATGAGTGCAAACATCCAACACATTGTAGCACTATGTTTTTTCACTTTTTTAGATGTATAAGCTGCTTAGATATATGTTTCTAGTATTTCACTCACTATTTTTTCTTTTTTAGAGATAGAGCTTCTCTTTGTAGCCCTGGCTATCCTGGAACTTGCTCTGTAGACCAGACTGGCCTCTAACTCAGAGATCCACCTGCCTTGACTCCTGAGTTCTGGGATTAAAGGCATGTACCACTGCTGCTTGGCATAATATTTTATTAATTAAAACTTTATTGTAAAGAACTTGCAAGTAAAAAAAAATCATTATGCTGTGAGAATATCCAGACCCTCAGAAGTTTTTCATCTCTAACAGTTAAAGCAGCCATCCCAAAGCAGCAGAGCTTCACATTACATTTTATACTTTAACTATCAATTGTATTTTTATGTATGTGTTCACCAAAGCCAAAGCAAAACTGAAAACTCCATGGCAGAATTAAAACTAGAAAAACCGGGGCTAGAGAGATGGCTCAGTGGTTAAGAGCACCGTCTGCTCTTCCAGAGGACCCTGGTTCAATTCCGAGCACCCACATGGCAGCTAACAACTGTCTGTAGTTCCAGTTCCAGGCAGACACCAAGGCAAATAAATAAATAAATAGAAAAACCATTAGCTTTCTACTCAAACTCCACGTCTTGTACCTTCGTCAGCCCTCCTGGTGCTTATTTCTCTCTCATCTTCTCTACATGTATTATTGTAGCCACATGTACATATATATTATAGGAGCTACATGAATGCGACTGTGCACCTCTTCAATTGGCAATTGTATGACCTCAGTATTACACATTCTAACTCCATTTTCCTGAAAGCTTTGTGAGTTCATTTTTTTTTACAGAGCTGAGAAGTATTCCATTTTACAGATGTGCCAGGTCTTCATCTTTTATCTGTTGATGGACAGTTAGGTTAGTTTCATTTCCATGCTGTAGTGGTTAGGGTTAGGGTTACGAGCCATGGAGGTGTAAATATCTCTGTGATAGGGGACAGAGTTCTCTGTGTACATGCCCAGGATTGGTTAGGTGCATCGAATAGGAGTTCTCTCTTATTTGAGGAACTTCCCAGCAGCCTTCTGTAATGGCTATATTAATTTGTGCCTTACCAGACATGAATAAGGGACTTTCCTCTCTCCACAGCACCTGCAACACTTGTCAGATTTCTTTTCTTCCTTCTTTTTCTTCCTCCTCCTTTTCCTTCTCCTCCTCCTCCTCCTTCTGTGGAGCCCTGGCTATCATGGAACTCTATGGACTAGGCTGACCTTGAACTCTAAAAGACTCACCTGCCTCTGCCTTTCAAGTGCTGAGATTGAAGGTGTGTGCCACCACTACCTGTCAGATTTCTTTTTAAAACTACTTTAGGGCTGGAGAGATGGTTAAGAGCCCTGACTGCTCTTCCGAAGAACCTGATTTTGATTCCCAGCATCCACATGGCAGCTAGCAGCTGTCTGTACTTCCAGGATCTGACATCCTTGCACAATTATACATGTTATACAGGCAAAACACTGATTCACATACAATAAAAATAAAAATATTCTTAAAATACTTTAATTATATGATCTGTGTATCTGTGTGTGGGTGTGTGTATGCAGGTGCAGATGCTTACAGAGGCCAGACTGTACTGAGACCACTAAAAGGAGCCCTGAGTTCCCTAGTAATACCCACACCTCACAAGAAGGACATACATGTAAGATGGCATGATTGTAAAACCATCACAAAGCTGGGGCAGGAAGAGCGCATGGGGTGGGAAGTGAGGGGGAACAGCATTTCTGTCTGCTCTACATCACTACTTAGTAAAGCATTTCAGTAATAATAGTTTTAAAGATGCTCCTACTCACTCCAACATTCATTCACATCAATCCCTTGTTTTCAAGGACCTTCTTCCCTAGCCTCCATCAGTGTTTCCAATTTCTCCTTAGGCTACATTTTCTGATCTCCAGGAAATAATTGTTACTTCCTCTGAGCTTTTCAGACTTAGGCAAAGCCACCCTTCTTTAAACCTGTGTGGTCAGACTGCAACCACACAGATTGTTAGTATTACAGATACTCCTTTTACATACAATCTTTCCCCTTCAAAAGGTTTTACCTGGCAAGAAAGTTTAGGCCTCAGTTCAGCTGACATCCTTTTGATGAATTCTGCAATCATTCTTTAAAAGAAAGAAGAAAAACAACATATTGCTGAACTACTGAGCGTGCCAGGTGCAGTAGCATACGCCTGTCATGCCAGAATTTGGGAGGTGGAGACAGGAGGATTAGTTTAAGGTCATCCGCAGTTACAGAGCAAGCAGCTAGCCTGGAACACAAGAGATATTGTCTTTAAAAAATAAAAGGGCTGCCTGCTGGTCCAGGAGGAAAAGGTGCTTGCCTACAAGCCTTGCAACCTGAGTGTGATACGCAGACCCCACCTAAAGCTGCAGAGAACCTGTTGTAGGGGGGTTTGCCCTTTTACACTGGGGAGGGTCTGCCACTCAGCACCCAGATGAAGTCAGTCCCACATGGAGGTTTATGCTTCATTATAAATGCCCAGCCTTAACTTTGCTTGTTTCTTGCCAGCTGTCATCTTTTGCCTCTGGGGTTTTAATTTTTTTCTATTTCTATATATCTTTCTTTCTTATTCCATTGCTGGTTGTATAGCTGGGTGGCTGACCCCTGGGTCCTCTTCTTTCTCTGGATACTTCTTTTCTCCTCCATGATTTCTCCTTTTATATATTGTGTCTGCCTGCCAGCCTTGCCTATCCTTTCTCCTGCCTTGCTATTAGCCGTTCAGTTCTTTATTAGACCAATTGGGTGTTTTAAACAGGCACAGCAACACAACTTTACAGAGTTAAACAAATGCAACATAAACAAAAGTAACAAATCTTAAAACAATATTCTACCACAAGAACCCACACCATAAAGTTGTTCCCTGACTTCCAAACATGTGCCGTGACACAAGCCACTCCCTCAGATCATTAAATAAATACACGTTCTATTCACTCCCCACAACTGACAAAGGTTGAGCTTATTTATTTCAACTGATGACAAGGCTGCAGCTTGAGGCAGTCTGGAGATTGCCCCATGCTGAGATACTGGCAAAACCAACTCAGGAACCCTTGCCTTCTGATGAGTTCAGCAGCAGCTGAACACAGTTCAGACAGAGTAAGTAGGGTCGTTTAGCACAGCTTTACAAGGTCTCTGTGACTAGCCCCTGTTATATAAAGAAATCACTAAATACAGCCAAAGCCGAGGTGGAATGGCCACAGATAATTTTTAGAATTATTTAATGGAATGGAAGGATTAGCTAAAGGGCTAAGCATAGCCGGGCGGTGGTGTTACTCTAGAAGCAAAGGCAGGAGGACCTCTGAGTCCGAGGCCAGCCTGGTCCACACGGCGTGTTGCAGGACAGCCAGAGCTACCCACAGAGAAACTCGATGTTGATAAAACAAAAATTAAAAATAATTTTTAAAAATGTTAAAAGGGTTAGTATTCTTGCAGATGCCTAGAGTCTGGTTCCTAGCACCCATTTCAGGCAACACCACCTTCTGATCCAATACCCTCTTCTGATTTCCCTAGGCACCTGCACATCCATGACACCGATATAAATATAAATAAATCCTTTTTTAAAAAAATTATTTTTCTGGGGGACTGGAGAGATGTCTCAGAGGTTAAGAACAGTGGCTGTTCTTCCAGAGGTCCTGAGTTCAGTTCCCAGCAACCACATGGTGGCTCACAACCATCTGTGATGGCATCTGGTGCCCTCTTCTGTATACTGTATACATAATAAATAAATAGATAGATAGATAGATAGATAGATAGATAGATAGATAGATAGATAGATAGATAGATAATCATTCTGACGCAGATAAGGATCCGAGATTTTGAGCCTCGCAACTAATTAGTGCTAAGAGTAGAAATTAACTCAACAAATATGTAGTGCCTGTTCTAGAGCTGCGAAATATTGAGGGAAAAAAAGCCCAAGCTTTCTAATTCTTTGTGCAGAGAGTGGTCCAAGGCGAGAACTGGATTCCCAGAGGGCAGAGCAGGAAGGATGCTAACCCCGGGAGGGGCCCCCTCGGACCGTTTCTCCGCCAAGCCGCGCGAGGGCGCTGCTCAATCTCCTCGTGCTCCGAGCCCGGCGGCACCGCCCACTCTCCTTTTCCCGGCGGAAATGCCGGGGCGATGACGGAAACCCGGAGGGAGGGAAGAGAAAGAGCGAGAGAGCGCGGAGAGGCCTGCGGGCGGCGGCGGCGGCAGCAGCGGGCGGGTACCGTCGGGCCGGAGCCTCCCCGGAGCCGCACCGCGCTCCGCGCTCCGAACCGTGTGCCCTTGGCAGCGCCCCGGGGCGCGTGGCCCAGGCGGGGCGGGGAGGGGCGGGAGCTCCCGGAGGCCGCGGCCCGCAGCTGCCCGCTGGGCTTGGGCGGGGCGCGGGCTGCGCGCTCCTCCGCGGCTCGGTGGTCCCGCCGGGGGCCGGCGGCGGCGGGGACGCGGGGCTCGCCGCCATGGATGACAAGGCGTTCACCAAGGAGCTGGACCAGTGGGTGGAGCAGCTGAACGAGTGTAAGCAGCTGAACGAGAACCAAGTGCGGACGCTGTGTGAGAAGGTGGGTAGGCGGCCCGCCGCCGCCGAGGGCCCCCGCCTGGGCTGTGGGATGGGGTGCGGGAACCTCCCTCTCTCCCTCCCCGAAGATCAGGCACCTGCAGCCCCCTAAATACACGGACAACTCTCCTGAAAGTCGTTAACACGGACACTTGGCTAGCGTGGGATTGTTCGCGGGTGAACGGCGGGCCTTGGGAAACCAACGAGTGCATGAGGCTTTTGTTTGCACACTAGTGGGCGTGCTGGCAGCCCGAGCGACCTTTCTGCGGGGCTCACTTTGGTGGAGGGCAGGTAGTGGCTGGTCTTGGTTGGTGAAGCGGCTCTTGGGAGTGACGATTTTCTTTTTCAGGAGGAAGGCAGCAGGTGTTGAGTTTGGAAACCGTGTTTACTGGCAAAGATAACTGGGATATGTGCTATTAATAAGCTACCCACATCACAGAAAGTTACTTCCATTTTTACCGCGTGTACCCACCCCCACCCTACCCTACCCCCCCCCCCCACACCAGTAGCTTATGAATTGGGTAAACCCTTCTTGATCCTGTTCTCCTAGCTTTCAGAAATCTGTATCCATTTATTTATTAACCGCTGGGATTTTAAAAGTATTTTTTGTATCCCTCTAATATACACTAAATCGCTTCCCTGTTAAAAGAGTCCCACGAAAGATTCAAGGAGTTATTTGAAGCCATAATCTATACATTTTTAGAAGTCGGGATACTACCAAAGGATTTTGTCTTATTTATTCATAAGCACTCTTCACTTAGGGGTGGGAGCATAATATCCCGTGATGTGTTTTTCAAGAGTTCGGTGTTGTCCAAGGCCTTTGTATATTATAGCACAGGAGAGTTTCTTTCTTCAAATAGAACTGTGAAGAAAATGGTGTTTCCGCCAGTGAAACTGTTTGCTTCTAGCCTCGGTTAACTTTTATTTTTCTTGTGTGATAACCTGTAATTTCATGTCTTAAAATTAACCCTTTAAATGATCTCTCTCAAGCTTGAGCATCACTGAACTACGCAGTTTGGAGATTGGCTGAGTCAGTCACTCATACTGTAATCATGTCATCCAGAACTGAAGGTACAAACTGAGAGGTGACCCTGTCAGATCAGGGTTTGCCTCTGACTTTCTGATGATTTTAGGATTCGTCCTTGGAGAAAGTTGTCCCACTGTTAGGAAGACTCACATTTGAGTCTTGAACACTTAGGGAGCTTTCAAATCTGGTTTTGTTTTGTTTTGTTTTAAGATTTATTTCTTTTAAGCTTCTAAATAAACTAGATTACTGGTTCACTGCCCCATATAGTGTGTTTAAGCTAACATCGTAAGCTGGGAGTGAGTGGGTTTTCTTTGCATATCTCTACTGATGCACAGTGTGACCCATCACTTCCTCCTCTAACCCATAGAAAGGATGGAGTTGCCAGTGGGAGAAATAGATGGCTTCACAGCCCTCTTCCAGCATCTGTGGTGTGTGTGTTTTTCTTTAGTCCCTAATCCCATTATGTAATAGGTTTAAAGATTTATTAATTTTTAATTATGTGTCCAAGTGCTTAGTGCTGATGCTTGAGGAAGCCAGATACATCAGGTCCCTAGAACTGGCTGGTGGTGAGCCATCTGATGGTGGGGTCCTGGGAACTAACCGAACTCTGGTCCTCTGTAAGAGCAGTACATGTTCTTACTTGCTGAGCCAACCCTCCGTCCCGTTTAACATCTTGTTAGCTTCTAGTCCCTGCACAGCTGATGCCTATCTGAAGCAGGGATAATGCTTAACAATCTTATAAGAGGCTTCTCATTCAGTTCTGACAGGACGTGAGCACTCTAAGAGAATGCGTATGTTTTTCATCTCCTTTCAGATGTCACTCCACTTACTTTGGGACAGAAACATAAGTAGATGTGTTAATGAGACTTCTGGTGATTGTACTTCAAAGGAGATTTTGTGTATAGCGGCCATAACTTCGTGTATTTCCCATTATCTTTAGCACACAAATTACCAGGGTTTACCTCGATGTTATGAAATAAACAACTTTACTTTCCTCGTGGTCTTGTGAATACCCATCCAGAGCAAGAGTGTCATTTAAGAAGGATGTAATAGAAACTCAGGCATTGTACAAATCACACTTGTACTTTGGCTAGTTTATTAGGTGTTTTTTTTTTTTTTTTTTTTTAATTTCTCATTGTGTGTGCCGGCATGTGTATATATAATGTGTCTGTGAGTGCACATGGTGGGGAGGGTCAAAGAATGACTGTGTGGACCAGTCCTCTCTCCCACTTTATGTGACTTCTGGGGATCAGATTGGAGGCTCCAGGTTTGGACATCAAGCACCTTTACCTGCTGAGCCATTTTTCAGGCTAGAAGAGTTATTAATTATTTTTTTTATAAAGATTGTGTGTTAGTATGTAGTCCTGGCTGCCCTGGAACTCTTATATAGACCAAGCTGAACTCAGTCTCTGCCTGCTGCCTCCTGGGTGCTGGAATTAAAGGTGCATTTTTTTTTAATGAGGTGCTTTTTAGATTTTGGTTGCCTTAGCGCTCTGTATAAGTGACACTGTAAGGAGATGGTTTTCCCCTAGAAATTAAATTTCTGTTCTAACTCAGCTTGTTGAAATCCGGGCCAGAGGTCCTGTAGGGCCCTGTACTGGGGTAACGACAGCAAAACTCATCTTAGTGCAATGCAAGCAGGTGACTAGCTGCCAAAGTCTGAGCACAAAAGTCTGGTCCACCTTCTCCAGTTAATTCCGTCACTGTAAATTGTTGGCATAACATAGTAAGGCCTGTCTTCTGAGACCACAGGGCCGCCTCTCACCCAAATTAGCAATCCAGGCTGTAGAGCTATGTGAATTCAACTCTTCTGTGGGCACAAATACGGTTTCTGAGACTCCTTCCTGTGGTGGCAGTGTGCACAGCAGCTTTTAAAGATGGTATGTTGGGGAACTGGTCTGGCCCTGTTCAGAATGTTATTGACTAGAACTATATTTAACTCTCGTCTCGGGAAGATTAAAAAACATATATTTTGATGTGTTAAACTTTATTTAATAACTGAAGAGTGTAATCATAATCTATGGGGGGCTAAGGAGGGTGAGAACTGGGGACACGGTGATCTGCTTTCTGTTTTGGCAGGTACCTGTTTTAATCTTTAATCAGAAAACCTGAAGCTAGTGTAGAAATATGTGTAAATTCTAGAGCTGGAGAGATGACTTCGCCATTAAAGGCTAGGTCCACAACCCAAAATACAAGAGATACATGTAAATTTTGTATTGAATTGATGGGTATGTTTCATCGCTTTGGCTTCAAAGCCTTGACATAAGCAGGCATTTAAAGATTTAAGTGCACAATGTGAAAGAGCATATACTGGGGCTGGAGAGATGGCTCAGCAGTTAAGAGCACTGACTGCTCTTCCAGAGGACCGGGGTTCAATTCCCAGCACCCACATGGCAGCTCACAACTGTCTGTAGTTCCAGTTCCCAGTTCCAGGCAAATAAATAAAGTTTTTAGGGGGGGGAAAAAAAAGGAAAGAGCATATACTGACTTCCGGAGCAAAATTGTGTTACTGAAGATTAGGTCCTCATAGAAGTAGAGCTTGTGAATTGAGATAATCAATTACTCTCAGTGATAGATAGGACTTTTTTTTTTTTTTTTTTTTTTTTAATGGTCTCAACTGGATGTGGTGGTACACACCTTTAGTTCCAGCACTCTGGAGGTGAAAAGGCAGGTGGATCTCTGTGAGTGGAGGCCAGCTTGTTCTCTACATAGCAAGTTCCAGGACAGCCAAGGCTACATAGTAAAGCCCCATCACAAGAAGCAAAAATAAAGGAGACAAACAAGACCTAACTGATGTGTTCATTTGATTTCATTTTTGACTGAGGCCAAGGTCTCACTGCATAGCTTTGTGTAGCCTGAAACTTGCTAACGTTGACTCCAGACTCAGGCTCCACCTGCCTCTGCCTCCTTGAGCACTGAGATGCTGTGCCCTCTGGTAAATTTTTTTTAAGGTTTTGTTTGGGTTAATGCCAGCCTTGGTAGTTCAGATGAAGTCTGAAATATATGCATGGCTAACAGAAGACGAGGTTAAACTCCAGTGTGCTGGGTCAGTGTTTTCAGCCCATCTAAGTCTCTGTCCTCAAACTGGCAACCAGAGAGACAAACATAACTAGTGACTGGAGAGTGAACTTTGTTAAATCAGGTGACTCTTGACTTTATATGTGACATAAAATGTCTAGTTAAAGATATTTATGTTATATAAAATTAGTTTTCATTGAATAGTTTTGTATGCTGTGTATACCTTTTGTTCAAATCTTCCCTTAGTTTTTTATCATTTGGTTTGTTTCTGTTGGTATTGCTGTGAGGGACCAAACAGACTAGATGGCCATCACTGAGCCAGTGTGTTAGGCTTGGTAAATGAAACCAAAGGCCAGAAAGAGGTTGCTATAAGAACCTCAAGAAATTCACGTCTTTGTAGTGCTGATAGTTAGTTGTTTTGAATTGGTTTTCTTTTATGCTCTTAAGTAAATGTGATGAAGTACAAACCTGGTCTAGTTGTTGAAAGTAACTTAAGTGCGGGTTGGAGGGAGGCTCAGCGTTAGAGCACACGCTCCTGCAGATGACCATGTCACCTTCCTGCTGTCCGTAACTGGTAACAGGAGGTTCAGTGTCCTCTTCTGGGTCCCACACGGGTGCTACACAGACATGCAGGTGAAACACTCATACTCATAAAGCAATAAATACTTAAAAAAAAAAATTGGGGCTGGAGAAATGGCTCAGCGGTTGAGAGCACTGACTACTCTACAAGAGGACCGGGGTTCAATTCCCAGCACCCACATGGCAGCTCACAACTGTCTGTAGTTCCAGTTCCAGGCAAACACCAAGGCAAATAAATAAATAAATAAATAGGTTTTAAAAAATAAATAAATAAAAGTAGGGGCGGAGACATGGCTCAGAAGTTAAGAACAGTGGCTGTTCTTCCAAAGGACCTGAGTTCAATTCCCAGCATCCACATGGCAGCTCACAACTGTCTGTAACCCCACTTCCACAGGATCTGACACCATCATACAGGCATGCACGTAGACAAAACCCAATGTACATTAAATAAATAAAAATTTAAAAAATAAATAGAAGTAACTTGCATGATTAAAAACAGTAACTTACATGAAAACACCTTTTTTTCTTGTAGTATTAGTGATCAAATGTTACCTTTTCCTGACATTACTTTTCAAGTCTGTTGTTGGTCATACTAACATTAGGAAGGAGATTGTTTGTTCCCTTTCTAGGAAAGGAAAGTTTAAGGTTGGACTTGGTTTGTATCTTTTGTAATCTGTAGTAATCTTTCATCCTTGTTTTCAATTTTCTAAAAAATTATTTGGATGTAGGGGCTTGTTATGTATGGATGTGCATGCTGTAGCTATGAGAAGTCAGAAGCCAACTCCCATCACATGTGGGTCCCAGGGGTCAGGCCAGGGTGGCCTGGTGGCAAGGGCCTCTGCCCTCATCTCACCCGCTGCCTCTGAATTCTTTAATGTGATTGACTCTTGTGGATGTGGAAACATCCTCGTACTTGTGGACCACAGGGAGTTGGACACCAGCCTAAACTAATAAGGACCATCAGTTGATTAACTAAAGTCAAGGCTTGTTTTTGCTTTAATAAGGATTTTGTAGAGGACAAGGTGTGTGGTTCAGTAAGATAATACCTAGGTTCAGTTTTGGGAACCACTGCCCAAAATTTGATTTTTATTTAGCTACTATTTTTTGTGCTAGAGGGCACAAGTCCCTGAATTTTATTCACCTCTGACTCCAACCACAAGAGTTTAGAAATGTTGAGGGCTGGGTTAAGAGCTGGTGCTGCTCTTGCAGAGGGTCCAAGTTCAGTTCCCAGCACCCACTTGGTGGCTGGCAGCAGCCTGTAACTAGTTCCAAAGGAGGCTCTGGCTCCCTCTTCTGACCTCCCAGGCACCTACATTCACATGCACAAACCCATGCACACATACACATTAATAAAAATGCTGCTTTTTTGTTGTTGTTGTTGTCGTTGTTTGGTAAAGTAACTTAGAGCAGTCTCCACTTTCATCATTCAATGATATAAGGAAGGACTCTGAGAACTCAGTTGTTGCAGTTACAATTATGACTTTTTTACTGTAATTGGGAAAAAAATACAAATTAGGACCCATCAAGGTAAAAGAGATGTAGGACGGAGTCCAGGAGGGCCTGGTAGTTATAGACCCTCCTTTCCTGCACTTACCCAGAGGCCCTAAGTCACTTTGTTAGCCTTTGCCTGTCAAAGTCTCCACATAGAGACACTTTTTTTTTCTTTCTTTCTTTTTTTTTTTTTTTAACACAAAGCACTCATGCATATAAAATAAATAAATCTAAAACAAGCAAACAAAAAAATGCATAGCCTGAGACTGAGGTCCCTGCACTTGAGGAAAGACAGGATTGAGAATCAAGAGTTCACGGGTGCCTTGGACTACCTGGTGAAACTATGAAGGGAAAGGAGAGGAGGTAGGAAGAAGGGGGGGAGTCGTGAACACTTAGTCCTTCCTGTTACCTCTGGGATGCCTTCATCTGCAGCACCACTGTCTTCACCCCGACAGTGCAGTTTAAATTGTCTCAGCTTATCCGTGTCTTTAGAGGGAGGCTCCAGTGGTACCAGGTACCATTCCTGTCTTTGTGTGCACATGTTTGTATATGATGACTGCATGTTCAAGTGTGTGAGTGTGGGCACGCATACATAAGCTACTATGCTTGTGGAGGTCAGAGAACAATCCCAGATGTTGTCCTCACCTCTACCTTGCTGGAGACTGCCACTGTTTATCCCAGGTTAGGCCCATCAGCTTTGTGGAATCCCACCTCCCGTCTTGCTGAGGACCTGCTGGTATGACTGATGATGCACTGCAAGTCTAGCTTTGCATAGGTTCTAGGATCCACACCTAGATCATTACATTGTGTTTGAGGTTCCCCAACCTTCGTTGGCTGTTGAATATTCGTTTCTATGAAATATTCTTAGGAGCTTGTTGCTGAGAGACAGAGAGGCAGTCACACATATTGTAGAGTGAATGTTGGTAATGCAACAGATGTCATGTTGCCTGAAGCATACTTCAGTGCTGATGAGCTACCTGGTGAGCAGAGCTATGCTTGGAAAACACAATTTGGTTTGTGAACTTGATAACAATTGTGTGTTGGCCATTCACAGGCATTAAAAGAAGTGACATCATTTGTTCTTAATCATGATAAAGAAAAAATAGTGGTTCACATGATTTACAGGCAAGCAGTAAAAACATGAATTTCAATTGCTCACAAAATACTGATGGGACTGGGTGGGAGATGGTTCAGGGGGCCATGAGGACCTGAGTTTGGACCGTCAACACCCATGAGAAGCAAATAAGGGATTTATTGATAGACTCCTAGGGGCTCACCTGGCTGGCCAATCTAGCCTGATGAGTGGGCTCGGATTTGGTGCGAGACCTTGTCTGAAAAACTAACAGAGAACACATGATGCCAAACTCTGGCCTCCATACTCATGTGGTTTACACAGAAATACTGTAGTAACTGTACATACACACAGTGTGTATGCACTTGATTGTGTGCCACATTAGTGTTTGAGGAAGTCAAACGTAAACCTTATGGAGTCAGCGCTCTCCTACTGTGTGAGTTCCAGGAGTAGAACTCAGATCATAAATCAGTGGCAAGCACTTTTACCCACTGGTCCTGGTAACTGACATTCAAACCATGTTTGGTTTTGTTTGTTTTATTTTTATTTTATGTGAATTGGTGTTTTGCCTGCATGTATAACTGTGTAAAGGTGTCAGATCTTGGAATTACAGACAGTTGTTAGCTGCCATATGGATGCTGGGAATCGAACTCAGGTCCTCTGGAAGAACAATCAGTGCTCTTAACCACTGATCAATCTCTCCAGCCCCAAACCATGGTTTGAAGACCTAATGTTAACCATGGATATAGAAGTACGTGTATTAGGGCTGGAGAGATGACTCAGAGGTTAAGAGCACTGACTTCCAGTGCTGTTCTTCCAGAGGACCTGAGTTCAATTCCCAGCAAAACCACATGGTGGCTCACAACCATCTATGATGAGGTCTGGTGCCCTCTTCTGCAAAAACTGTATGCATAATAAATAAATAAATCTTTAAAAAAAAAAAAAAAAGAAGAAGAAGTACGTGTATTAAAATTGTGCCCAATGAGCCAGACATGGTTCACACCTTTTGTTCCAGCACTCAGGAGGCAGAGGCAGGTGGATCTCTGAATTTGAAGCCGGTCTGGTCTACAGAACGAGTTCCAGGACACAAAAACCCTGTCTTAAAAACTAAACAATAATGAATTATGCCAAATGAGAAAGAACTGCTTACATTTGAGAAAAAAAAAAATGAGTAGAACCAAGATCCGCTGCTTATCTCACCTTATAAGGCACAACACTGTCTGTCTAAAACACCTGATGATCTAATAACAACTGAATGGCCAATAGAGAGGCAGGAGAGAGAAATAGGTGGGGCTGGCGGGAAGAGGATAAATAGGAGGAAAAAAGAAGGAGCAAAAGGAATGTAGGAAGAGAACATCAGGAGCCAGCCGCGGAGACAGAGTGAAAGATTACAGAAGAAAGAAAAGGAAAAAGCTGAGAGGTAAGAGGTAGATGAGATCATTTTAACTCTAGAAACCTGGCTAGAAGCAAGCCCAACTAAGCAAGGCCAGGCGTTTATAATTAAGAAAAAACCTCCATGTGTGATTTATTTGGGAGTTGGGTGCCAGTCCCCTAAAAGAACAAAAACAACCAGCAATATTCTGCCATTCTCCAATCTCGTGAGTGTTGGGAATGTGGGCATGTGCATCCATGCCTTGCTATAAACGTATCTGTGTGTGATATTTGAAGTCTGAGTCTCTTTCTATGTGGAATGGAAGAGTGTTTGTGATTAAAACAGGACCAGAGATTTAACATCTAAAACATTTTACATTTGTCTTGGTCTGTGTGCTCATCTGTTACTTGCTTTTTAAGAGAGTATGTGATTTTATTCTTAGTATGCCTTCAAAGCTTGATGTTGCTTGGCATGTAGACACTTGATGTTGTTAAACTCAAGAATTAATCTTCTTGTTTTAAAAATGGGGCGGGTTGAGCCACAGCTGAGTTGGTAGTGCTTATACAGCATGCACTTGGCCCTGTACCTCATCTTGGAGGCAGAGGATCAGAAGTTGAAGGTTATTCTCAACTATACAATGAGTTGGAAGCTAGCCTGTCTTAATAAAACCAAATTCCCAAAAGAGGAAATAATAAGACATTTAGTTAAGCCTACCAACAGTGAAGAAACATAGATGCCATGCTCACATTAACTGAAGTTTTGGGTTGGGCTGGTTGTGCTGTGTGTCCAAGGCTGGCGGAGGGCTCCAGATCTTCTGTTTCAGCCTTCTGAGTGCTGGGGCAGCTTTGTAGAATTTTATAAATTATTTTTTAGGCTGATTTTATTTTTATGTATGTGAGTGTTGGGCCTGTATTTTGTCTTATGTGTGCCTAGTCCCTATACGGGTCAGAAAGGGTCATTGGACCCCACCCCCACCCCACCCCTAGAACTAGAGTTATAGATGGTTTTTAACCACTTTGTAGGTGCTGGAAAGTGAACCCAGCTCCCAACTGAGCCATCTCCTTAGCTCCACTGCAGACTGTTAGAACATCATAGAAGACCATTTCAAGGATTGCCTGTTGGGTTTTGCTTTCTGTGGATGTACCTAGAGAGTAAGAGATGAGCACTATAGCAGCTCATTGATGCATAGAGGAGGAAGACGGTGTTGTAGCCAAAGGCTAGCATTGTAGCTTTCACATGATATGCTATGGCAGTGGGCCCCCTGTTGGCAGTCGGGCAGTGACAGGCTTGAGTACACCTTTAGACACTTTTAGAGGGGCTGGAGAGATGGCTCAGCGGTTGAGAGCACTGTCTGCTCTTCCAGAGGACCCGGGTTCGATTCCCAGCACCCACATGGCAGCTAACAACTGTCTGTAGTTCCAGTTCCAGGCAAACACCAAGGCAAATAAATAAATAAATAAAGTTTAAAAAAAAAAATTTTTTAGACACCTTTAGAATATTTGTTAAGTGGATGAGAAAAGCAGTGAATGGCTGGCATACTTCAGTATAGTATTTGCAGCAGTAATTCTGGTTACCAAATTATCTCTCTGCCAACTGCACTCTTTTTTGTTTTTTTGAGACAAAGTTTCTTTATGTGGACCTTGCTGTCCTGAAACTCACTCTTTAGACCAGGCTGACATCACCTGCCTCTGCCTCCTGAGCACTGCGATTGGAGTCATGTAGCACCACTACCCAGCAACCAACTATGGTCTTAAAACAAAGTCCACATTACAATTTTAAATTTGATCTTATCTGTGTCCTAGAAATAATCAAATTTCTGTTGTTATATCATAGTAAAAAAAAAAAAAAAAAAAAAAACACTGAAGAACTACATTCCTAGAACTGCTGCTGACTTTTTGTGCACGCATTAGGAGTCCATGCATAATTCTCAGTTATGTATTAGAATTCTCCGGTGTTTTTACTAGACTGAGAAACTTCAGCAGTCTAGGACTGCCTACCTGGCGTGTTAAATTAGAATAAACCCTCCGTTAATGTTGCATGTACTCCTGCGCTACTTGGGAGCACGTGTGAATACACACGCACACACAAAGTCACTTCAGTGATGTGCTAATGAGAATATATTTTGTCACACAACTAAGAATCAACCCTCAGAGAAATTTAGTTGGAGAAGAAGAAAAAACCAAAATAGTTGTTTTTACTCTCTCCATGGGAAAGATCGGGCTTGATGCTTTAGAGACCCTAGTTACATCATCTAATAGGGTGTGAAGGCCTTAGGTCACACACACTGGCACACTGAAGAAAGCCTTACTTCCTTTCAGTGGAACTAATCATAGACCAGTAGAGGGAAAGTGAGGCTCTGCTGGCCACAGCTTTTGTTGGAAGATTTGAATGAAAAATTTTTTGCAGAAATAAGAGGTTAGCTCTTCAGTAAAAATCAACTTTAAAAAATTTAGAACACAGTTCAAAGATCACTGCTGTTGAAATTGAGTTGTTCTGCTTAGAGCTACTTCAGAATAAAGGATGAGGGTAGGGATGTGGCTCAATGGGAGAGAGCATCTGTCTAGAGTATTCAACAACTGAGTTCTTTGGATCCTTCACCAGCAAGGAGGAGGCAGCTGGGTATATCCAGCTGGGTTAGGTAGGACTGAAGGTAAAGTAACTTTGTTGTTACAGTGGGTTTTTTTTTTTTTAAGATTTATTTATTTATTATGTATACAGTATACAGAAGAGGACACTAGATGTCATCATAGGTGGTTGTGAGCACCATGTGGTTGCTGGGAATTGAACTCAGGACCTCTGGAAGAACAGTCAGTGCTCCTACCTAACCTCTGAGTCATCTCATTACAGTAGTCTTTAATTGTTAAACTTGCATCTGTTTGCTGGAAGGTACATGCCACAGCTGAGTGTAGAGGTGAGAGAGTGACACTGAAATGTCACTTCTCTCCTTCCACTGTGAATTCAGGGCCTACAGAAGTACCTCAACCCTCCAACTCATTGCTGTAGTTACGGATTATTACAGAGAGCATTGAGTTGCTAGAAAGCAAATGTGGAGTTAATCGTCTTTCTAGAAAATGGAACCATAGTAGCCATTCTGCACTTGGACGTGAAGGCAGGGGGCTCAGAAAGGACTTTAAGGTCATCTTGTGCTACAAAGGGAGTCTGGGTGTAGCTGGCAGTGACTTACTTGTCACTCTGGTTGGCAGCTGTGTTGCAGGCCTGATGGAGCTTTTGAAAGGCCTCTGCTGATTGTTTCCCTTGTTCCTATTGCACTGTGCTCAGTAGACTGACTGGGTCCCCTTCTGCTTCCTTCCTGAGCTTAGCATTCCTGCATTAATGCTTGGCCTTGTCAGACTTAGCAGTTTGCTGACAGCAAGATGGTTTTTCTGGCTCTAGAAAGTACTCTATTTACTGTCCAGTCTGATGACTTCTTGCCACGAGCTCAGTAACAGTTCTGTTCTGTTTTTATTAAACCAAGTTGTAGGGGCTGGAGAGATGGCTCAGTGGTTAAGAGCACCATCTGCTCTTCCATAGGACCCGGGTTCGATTCCCAGCACCCACATGGCAGCTAACAACTGTCTGTAGTTCCAGTTCCAGGCAAACACCACGGCAAATAGATAAATAAATAAAAATAAAAGTTTACAAAAAAAAAACAAGTTGTAGGCCACGGACTACGGTTCGCTGTTTTGAGGTAGGATTTAACTAAGAAAAGAGTCTCTTAACTAAGCCAAAGACCACTCTGGAAGACCCTGAGTGGGGAGTGCTCTGCTCAGTCAGTACACAGAGTAGTTTCATGAAGGAAGAAGAATAGTGTCTTCTGTGGATGGAAAATCCAGGAGAGTTTGCAAATATTGAACTAGATCTCAATAGTAACAAAATTAGCATTAAATGAGGTACTAAGAAATACTGGCTGGGGTGCAGCTCAATAGTAGATTGAGTACTTTTTAGTGTGTATGTGAAGCTCTTGATTGGGCCTTTAGCAATCTCTCTCTCTCTCTCTCTCTTAAAAAAGGAACTTAAAACCTGGATGTATTAGACTCAACTTTTTAAAGTTCTAGCATTGTGTCAACTAAACATTGCCATGGATTATAGTCACACATTACTTGAACACTTAGATTATGTTATAAGAAGTTCATCATTAGCCAAGTTTTCTGTGTAGACCAGGCTAGCCTCAAATTCAGATTGCCTGCCTCTGTTCTCAAGTGCTGGGATTAAAGGAGTGTGCTGCCACCACCTGGCTGGGTTATTTTATTTTTATAAGGCATACTTCCAAGTGATTTTCCTTGGAAATTTCTCCAAATTTTCCTTAAGTAAGTAAGAAATGATGTTAAATGTGTAACTGAATCTTTTTTAATTGTTTTTCCAACAGGCTAAGGAAATTTTAACAAAGGAATCAAATGTACAAGAGGTTCGCTGTCCTGTTACTGTCTGTGGAGATGTGCACGGCCAATTCCATGACCTCATGGAACTCTTCAGAATTGGTGGAAAATCACCAGATACAAACTATCTATTCATGGGTGACTATGTAGACAGAGGTTATTATTCTGTGGAGACTGTGACTCTTCTTGTAGCATTAAAGGTATGATTGATGAAAATTGGATAAGGATAAGCTTCAAATTAGGCCAAAGGCAAGATGTTAGCATTTCGTGTATCCTGTGTTTAATTTTCTAGTCTGTCCAGCTTAAATAGTGGTTGGCTTTACATCTTTTAAAGAGATAAAAAAAAATCAATGCATTAAACTTGCATCTACTTGTAAATTTATAACTCATTTGGGTCATCCATAAGTGAACTCTGTGAATTATATTTGATTTAATCACTTCCCTTCATTTGAAATCATTAAGCAAGTCTGTAGTTCGTGCCATGAAAAGTCTGTTGTTCTTGCCTTCCTGTTTTTCCTGCCCCACACTCAGCACTTGACAGTCTGCCTTCGCGATCTGACCCTTTCATCTGCCCTGCTTGGTGTGCAGATGAAACCTCATTTAGCTTCTGTCCCTTCTACCTGTGACTTCCCCATCCCCAAAGTCTTGGTTGGTTCCTTACAGTCGGAGTGGAGTTGATTAAACCCCTGGCTCTCCTCTGTACTCTGCTCTTACTTTACCTGCTTGTGGCTCATAGCAAAACCTCACCCAAAGAAGATTCTTATTCATTGCTCTGGACTTCCCATTTCTTCCCGTATGCAGTTTCCCCATGAGATCACTCCAGCTACTTCCTCCTTGTGCCTCCTGCCCAGGCGCAACAAATGTTGGGATTTAGGGACTTCAGGAAATTTACACATTTATAATGAGAAGTCTATAGTAAGGGACCCAAATCTAAGCATAAAATCCATTTGTTTCATATATATATCTTACAAACCTGCCCTTAAATTTAACAGTTCATTTACAAGTTGACAAAGGAACTACTTAAAGAAATGAATTTGAGGTTAAAGCTGACACAATACTGCTGAGATATGATTGTACCGAGAGTTTCTTTCCCTGTTCTTCCAGGTGCGCTATCCAGAGCGCATTACAATCCTGCGAGGAAATCATGAAAGCCGACAGATCACCCAAGTCTATGGCTTTTATGATGAATGTCTACGAAAGTATGGGAATGCCAACGTATGGAAGTACTTTACAGATCTCTTTGATTATCTTCCACTCACAGCTTTAGTAGATGGACAGGTGTGTATGTTTGTAACTACGTCTTACAGAAGAAAGTTAAGCATGGGAAAGATAATATTAACTATGAGGAGCTCAGGGTCTGTATTTACAAGTTAGGTAAAACTTTCTGCTCTGTTTTCTTTGTTTAATACAGTGCTGGGGGTTGAACCTGGGGATTCAGTGTCTGGTGCATGTTAGGCAAATGGCTTGGTTAGTCTGTTTTTAGGTTTTTTTATTTGGTGTTATTGTTTTGGTTTGGTTTGGTTTGGTTTGGTTTAGGGTGTATGTGTTTTGGATACATCTCACTAAAGCTGTCCAGGCTCAGACTCGCTGTACCCAGCACAGCTTAATACTGTAATTCTCTTGCCTTAGGCTCCTAAGTTGCTGGGACACCAACAGGCCCAGCTTTCCTTAGCCTGTAGGTCTTCTGGCCAAAGAAGATATGTGCCAGTGTAAAGATAGCATAGAAAAATGCCTAAGTCTTTGATTGGGTGTATATAGTTTTGGAAATTGTGTCCATATTACAGTTTCCTGGTTATCATTAGTAACTTTTCATTCCTTAGTAACTACAAATATCATATTGTGTATCTTGTTTATCAAAGGGTACTGTTTCCACCATAGTAAGTATTGAGGCATTATTTAGGTTTCCTATGTCAGTGTTCAGCGGCTTCATGGTGAGCTGATTCAAATCCATATATAAAACATACAGTAAGACTGCAGTGTTTAAATGAAAAAAGTCCAGTGTCCTTGAAAGTATAATAAATACTTTTTGGCTTGCTGGTTTGAATATAATTTGATTATAACAGTCTACATTTTCCCAGCCATGATTTTGAATACTGCAATAATGAAAATGACAATACTTTGCCTATACTTGCTAACTTGAATGAAAGCTTGAATTTATAAGGTGTTAAGTTTAATTAAAATTTAAATTTTTCAAGCAATAGTGTTTGTTAGTCTTAAAGTAATAAACAAACTATTTTAGAAAAATAGTGTTAATAGTAGTGATAGTGTGTCTGATTTTGAAACTTGTTACATACTATGCTGGAAGAACTCAATGTATTTCTCACATTACCCTAACCCTAACCAATCTGCATTCCCCAAACTCCTCAGTCTTTGCTGTTTTGAAGTATTTATAAGGAACAAAATACCCAGCACACACATTTTATTGTGTTATAATTTATGAAGTGTTACTGCTGGAAGACATGAACATTTCAGAAATCAAGTAGATAAAACAAATAGCTATGTAGAGTCCTGGAAAGAAATGACAAGCTTAGGTTATATAGTTTTCAGTGAATTGGTATCTAGGAAACCAGAGCTGAGTATCAGATGTGTACACACATGTACATGTGAAGGCTAGAGGTTAATCTCAGGTGTCTTCCTCAGCTGGAGTCACCAGTTAGGTAGGCTGGCTGTCCAGACAATGCCTGGGAACCCTTGTGTCTGCACCTCCCAGCACTGGCTTTTTACGAAGTGCTAGGGCTCACATTGTATCCTCATGCTTAGATCACAAGCATTTTACTGGCTGAACCCTCTGCTTAGCACCAGGCTGGTGCTGGTGCTGGTGGGGTTTTTGTTGTTTTGCTTTTCTTGTTATTTAAATTGAGGGGGGGTGGTTTAAATCAAAACCAAGCTGCCAGACTTTCCAGCATGTGGGCTGTCTTGCCAACCTCCCTAAATAGTTTTATAGGCCAACTCTATCTACCATGTCTTTAAGGAAATAAATGTCTGTAGAGCTTAGGAAAAGATGGAAAACTTCAAAATTTTCACAGGTAGGCAAGATGGATGTGCCTGTAGTCCCAGCACTCGGCTTCTAGAGCTCTTGAAGACATATGCCTAATATAACTTCAGTACCAACCAAATATAGCAAGCACAGAAAGAGAAAATGAGACCAAAAATAAAAATTGGGGGTGGGAAGTTAATCCTATATCTGTGATTTAAAATTCAGTTGAAAAACATACAGTAATAATGGATTCCTTTTTTAATTTTACAGTGAGTATACTTTATTAGAGAAACATTAGAGACATGAAAACCAGGAGTGTGGTGGAATGTTCTCTGTACAATGTAAATAAATAACTGTTTAGACCCATGCAGGGCACCGTAAAAGTAGATAGAAAATCAGAGGCAGTCAGGTAAAAAGAAGGTAGAGTTAGTCACTCTGCACCTGGCCCCCAAGAAGAGCAGACATGTAAGAGGTACCAGCCAGCCACGGGCTGAGCCACGTGGCGGGAAGATTAATAAAAATAAGTTAATTTAAAAAAAAAAAAAAAGCTAGCTAGTAATAGACATAAGACATGGGACAAACAGTGTTAAAGTATATAAGTATATAAGCGTGTGATTCATTTCTTTGGGGGACAAAAGCCGCGGGCGCACAGACCAGGTTCCAAACCACTGCCGGTGCCACACGTGTGCCAGGTCACAAATCTCCAAACCCAAACAGGCCAAAAAAAACATACAACAACAGATGGCGCCCCACGTTGGGCGCCAATTATTATGGTAAAAACCTGCCACTAAAAGGTATGTTTTAAATAAGGTTTATTTTGTTAGAATCATTTATAAAAAGAAGTTTTAGCAACGCGTCAAGCCGTCGTATTGACCCGTATGGACCCGCCGCCTCGCCGCGCCCAGGGACTGGAAGCCTCGTCTTTTTTTTGTGTGTTTTGTTTTTGTTTTTGTAGACTATGTCTCTCTTACATCTATATAATTTATAATTTTTTGCTACACAGGAGAGGGGGCTAGGTGCAGTTATGTAGACCTACAGCCCTAGCATCCAGGAGCTTCAGGCAGAATTGATGAATTCTAAGCCAGCCTGGGCTACATACATAGCATGACCCTGTCAGTCAGTAAGAAATTGCTCAGCAAAACTGCCAGCATTCTCATTGGTTCCATCTTCAGAGGATGGTCCTGAGAAAAGTTTAAACACACTTGTCACTTTGTGTCCACTGGGAGATGCCCAGTGAGAGGGGACATTTCCTTCCTTTTATTTTAAAGATTTATTTATTATGTATACTGTATACAGAAGAGGGTACCAGATGTCATCATAGATGGTTATGAGCCACCATGTGGTTGCTGGGAATTGAACTCAGGATCTCCGGAAGAACAGTCCATGCTCTTAACCTCTGAGCCATCTCTTCAGCCCCTTCTTGACTTGTAACATAAAGTGCTTGTTTTGTAAGCATGAAGCCTGGAGTTCAGATCCCTAGTACCCATGGACAGCACAGTACCCAACCGTGATCCCTCTTCCAGTCATGGGATGCCCAGAGCAAGCTAGCCATATAAGCAGGCTGTGGCTTTTAGTGCCTGCCTCAGTAATGGAGAGATCAAGGAAGACATCCAATACTGACCTTGGGCCTTGCACATCTGTGTGCACTCACTAAAGTGTATACCTGTGTATACATGGATACTATAGAATTAACAGGAATAAGGATGTGCAGGGGAGACAACATGGTGAATAAAGTATAAGGAGAGAACAAACCCACTTCTATTAACTGTCCCTATTCATATCATACACACATAAAAAATATAATTGAAGATAATAAAATATAGAAAAATAACCTTCAAATGTGGTAACTCGGTAAATCTCAGGAAAACTAAAACCCTAATGTAATCAGTAACAGGAATCAGTAGGATGATGATGCTTGAAAGAAACACAGTTTTATACATCAGGAATACTCAACAGAAAACAGTGACAGATGATGGGGATGTGGATCCTAGTTCCCACCAGCAGCACTGAATAAACTAAGGCTGCTGAACTGGCTCAGTGGTGGAGCATGCAGAAGGCCCATAGAGCCCCAGTACCTCAAGGGGAATGTGTCCCCCCACTCCATTCTGTAGAGGCTTCTATTGGTCTATCTTCTTGGCACTGTAGTTGACAAGGTCTCAGTTAATACTATTTTGAGGGCAGTAAGGAGTGGGCAGTGGGAGCTGTCAGGGCTAACATGTAGAACTAATATTTATTTAGCAACTATAAAAACATATTTTCACCAGGCAGTGGTGGTGCACTCTTATGATCCCAGCTCTTGGGAGGCAGAGGCAGGTGGATCTCCTTGAGTTTACAGCCAGCCTGGTCTACAGAGTAAGTGCCAGGATAGCCAGGGCTGTAACAGAGAAACCCTGTCCTTTTTTTTTTTTTTTTTTTTTTTTTTAAACCAGAAATCAACTCTTTATTAGATAATAAAACATGATGAGCTATAAATATGTACATATTTAAAGTTACATGCATCTTTAAATGCCCACCAATTTTTTATTTGGTCCATTATCTTTAACTATTACCTTCTAAGATATATTTTTTAGCAATAATAGATAATTTAATGGCAAAGAGATTTGTTTAAAAATGTCGTATGTTTGTGTAAGAGAAACCCTGTCTTAAGAAACTAAAATAACCAATACATTTTCTTCTCAATTTTATAAACAGATTTTCTGCCTCCATGGTGGCCTCTCTCCATCCATAGATACACTGGATCATATAAGAGCCCTGGATCGTTTACAAGAAGTTCCACATGAGGTAATTTGGCAGTTTTGTTTACAGTCATATGTGGTAAGACTAAATAAACATGACTGCTAATAATCAATGCATATCTCTTCTCCTTGACCAGGGCCCAATGTGTGATCTCTTGTGGTCAGATCCAGATGACCGTGGCGGATGGGGCATTTCACCACGTGGTGCTGGCTATACCTTTGGACAGGATATTTCTGAAACATTTAACCATGCCAATGGTCTCACACTGGTGTCTCGTGCTCACCAGCTTGTTATGGAAGTATGTACTTTTCCTTCAGAATTATCTTTATCTCATGGCATGGTGTATGCATCTGTGATAAGACTCATGACTTAGGATGTAGGAAGAAACACATCCTCATTACCAAATGAAAAGAGGAATCTTTACTTTTGGAAGAAAGCTTCTAGCTCCTCAGAGCAAAATTGTCATTCATTTTTTAAACTGAGGTATAAACATTGCAAAAATAGTACCACAAGTTTTTTTATATTCTTTGCTCAAATTCTAAGTGTGAGTATCTTAAGCATACTTAAGTGTTTGCTTTCTCATTCTATCTCCCCTCTCTCACACTGTACTCCTGATCTGTGGACAGCCCTGACAAATGCTCCTTACCCCCACATCTCCATGTATGTTCTGCCAAAGCCATTATCTGTAATAACTAGTATTTCAGTCAGAATGTCTCCATTGGTAGGTCCCTCCTAGCTCACAGTTTAATTTTTGCAGTGTGCATACATAACAATCCAGGTTACAAGTAGTTCTTCAGAGTTTCTTTATGTGATCTTGATGGTTTGAAATGACCAAAGTCTCACTGGGGAGTCATGAGGCCCAGTCTAGGATGTGTAAGGAGATTTTTTAGTTTTTTGAGACAGGGTTTCTTTGAGTAGCCCTGGCTGATAAAGTCCCCTTGGTAGGGGCTGGAAACATGGTTTAGCAGTTGAGAGTACACTCTGCCCTTGCAGAGAATCCTCAGTAGAGACTTGACTAATGTTCCTTATGACTATGGAGTTATTACATGCATGTTTGAGATGCTTACTGTAGAGGAACATATCCTTGGTGCATCCTGTCAAGGATGCTTGAAATGGGCCCTGCTGCTGGTTGTACTAACTGATCACTAAGTTGAGGTGGTAGTTGCAGCCATTCTTGTTGGTATTGTCACTACTAAAGAGACAAAGGAGAGCGTAATCCCTCTAAGCCAGCAAGGAAAGGCTGTCAGAGTGTGAAAATAGACTGGACCAGTCCAGAACAGGCAAGGAGTGGTGTAGGAGCATGATTATACCTCATAAACCTCATTATAATTATATATCATGAATGTTGGTGATGACTGGATATATTTTTTTTAAGTGTAATGACTAAGACTTTTACTTTTGTAAAAGTTGGAGACTCTGAAATTAGAAGATACTAAAAGATACTTAGCATCACAAATTAAAGGATGGAAATGGCATGTTGAGAATCCTAGATAATTACCAAAACACAGCCAGTGATGTGTGAGGCTCTGGTGCAAGTGACCTTTAGAGATTAGTGAGCATTTGCTCTATCAACTCTCCAGGAGAACTCAGGTTGCCATTGGCCTAATACTAGTTTCAAGATAGATGCAGCAAACTTTGGAAGCCAGGCACTTTCATGTCCCAGCACTTGCAAAGCTAGGAGAATTTTAAGTTTGAGACCACTGTGACCTAAATAGCAAAATTCTTTCTCAAGAATGAACAAAAGAAAACCAAAAAATGCACACACACTAAATAATAAATAAATAACACTTGGCAGTTTATAAGGGAAAATGGGGGGGTTATCGTCTTTGTCTGTGTAATCCTAAACTAAAATCTTAAGTGTAGATTAAGAGAAGCTACGTGGTTACTGAGATATATAATAGAATCTTGTACCTAATAATTTCAGAATTCTGAAAAGAAGCAAAAACTGTTAGATCATAGAAGGTAGTAACATGACTACATAGGCACAGAAGTACTTGTGATTTGAGTTCTGTGTGTCAAGACTGAATGCATTCTGTAATGAAACAATGGCCTTCTCACTGTTGCAGGGTTATAACTGGTGCCATGATCGGAATGTGGTTACCATTTTCAGCGCACCTAATTACTGCTACCGCTGTGGAAACCAGGCTGCTATCATGGAATTAGATGACACTTTAAAATATTCTTTGTAAGTAACTTTACATTTTACTTAGAGGGAAAAGGTAACTATTGAAAAACAGAGCTAGGGGCTGGAGAATGGCTTGACAGCTCAGAACACTTGCTGCAATCAGGAGGACTGGAGTTCTGATCCCACAAATAACTGTAACTTCACCCCACATATGTGCAAATACACTGTCATATACACACTTGCATCTAAATTAAAATAATTAAAATTAATTGTATTTAATGAACTAAGTTCATTAAAAATAACCCTTTTGTTTATAAGATGAAAGAACAAGGTGTTGCAGAGGTTTCTGGCCCAGCTTAGCTCCCCAAGAAATGATTCAGCTGTTGATATTAATTACAGTCTGCTTGGCCTGTAGCTCAGGCATATTGCTAGCTAGCTCTTGCATCTTAATTCAACCTATTTCCATTGATCTGTCTTACCACATGGCCCATGGCTTACCTATTTCTTTACATCTTGCTTCTTGGGTGGCTGGATCTCATCTCTCTTGACTCTGCCCTCCTTCCCCTTTATCTGTATGCTCAGATTTTCTATCTGCTTCTAAGATGCCTGTCATAGGCCAAAAACAGTCCCTTCATTAACCAATGATATTCATAACATATAGAAAGACATCCCTCAGGCTGGAGAGATGGCTCAGCGATTAAGAGCACTGACTGTTCTTCCAGAGGACCTGAGTTCAATTCCCAGCATCCACATGGCAGCTAACAACTGTCTGTAATTCCAAGACCCTTACACAGTTATATATGCAGGCAAAATACCAATTCACATAAAAAATAAATATAAAAAAAAGAAAGACATCCCTCATCAAAGGAGCGTGTAAACTCTCTTCCCCAAATATTTAACTTGAGGAATTGTTTTCTTTTGATGTGCTGAGCGTGCACCTGTAGCCTTATACATGCCAGTTTACTGCTATGCCACTGAGCTACATACCCAGCCCAGAAAAAGGTTTTAATTATGTACAGTTTATTGAAATTTTCCCAAGAGCTTGCAGGTAATGGAAAAACATTTAACCTTAAGAGAACCTTAAGCTAGATGTGGCAGTTTAATCAAAGCACTCGAGAGGCAGAGTTTGAGACCAGTCTGGTCTAAGTCATGAATTCCAGGACAGCCAGAACTACATACAGATGCCCTGTCTCAGAAAAACAAATTAACAAGAACCCAGACAGAGAAGCATGTCCATTCCAACTGCTAGAGGCTTGTACCCCTCCCCTTATTCCCACAGTACTCTTGCAGAAACTACTCCAGAGTAGGGAGAGGTGGCTTTAGTGGCTAAGAGCACAGGCTACCCTTCAGAAGATGCAGGTTTAATTCCCAGCACCTACATGGTAGTTCACAACCATCCAATTCTACGGAATCCCTCTTCTTGAGCACTGACACTCATAGAATAAAATTAAAAATTATTTTAATTAAGAAGTTCAAAGTTACAAATTAAACAACATGTACTACGGGGGGATTTGGCCCCTGTTCCTCGCATACATAAAGCCCTGGGTTCAAGCCTAGCTCTATATAAACTTCATGGTGATATAGTTCTGTAGTCCCAGTACCAGGGTTCAAGGCCAACATGGGATGCATGAGACCATATTTCCAAAAAAAAAAAAAAAAGGAATTGTAATCAAAACACTTGCTGTACATGCTAACACATGCTTGCCTATGATCCCATCACTTAGGAGGTAGAGGCAGGAAGATCAGGACTTCAGAGTGGGTTTTTACTGTGAGTTTGGGGCCACTCTAGGTAGACATGAAACCTTGTCTCAACAACAGCAACAAAAATTGAAAGTAAATAAAATTTAGCCCTGACAGTTGTGAAGTCTGTGTGTATGCCTATGGTTACATCTTTTCAGGACTGCTTGGAGAAGGAAAATACGAAAGAAAGAAAAGAAACTAAATAATTTTAACAAACAAAAAAGGCACTTGATAAAATCAGCAAACTCTTTACAGTTGGGAATTTGGTGTGCCTGAAGACAGGTGTAAAAACTCACCCTGACTGAATCTTATGAATGCCAGTGGTGAGAAACAACACTAATCCTAAGGCCCTTCAACTGATAGAGTTACTGAAGCCTTTTCTGCCAGGCACTAACACCATGATGTCCAAATTTTCAACATAGCTCTGAAGTAATAGGATTGCTCAGCTGCAGTGATGTGCTCAGGGTCATTCCAGCCACATGGAGTGCAGTAGTGGCAGAAGGGTACGGAAGGGGTGGCTTTGTCTACTCGGTGTCTCACTGGCTTACCTGCCGATTCATTTTCTTTGTCATTATAGTCTTCAGTTTGACCCAGCACCTCGTCGTGGAGAGCCTCATGTGACCCGGCGTACCCCAGACTACTTCCTGTAAATTCCTCCCCAGGAACTTTCTTTGTATGTGGAAGTACACCTGGCTTTTAAAAAATATATATACATATATATATATTTAAAAACAACAGTTATCTGTGTGTTTCTGTAACAAATTGTGGTATGTCTTGACATTAAACTACATCATGGACCAAACGTGCCATACTAATGATGAGCGTTTAGCACAATTTGAGACTGAACGTACTGCACTGTGTTCTAGATCAGTCTGCCTGCTGTGTTGTAGGAACCATTCTTCTTGGCTGGTTAAGCAAAAAGGTCACTGACTGCTTCATCTCTTTTGCGCTTGGAAATTTAGTTAAAATGTTTAACTGGCATGGATTAATAGAGTCGGAGTTTTATTTTTAAGATTTCACAAGCTGACTTCCACTTAATTCATTACCCTTTATTTTATTGAAATGTATAACTAACTGAAGAAGAGATTCTTGGGAGTGTGTTGTCATAACATTAAAGAGATTTCCTTTCATTTAAATTACTGTTTGATGTTGATCTGCATTATTTCTGTATATCTGTCATGACAGTGCTTGCATCCTATTTGGTGTACTGAACAAATAAACTTTCCAATTTAAACAAAATATTTTAACTGTGATACGCATTGAATGGAAGCATTGCCATTTTAAAACTTGACACAAATACTTATGACTGTGCTTGGCTGGTTTTCACTTAGTTTAGGCTTTTAAGATGGTCTCATATAGTCCCAGGTGACCTTGAACTCCTTGGTTCTCCTGCCTCTACCTCCCATGAGCTAGCATTACAGGTGTGGGGCACCTTGCCAAGCCACAAATACCTGATGTGTAATAACAGTAAGCAGCTATCCTGACAGTTTACATGCTGAGTTTAGGGGCTAGGGATTAACTCTGGTAGGGGGCTTAGCACAGGCCTTATAATCAGTTCCTGGTAATATGAAAGCACACATACACAAGTAATGTTTGTTTATAGTTTACATTTAGAAAAACAAAGTCTTCTGATATTTGCTGATAACTTTTGCACCATTAAAAGGCTATTTTTTACATTTCTAAACATTTCATTGGGTGGTTTGTTAATTTATTCATAATTTTAAATACAAAATTTGGATTGTCTGCTTTAATAACTATAGACTAAATATAACTTTAAAAGCCAAGGTAGGCTGTCTCCTTTGACCTAGAAATAGGAATTGATCTGAGTTTAGTAGTAGTGATATTATTCCAAGGTCATAAATACCAGCTCTACAATTTGCTTTAAATCTAGTTGTAGACTGATCATAAGACAGACATCAAAAGCCAAGACTTGATAGTTTGGAAATTGATAGAAAATATGGGAGTCAAGATGTAGCTCAGTGTAGCGTTTGCCAGGCATAATGAAACCCCAGGTTCAATCCTACCACTTCATAAACAATGCATGTCTTAAGTTTGTAATCCCAGTACTTGGGATGAGGGACAGGGGGATCAGGAGAGTTCAAGCTCACCCAGGGCTACATGAGACCCTGGCTCCAAAATATCAAAGATTAAGGAAGATTCCTTAAGACAGACTCTAAGGGTATCAGTGCATACAAAAACAGCAGCTCAACTCCAAATGCACTGCCAACAATGGCCTTGTTTACTGTAGTTTCAATGTTGCCCAAAATTCATGTGTCAAAAACTTCAAACCCAGATTTAAGTCAAAATTACATAAGATCAGTCCACTCTGAAATTTCTTGAAAGTCTTTAAATTTTTAGAAATACAATAGAATCAGCGTTCCTACCTGAAGATTTTGAAGGGTTTGACTGAATTGTGAAATACTATAGTAACGTAAATTCAAGAAACAGAAATCACAGTTCTTATATAAGAAGCTAGGGGTTGGTTTGTTTTGTTTTAAGATGATCTAACTCAGAAATTTCAAGAGGCATGTGCCACCATGCCTGGCTGAAACTCGTTATCAGACGTCTGTCTTACTACATCCTTTTTACCTTGTTCTCTCCTTGGTACACTGTAAGATGACACAGACCACAAACCATTACATACAAAGCAGTCCTCCTGGATTGTATGTAGGTATGCTCCTATGAACAAGAGGAGCTCACGGTACAGCATGGCTTTAATGTGAACACCGTCCTATGAGATCACACAAAACAACTCTTAAGGCCAACAGGTAGTTCTGACTTCTTTACTGACTGCTCTGTTCTTTCTCTTCCACATTAAGTACAGTATCCACAGTTATTCCTATGTCCTCCAGTGACACGCCCCCTTCCACTTTCAGAGACCTTCTGGGAAAGGAGGTGGAAAGGTTGTATAGGGGTTCAGGGTACCCAATTTTCATCATCCAGTCAAGTAAGACCTAGAAGAAAAAAAGGCTTTAGTATCAGACCAAAGATTCCTCAAGAATCCTTCTGTGACATTTCACAACTCTTGTCACTCTGTAATTGTCCCAGGGAGTAAAAATAATTTCCAGATCTTTCAAAGAAATATGCTAGACTTTAAGGGAGAGCAATAATACATCACAAATGTGGAGATATGAGTTCCTTAAACACCTTTGTTCCAGGGAAAGCGTAGGCCTACTAGTAACAAAGCCTCATCCATAATGGGATGGAAATCATTCAATGAAATGTTGAGAAAAAAAAAAAAAACATGGAAACAAATTAGATCAAAAACTAAGCCAACAGCCAGCATGTATCAAAATCACAAAGGAGCTTTGTCAAAATGGACATAACTCAAAGAAATTATCAAACCTTACGTAAGGCAGAATATCCATACTGTCTATGTGGTACCAGATCCCACTGCATTTGAACATACTATTGACAAATTTGATAAGTCACTATTTCTATAAACATTGATTTCCTCACCTGTGAATTCCAAGACTTGAAAAATCTCCTCCTTAAAACACGCCCACTTGGGCATCGAAGGGCAACAGTAACTACCTAGAGAATACAAATATTCAGGTAAGCCACAGAGGTCACCCAGACAGGAAGCTGAGTCAAGAAGATTGCAAATTTGAGGTCAGCATGAGCTCTAAAGCAAGACCTTATCTCAAGAACAAGTCCAGACAGGAACTCCAATCTGGCCTGCTCAGCTGGAAGTTTGCCTGGTATGTACAAAGCCCTGGGTTGGATCCCCATCCCCACATGCACAGCATGGAGATACAAGCCTGTTCCCAGCACAACAAAGGTGAAGGAAAGAGGATCAGAAGCTTGAGATGTTATGCAGCTACACGGTAAGTCTGAGGCCATCCTAGACTACATGAAACTATCTCAAAAAAAGGTTTTTAAGTAGGCTAAAGAGACAGTCCAGTGCGTAAGAGCACTAGCTGCTCTTCAAGAGGACCCAAGTTCAGTTCCCAGCACTACTACAGCCTCTGACAACCTCTGTAACTCCAGTTCCTGGGGACATGATGTCCTCTTCTGACCTCCATGTGGTGCACAGACATACATGCAGATAAAACACTCATAACACATCAAATAAATCTAAAAAAAAAAAAAAAATACTTTTTTAAAAGATTTTTTTTAAATGTATACAGTGTTTTGCCCAAATTCCAGAATAGGGCACCAGATCTCATTATAGATGGTTGAGCCACCTTGTAGTTGCTGGGAATTGAACTCAGAACCTCTGGAAGAACAGTCAGTGCTCTTAACCTCTGAGCCATCTCTCCAGCCCAAGAAAATACTTTTTAAAGGGGCAGGAGGAGAACAAGTACTACTCTTGCGGAGAATCTGAGTTCAGTTCCCAGCATACACATCAGGGACTCAACATCCTGCAACTTCCTTCTAGGGGATCCAATGACCATGTCTGGCCTCCATGGGCATCTGCACGCATGGAATAGAAAACTCATGCAGGCACGTACACATAAAAAATAATTTTCTCCCAGGGATTCAGCATCTGGATTGCTTTCTTCTGTTGCCTTTTACCTGTGAGCAACTTTCAGATTTTCTGAAGATATTCAAAGTATCCAACCTAATGTTAACAATGTGTGGACAAAACTGAGCCTCCCTTCACTGTGCATGGCTGCTCAAAAAACTGTCTTCTCAGGAAGCTGAACTTCACAAAGTGGAAGTTACTGGGCATTTTGCTCAGTAACTTCATGGCTCTAAAGACATGTGGCCCGGTGCATCTGACAGTTACCTATAACTAAGAGAGGCTAATGGCAGAAAGCAGGACAGGCCCCTTCCATGACCAAGCAGGCGGGCTATCCGACCTCCCCAGACTAGCAACAGTGACCCATTCTTTAAATGCACAAGAGGGAGACCAGTGTGAAGCCATCTGCCTGTCTCTGTTGGTCTGTGATCAACAGATCACTGAAGTAGCGGGTGATCTCTAAAAGACTCCTCAGCAGACTGCCTCCTCAGAAGAGACAATGACTCCAGGGAAGCCATAAGGAAGCTGCCCTTTTCTCTAAACCCAGGGGTAGATAGGACTTATGACCTGATGACCTCAAAAGAAATGGAGAAATAAGAAAAACATACCTCTTCAGCGGTTTCTGATGGTTCTTCAGGTAAATCAGAAACCTAAAGAAATATGAATATTAGTGGAAAATGTCAGAATTCTCAAGAAGAGCCCTGTTCAGTAGGTTACATGCATCTGGGTTTTAAAAGAAGGCTTCTTTATATATATGTCTATCAAACGTTTACAGTGAGGTCTGGTCTGGAGGCTCAATTCAAAGTGCTTCCTGGCCAGCCTGTCTTAGGTGACTCCGAGGACCCACGTGGTGGAGAGAGAGCCAACCTCTGCAAAGTGACCCTCCGACTGCTACACATCCACACATGCATCCACACACAATAGTTACTACTGTAATTCTTACAAAAGTTTTTTAAAGTTTAAAATAGAGCACATGCCTTTAATCCCAGCACTCCAGAGGTAAAGGCAGGTAGATAGATCTCTGTGAGTTCAAGGCCAGCCTGATCTACACAGTGAGTTAAAGGAGTGTCATGGCTGCAAGATAAACCCTGTCCTGAACCCCCACAAACAAACAAAAAACAATTGCCATGGTCATGGTGCTTCTTCTCAGCAATACTGACTAAGACACTGACTGAGAAACTGGGCTCAGTCCCCAAAAGAACAGAGTCCCACGGGCTGTACTCAGATCTGCATACTCTCATGTATGCTCACATACACTAAATCAACGTGCTTTCCTAATCTCTTAAATTCTGTCTCAAAAAAAAAAAAGAAGAGGGTGAGTTCACGCTGGGCGAGGCAGCCCAACTGTTGAATGCTTGCCTAGCATGCACCAGGACCTGTAATCACCACCAGCATGCTTCCCTAAAATGTTTATGATGACCATGGATATTATATAAAAATGCACTATTTAAAGAAACAAGGAGAGTCTTGGGTTGTAGCAGGCTGTTGTCCCAGCACCTGGGAGGCAGAGGCATGATGCCTTGCCTGATACACAGAATTACCTAGAGGCACTGATTAAAACTTCTTCAGTTTATGTAAATAAGGCATGCAGAAAATGAATGCATTTATACTTGAGCCTTATCGCAGTATCTCAATATACATGAAAATATCCTAAAATCTGAAATACTTGTGATCCCAGGGATTTCAAATGAGGGTAGTCAGCCTGGCAAAGGTGCTGACCACTCCCAAGACAGACAGAGCAATATCTTAAAACACCCAAGAGAAATGCTTTCCTTTGTGAACATTCTTTCTTTTTTTTAAGATTTACTTATTATGTATGCAGTGTTCTGCCTGCATGTACGCCTGCACACCAGAAGAGGGCACCAGATCTCATTTTAGATGGTTGGGAGCCACCATGTGGTTGTTGGGAATTGAACTCAGGACCTCTGGAAGAGCAGCCGGTGCTCTTAACCTCTGAGCAATCTCTCCAGCCCCATGTCCTTTTCATCTCTATATAACCAAATTATTTCCTTAGCTCATTATCAATTATCTTCTAGCCTTCCTCTAAATTTGGTTCAGATTTTTGCTATTAAACAGGATCCATCCACTCAGCCGTCCCTCTGCAAGTCTTTATTCAAAGCCAAAGGGCACACTCCAGCCACGCAGTGAGCATGCTCGGTGGCAGTGTGGACAAACCTTCTTCTTGGCAGGCTGCTGAGGAGGCGGTGAGACATTAGTAAGAAGCTTCGGCCAGTTTCGTCTTCTTGCTGCTTCTCGGTTTGCTGTCTCAGAAGACGCCTGACTCGAATTCTCAAGCACCAGATCTTTATCCCCCTGGTCAAACACAACCGAAAAAATGCTAAAGAGCTATGTTCTGTCCACAAGATTCTATTCACAATGGTTACTTTTCTTTAACTCTGACAGTCATTTTTAGATCCAAGAGCTAAACTCTTTGGACCAGAAAACAAGAGGCTTAATGAGTTCCAGAACGTGCCTGTATCCAGCTCTCAGGTCCCCATTATTCCATGCCCACCCCCCAACAAAGAAAACCCAACAAGGCCCTGTCATCTTGTTTCTGGTTTGTGCTTGGCACAGATCTTGCTAGGCAGCCCCAGCAAGCCTGCAGCTCCCAGGAAGTCTGACTGCTCTTCAACTTCAGCATCTCATGCCTCTGCCTCTCAAGTGTCTCATCTGGATAACCACCAAGTCTCTCCACAGACAGAAACAAGGAAAAAGCTAACGGTATGCTAAAGGCAGTGCAGGTGATGTGCTGTCAACATCTGTGTGGACAGAAGGTGGGCTGTGTAGCTATTTCCTCTGAATCAAGCCCACCTCCAGGAGGAAGGAAGGAAGCCTGAGGTTTGTGATCCAGGGAGTAGAAGAGTCTCAGATGCAGAAGGTCCTTCCTCGGTGTCCCAGAAACTAAGTGCTGCTGGGAAGAGGCCCTTGTGATTGCAGTCTGCACATGTGCAGAAGGGCCCAGGGATATGGCTCTCCTGAGTCAGTGTCATCCAGGGGCTTTTGAGGATACACTGCCTTTACTCCTGTGAATGTCTGCTCACCTACACTCCTGTACATTCACTAAGCTAGACTGGAGGTAATCATTTCTTGGGCCAATCACTCATGCCCTACCGCAGGTGCTTTAGTCTGTCCAGAAAGTCACTTGGTAGCATGTATAGAAAGGAATGTCTCAGTAAGTACTCCAAAACATCCACAGCTAAATATAATCAGAGTATTTGCTTCTATTACATCCTGGTTTTCTCATTCAGATTCAACCTACGAGGTAACTCATCACTCTAAATGGCAAAGGATTCCACAAAGTGCAAGGCTTTATACTTTCTCCTATCATTACTGCAATGGTTACACTGTCACCTGGATTAGGAAGCCCACCTCCGTGTGTGTCTCTGAGAACAATTCCATTAATGAAAAGGTTCTGGCCTAGGCAGTGGATCCAGAATATGATGACTTACTGGAGTGTGGAAGGATAGGAGTGGGGTGGGGGGTGGTGAAGGAAACAGGTAACTGGGGACGTGTCCTCGGAGTTCTATCTTGACACTATGCCTTCCGCTCTGCACTCTCCAGTGCTCTGTTCTGCCCACTATGCTTTCCAGCCACACTGGACTAACTTCTGTGACACTGATAATTTTTTAAGTTGTTCCCTATGGTGGTTACGATCACAAAGACACAAAAGCAACTAACATACCTTACTAACACTTTCTCCTCAGCAGCATAATTGAATCCGGAAGTTTACTTTTTAATTTTTATTTATTCTTCTCTCATACAGCTTCCTCTCCCTACACTCCTACCAGATCTCATTATTAGTGTGGGCGTGGCTGCACGCTGTGTTGCGGCCACGCCCCCACCTGCAGAGATGCTCTGATAGTCACAGTGCTCTCTCTCTTCCCCTCCCGCACCCCTTCCTCCAATACACTCAAAATGGCTCCTTGGCAGCATGTCTGCGTGTTCTATCCCTTCCCTCGGCCCACTGCCCCCCCATTACCACTCAGAAAGGAGCAGGCCTCCTAGGGATATCAACTAAACACTAATGCTTTGTTTTCAAATATAGGCTCAGTAACTACTCCCTTACTCACCCTTTAAGAACCTTTTTCCACTGGGTGGAGATGTCACACATCTTTAATCCCAGCACTTGGGAGGCAGAGGCAGGAGGATCTCTGTGAGGCCAGTCTGGTCTACAGAGCGAGTTCCAAGACAGCCAGGGCTACACAGAAAAATCCTGTCTTGAAAGACCACAAAAGGTGGGGGGGTGGGGGACTTTTCATAGAATTAAAATATCCACCACTTAGTGGAATTTAATCGCCCTTCCTTTATCAAGAAAAATGTGTGAGAGTTACTTGGGGACTGCAATGCCAAACAGTTCACCAGCAACCCCAGGTCATCACACTGTAAACTGGACACATCCAATTTGGCTCTAACACCATGATTCTCACAACGATGGTCCCAAAAGCCTTATAATGACCACACCAACAGTTTGCCCTGTTCCTGGATTTTTGTTGTCATGACTAACTGTAGGGCACGGTTTGCCTTTGCACAACTTGCCGGAACATTCTATTGCTGCTTATGCTAATTAGGCATCAAGTAGTGACCAATCCGATGTGCTTATGCTAATTAGGCATCGAGAAATGACCTATCCAATGCGGTCCCCAAATATGCTAATGAGTATTACTTTGAACCAATCCCCAGCTATATGCAAATGAGTATTACTTTGAACCAATCACCAGCTATATGCTAATGAGGCATTGTGTTGGGCACCAATCACGCGCCCGGCTTCCCTATATAAGCAGGCTGCATCTCAGGCTCGGGGTCTTCTTTCCACCATTTTCAACTGAGCTGTATTCCAATAAAGTGTGATCCGAGAAGAATCGTGCGTGTGACTCATCGTTCTGCAGGCCAGAAGCGGCTCGCCACAACTAACCTTTCATAACAGCAGTAGTACCAAAGACTAAGTCCTTTTGTGGCCATTGCTGAAGCAGCCAGTGGAACGCAATGGAGCAGTACAAAGTGGTACACAATGATACATGTGGTACACACCTCAAGAACCTGGAGCCCAGGTCATGGAAACCAACTGTGGTGGTTTAAAAGAAAACTGCCCCTAAAGGGAGGTGTGGCCTTGTTGGAGGAAGTGTGTCATGAAGGGAGGAGGCTTTGAGGTCTCTTTTGCTCAAGCCTCCCCCAGTGTGACAGTCAGCTGACTTCCTGTTGCCTGCAAGATGTAGGACTCTCAGCTCCCGCACCCCGTGTGCCTGCATGCCACCATGCTCCCTGCCATGATGATAATGGGCTGAACCTATGAAACTGTAGTGAACCACCTCAATTAAATGTTTTCTTTAGAAGAGTTGCCATGGTAATGGTGTCTCTTCACAGCAACAAAAACACTAAGACAGCAACCCAGGGAACATGGCAAGACCTCATCTCAAAAACAAAACAAATCAAAGTAAAATCAACCTACTAAGGTCTACTAACCAAAACACTGAAGAGAACACACTCAGAAGTGCTAACACTGTGGAAAGACAGTTCAGTAGTAAGAATGCTTGCTCTAACACCAAGAAGACCTAAGTTCAAATCCCCAGCATGCACAAAAAAAAGCTAGGCATAGGACATTCAGCATTACAGGGCAGAACCCAGGATCTCGCCAGCAAGCTAACGTAGTTAAAACAGTGAGTTTCAGGTTGAGATAGGCAGCGTCTCAGAAACAAGGTAAAGGGCCACAGAGGTGACTCGATGGTTAAGAGCACTAGCTGCTCTTCTATAGATCTAGTTTACATTGTCAGCATCCACCTGGTGGCTCACAACCAGTTCATGGGAGCCAATGCCTCTGACTTCTGTGAACACAGGCTATGTCTGTGGTATACAGAATAAAGGCAGGCAAAACACTCATACAAATAAAATGACAAAATAAAAAATAAATAGGCTAGGTGTAGAGTGACAGAAAGCCCATTTGATGTCCTCTGGCCTCATCATGGATACACATGTCACATGTACCCACAGACACAGGAAATCACTACACAGAGCAGTGGCACTATATACAGGCTAGCTTTGGTATCAATGTCAGTTATTCGCTGCCCTTGATTGTTTTAGAGCACGTTGAGCATTGTGAAACAAAAAAGAATTGACTCTGTAGATAAGCATCCTGGTCACCTTTACTGCATCCTTTTCTCTACAAGATCATGGAAGATGTAGCATCAGCAGGAAACACAAAACAAAAAGCACAAAAAAGTGTTTTAGTATAAAATCTGTCACCAGTACTCTATCTAAACTGTACAGCCTTTTCTCTAAATACTTAATTGTAAACCTGCACTACCAAATGAAAAAACAGGTATCAATGCCAATGATTTTAAAGCTAGAAGCAAGCATGATGAATACAATGTGAGTTTGGGGCTGGAGAGATGACTCCGTACAAAAGAACACTTGCTACTGTTACAGACGACACAAGGTTGGTTCCCAGCACACACCTGAAGGCTAACGAACATGTGCCCCAGTTTCAGAGACTCTGACTCGCTCTTCTGAGTACACATGCATATATGCAAGCAAAATACTCATGCCCATAAAATAAAAATAAGTAAATCTATTTTTTAATGTATGTTTAATACTCTGAACATCTGGTATTTTACCTAAGCAAAGATCGGAAGTTCCTCAGAACAGTGTTATTCAATAGTTTTCTCAAAGACTATATTATCACAAGTACAAAAAAGAAATACTTAATCAGTTCACACTCAAATGCACTAAATAAAAATTGATGGAGAGTTGTGAATGCCTGGAACCCCAGCATTTAAGGGTCACACACAAATGCACTAAATAAATAATAACTGATGGAGAATTACGGTGCATGACTGGAATTCCAGCATTTAAAGGGCAGAGGCAAGGTAAGTACTACAAGTCTGAGATCAGCAAAGGCTACAAATTCAGTTCAAGGCTGGCTGGGTTCCACAGTGAGACCCTGACTCAAACCCCTACCAAACACAAAAACCTATACATAAAAGGAAACACAAGCACAAATATGGGGCTTGACAATAAATATATAAAAGAAAACGCAGGAGCTGGGGAGATGTCTAGTGAGAAAGCACTTGCGGCCCCTGGGGACTCATGTTTAGATGCCTAGCTGCCATGCACAAAAAGGCATGGTGATATTTCCCAGTGCTGGAGGTGACATGGGTGGATGAGCGACCGAACCTGTCCAACCAGCCTAGCTGAAATTATGGGCTCCGGGGTCAGAGAGAGACTGTATCTCCAAAGTAAAGCAGAGGGGAAGGAAAACATCTGGCATTGAACTCTAGTGTGTGCCCACATGGGCAAGTGCGCATACACACACACACACACACACACACACACACACACCACCCCCTCAGGAAACTACAGGATTCAAAATATAAAACCAGCGTTTTTCCAACCTCAAGCTTGTGGCCGGTAGTTAATTTCCAGGTTTCGCCCGTCATTTGATAGAAGCGCTCCTCTAGTCTTTTCAATTTCATCTCCTGCTGAGGTTTTAAAACATTCTGTATATACCTACTGGCCTGCACAAGAAAGAAGTGTTATTATTATACATAAGTGTTTCTACACATTCAACTTATCTAGAAGGTTGTAAGTCAAGAACAAGGTTTGAAACTTTATTTATTTATTTATTTGCCTTGGTGTTTGCCTGGAACTGGAACTACAGACAGTTGTTAGCTGCCACGTGGGTGCCGGGAATTGAACCCGGTTCCTCTGGAAGAGTAGACGGCACTCTTAACCACTGAGCCATCTCTCCAGCCCCAAGAACAAGGTTTGAAACTTGAGGTGGTTTTAATAGGAATGGCCCCCATAGGCGCATATACTTGAATGCTTAGTCATTAGGGAGTAGCACTATTAGATCTGGCCTGGTTGAAATAGGTGTGGCCTTGTTAGAGGAAGTGTGTCACTGGCGGTGGGCTTTGAACAGGTCAAAAGCTCAAGCCAGGCCCAGACTTTCTCTCTTCCTGCTGCCTGCTGATCAAGATGGTGCTCCTCTACAGCACCATGTCTGCCTGTATGCCACCAGGCTTCCCTCATGACGATGATGAACTAAACCTCTGAACTGTAAGCCAGACCCAATTAAAGGTTTTCCTTTATAAGGTGTCATGGTCATAGTGTTTCACCCTAACAACAGTAGCCCTAAGACAAAATCATATATTTGAATATTTAGTCACCTTGGAGGTGTGGCCTCATTGGAGGTGGTGAGTTACTGGGGATGGGCTTTAAGGTTTCAAAAGCCTATCTATACCAGGCCCAGCATCTCACTCCACCTGTGACCTGAGGATCAAGATATCAATCTCTCAGCCACTTCTAGAGCATCACACTTGCCTGACACCATGATCCCTGCCATCATAATCACGAACTAAATTTCTGAAACTGTAAGCAAGTCTCCAAGGAAAAGCTTTCTTTTCTAAGAGTTGCCTTGGTCATACTGTTTCTTCACAGCAACAGAACAGTGACCAAGACTGAGAGATACCAAAAAAATATCACACATGTAAAACAAAGATGTTCTGGGCATGGTGACATGCACCTTTGATCTCAGCACACAGGCTGCTAAACTGAGGCAGGACGATCCTGGGACTGGGGCCAACACTGGCTACAATAGTGGTCAGGGCAAGCACAACCGTCAAAGCCAGGAAAAGCATCTGCCACCATGCCTGACCATCTGCCCAAGGTCAAACCTTGGGACCTACATCGTGGAAGACGAAAACCAACTCTCTCCACACACGTCACATAGACACATGAATGAAGAATAGATAAAATGTAATAAGCAAGGTTTTTGATCCTTATCTTCAAGGGTCAACATTGAGCATGGTAACCACTTAGGGAGTGGAGGCAGAAGTTACTTTCTGAATTCAAGGTCAGCTTAGAGTGCAACTGACCTTGTCTCAGAAAAGGGGGGAGGGCACGATTTTATGCCATGTGAGCTAGACCTCAGTAACCGCTCGCTTTTTTTTTTTTTTTTTTTTTAAACTTTATTTATTTATTATTTATTTATTTATTTGCCTTGGTGTTTGCCTGGAACTGGAACTACAGACAGTTGTTAGCTGCCATGTGGGTGCTGGGAATCGAACCCGGGTCCCCTGGAAGAGCAGACGGCGCTCTTAACCGCTGAGCCATCTCTCCAGCCCACACAAAGAGCTCTTAGCACAGACACAGGGATGCTGAGGGCTGAGCCTTACCTGCTCACCCTGGGCTTCCTGCTGCTTTTCCCTCACTAGCTGTTGTCTGTTCTCATCCTCTTCTCCTCCTTCTGATACCAAAATAAAAAAGTACTTTTTCATTCTCAAAAATCAGATGCACTCTCTCTAAAAGTAGTCTATAGATTTTAACATTTTAAAAGAAATTAGCACTACATATTTTTTCAAATAATGAAAATGAGGTACATTCAATCAGTAAAAATGAAGACATTTACATATGAACTCTGGAATAAAAGCTCTGTTCTGAAACAATTCACTAACATATATATAACAAATTTGTCTTTTTATTGGAGATAGGGTTTCTCTAGGTAGCCCTGGCTGGCCTGGAACTGGAGATCCTCCTACCTTAAATTCCCAAAAGCTATGATTACAGCAGCATGTGCCACTACAGCCAGCCTAAACACTAAATTAATATTACATATTATGTAGCATCAGCCTTCAGTGAAGATTTTGCAAATCACTTGTCAGTTTATAAATGAGCAACATGACTCACACTCAAATAATGCAAAGAAACCATTTATAAGGACAGGAGCCATCAAGGGCACCTTTCTGTATTGATAAACAGCAGACCTCAGGGGCTTTGCAGAGCAATGTAAGCAGCAAACAATCTTCCTGATAGCAACATACCTTCACTTTTTTATTTATATTCTTGGATTACTAAAGACCGAAACCAGGGCACACATACTATTCATGCTTCTACAACTGAGGATCACAAGTTCTGAAGATACAACTCACATAAAATTCCTAATGAAAAATTAAAATGTCCTTGTTTAATTTCTAAATTGAGCCATCTGAAGTTCTGAAGTGTAAGAGATCAAAGTAGAGAAAACACAACATCTATGACTAGGAATCCCCAAAGCATCCATGCTGTCATATATTATTGGGTTGAATAATCTTCTGCAATTATAATTTTTTTTGCCTGGTTAATGTAAAAACGCTATAAATTTATATAATTCATTATGTTTGTTTATATGTTTAAAAGCAATAAACCACCAAGGCTGAGGGTGTAGCCATGTTAATAGAATGGTTAGTAACCTTGCACACACAAGGCTCTAAGTTGGAAGGATTTCCAGCACCTTAGACCACCGGGCCTGTTGGCACATGTGATCTCAGCAGTCAGGAGGTGGAGGCAGAAAAATCAGAAGTTCAAGGTCATCCTCAGCTATATGGCATGGACCAATACAGCCTGGGTTACAGAACACCTTATCTTAAAAAACAAAAACAGGTTAATTAATAGGAAGCTTTTGCCAGTTACACTTAAGAACAGCTGTTAGTTTTTTTTTTTTTTTTTTAAAAAAACTTTATTTTATTTGGGGCTGGAGAGATGGCTCAGCGGTTAAGAGCACCGTCTGCTCTTCCAAAGGACCCGGGTTCGATTCCCAGCACCCACATGGCAGCTAACAACTGTCTGTAGTTCCAGTTCCAGGCAAACACCAAGGCAAATAAATAAATAAATAAAGTTTTAAAAAAAAAAAAAAAAAAAAAAAAAAAAAAAAAAAAAAAAAAAAAAAAAAAAAAAAAAAAAAAACAAAAAAAAAAACTTTATTTTATTTATTTATTTATTTGCCTTGGTGTTTGCGTGGAACTGGAACTACAGACAGTTGTTAGCTGCCATGTGGGTGCTGGGAATCGAACCCGGGTCCTCTGGAAGAGCAGAGGGTGCTCTTAACCGCTGAGCCATCTCTCCAGCCCCCGAACAGCTGTTAGTTTTAAAGGTAATCTGTTATAAGGCCAAGTTCAATACAGCTTTTTGTTTTGTTTGGCTTTGTTTTTAACTTTATGTGTATGAGTGCTCTGTCTACATGTATGTCTTCATACCACATACGTGCAGTGCCCATGAAGGCCAGAAAAAGGTGCCAGATCCCCAGGAACTAGAGTTATAGATACTTGTGAGACACCAAGTGGATGCTAGGAATAGAGCTCAGGTCCTCTGGGAGAGCAGCCAGTGCCCTTGACCACTGCCAACTCTCCAGGCCATAACATTTTATGACCTTACTTAGTTCTACCCCTAGAATCCACGTGCCTCCCACGTGAGATTACACATCATAAATTACTAGCCAAACCGTTTTTTTTTTTTTTTTTTTTTTAATTTATTTAGCTTTAGTTATGTGCATTAGTATGAAAGAGTCAGATCTCTGGAACAGGAGTTACAGACAGTTGTGAGCTGCCATGTGGGTGCTGGGAATTGAACCCAGGTCTTCTGGAAGAACAGTCAGTGCTCCTAACCCCTGAGCCATCTCCCCAGCCCCCCCCCCCCCCCCTTTTTTTTTTTTGCCAAACAGTTCTTATTGTAGAAACAAAAACAAAGAAGTCTAAAAGTAAAAAAAGATTTTTATTTTTTGAGTAGTATATATATATAAAAGGTAGCAAACATACCTTTAGAGTGAACTTGGGAAGACTTCAATGAGTTAATCCAGGAGGTGGCCACAGAAATGACTATTGTGAGCAGGGTGAGCAGCAGCAGCATCCGGCCACTCAGCAAGATGAGCTCTTTAATACCTTAGAAAGAATAATTTAAATAAACATGTTTCTTTAAGAGAAAAATTCTCACTCTCCTTGCTACTAATAATAAATGAGGGCTTGTTTGCAGTAGAAAGAAAATCAAATGAACAAGTGTCCTGACTGTCTTCCTAAGTCTCCTGGGGCATCACTGCCACAACAAACTTAAAATAATCCTAGAAGACACACCCTGTTTTAAGAACACATAGCGTCCAGCTGTATTATAAATATTATGAATATTAGTAATGAATAAGATTTAGCTTTCTCATAAATAAGATTGAAAGCAGTACTTGTCAAATTCCAGCTATATTTTAAATAGTCATTCCCAAAAACATGGTAATTTTTTTTCACAAATTTGTTATTGGGGGCACTTGGGGTGGGGGCAGTACATCCCCTCCATGCAGATGAGGTCAGAGTACATACTGCAGGATTCACTTGGCTCTCCTTCGCCTCCATATGGGTTCCAGAATCCCAACTTGGTCACCACACTTGGCTCTAAGCACTATTACTAATGGAACCATTCTGCTGGCCCCAAACATCTATTTGCTTCTTTCCCTACTTGGTACTGGGCCTCAGCCACCAGACATCTAAGACTACTTTCCTCTGCTGAGTTATGTACTCCTGCCTAGACCCTGAAACGATGAATTCTTTCTCAGGATTGGACTGTGCCATTGTGTGTTCCTCTAATTCCCAGCACTTACTCATTTACACATAAAATCAATGCTCACGTTTATTCTGGGAATAAGATACAATTCAGTACTTCCACTGTTTTGAGAGCCCAGGCAAAGATTCAGTTATTAAAAATGTTAAGAGCAGCCTCCAAGCATGGTGGCACGCGCATCCTTCATCCCAGGGCTGGGGAGGCAGAGGCAGGCTGATCTCTGTGAGTTAGAGGCCAGCCTGGTCTACAGAGAGAATTCCAGGACAGCCAGGGCTACACAGAGAAACTCTTTCTCAAAACACCAAAAAACAAAAACACTTAAAAAGTAAGAGTATCGGGCTGGAGAGATGGCTCAGCGGTTAAGACCACTGACTGTCTTAACATCTGAGCGATCTCTCCAGCCCCAACTGAAGACTATTTGAAGAAGGATGCTGGGGAATCCCTTTCTACCATCCCTTGATCTTGCTACAAAGGCCTTCGACTGGAACATTCCCCTCTGTTGTAACAGCTTCAAGGCTCAGTCTCAAAGCTCGGAAGACCCCTCTCATGCTATCAGCTTATTTATTTCCGGCTTGCATCACAACAGATGCTGTCTGTCCCCATGCTCCTGACTCCTGCCCCTTTCCAAGAGAACTTTCCCGCGAAATGGAGGTGGCTCCGGAAGTGGGGCGGGCGCGATGAACTCTGGGAATTGTAGTCAAAGCCACGCGGAGGCGCCATGGCCAGAAAGGAACTGTAAACATCACTCAGGTGAAAAGATTCCAGCTGTGAACACCGAAGATGGGAGAAAACACTTACCGAAACTCGGGATCCCGCGCCGGAGTTCCAGACACAAGAGAGGAAGAGCGGAGAGCAAGAAAATGCTAACGACAGCACGAGAAGCCATGGCGCTAAGACTCCGCCGGGTGCAGGGCCCACCCCTTCCGGCCGTGTCTTCCGGGGAGGCTGGAGCGAAGGCTTCTGGCTGTGAGCAGTGCAGGCTGGATATTAGTGCCTAAGGCTATGGCTTGGACCCGATGAGATAATCCCCTCTGATATCAAGCCTCAGAAGGCACGGGGAGGTCCAAGGAGGCTCCTGTCAAGTGATGGTCGGGATGGGTGTGGATTGTCCAATTGTGAGATGGCAGCAGCAGAATGAAATGACTGGATGGAGCAGTAGGCGCTGAGGCCTCGTGGCCTTGGGGTGATTGGGGTGTCTGGGCGTTTGGTTCCTAGCTTATTAGTTTCTAAGCATTTTCTCACCCTAACAGGTCCTGCGGGAAAAGTGGGGCTGGTTCCCGAATGCCTGCTCCCGCCCCACACCCGCATGAAGATACTCTAGACCTGCACCCCCTTATTGCCCTGTCACTGCCTACGCGTGTTACTGTTATGACTTAACCCTAGCCTCACGGTTCTGTGACTTCATTGTCACTCCATGACGCTTCTGGCAACTTGGCACACCAAGTATGGAGGAACTCCCCAATGACAAGATGATTCAACTTTGCAAATCCGAGAACATCATAACTTGGACTCTTCAGTTTAGTAGTATGTCCCTGGTTTTTTGCCTGGTTCTCTAGAGTTCATACATTCAAGTATGGGTTAAGTTACTGAATTTGTCCCGGACAAACTCAGCTCTGGGATAGATGCCCTGTTCAGAGACTATATGAATCCCGGTGCCTTGACAGGAATGTGTGTAAACGCTGCTACAGAACCACATTTTGCAGGATGAAGTATTTCCTGAGGAAATAATGCCTAATTTGTGATGGTTAGGGATTTGCACTGGGTATGCTATAATCCAGCACTAGGGAGGCAGTGGCAGGTAGATCTCTGAGTTTAAGGCCAACTTAGGTCTACATTGTCCTAGGCCATATAGCAGACATGTTGAGACATTTTCCAGAAAAGAATGGAATGAATTAATTTGGGAGACAGAATTCAAAAGGAAAGCACGAGATTTCAAGTTTAGGAAACAATGCAAAAGTGCTCTGGTGGCTTAAATATTGCTGAGGTTTAAAGTTTTGAAAATACAGAGGGCATGGTATAGCTCACGCCCTTAGTCCCAGTACTTGGTAGGAAGGGGCAGACAGGACTCCATATTCTTGATCTACAGAGCAAGTTCCAGGACAGCCAGAGCTACACAGAGAAACCCTGTATCAAAAAAGAAAGAGTATACAAAGGAGAGTGGAAGACCTTGGAAGACTGAAACTCAAATGGTGTCACCATCAAATCCCTCCCTTAGGGGATCAGGGAACCCACAAGGAAGAAGAGGCAGAAAAAGTGTAAAGAGCCAAAGAGGATGGAAACCACCAGGAAAACAAAGTCTTCTAAATCAAAAAGATCAATACACATATGATTTAAGAGACTAAGGCAGCATACACAGGGCCTGCACAGGTCTGCACCAGATGGGGCCCTAGAGCTGAAGGAAATGGATACATTCCTAACCCACAAGCAATCTCCAATTGATAACTACTTGCAAATGAAAATTTAGTTTTCTCCAAGGAAGTCTCACTGGGAAAACAAACCACTCTTAAGGGCAGGCTGCATGCCCAGTCATAGACGACTTACAGAAAATGAACTAACTGGCATCTTTGGAGATTCTTTGTCTAATAATGTTGTGTCTGGGCATTTCTTATCTCTTTTTACCCTATAATTTCTTCATGTATATATTATGGCTTCTAGTTTTGAGTTTTTATGGAATTTCCAAGTGTACAACCATGGGTCTCTGTTTCTTGTGCCTTCTCATAGGCTCTTTTCCTGTTCCAATGTATTAGGTTGTTTTGATTTTCCCTTAGAAGTCTGTTTTCTATTGAGAGACAGGAAGGGGTCGGTCCCGATGGGATCACAGGTGGGGAGGAATAGAGGGAGAGGAAACTAATCAGGAAATATTATATGAGAAAAAAAAACTTTTCAATAAAAGGAAAAAATTTTAAGGAAAAAGTGTACAAAGGCAAAATGGACCTAGGCCCACTAAAGATCGCTTTGTAAATAGGCAATGAATCTTATTGCTAAGTATAGTAGTTTTGTGTCTATAATCTCAGCACAGGAGGCTGAGGCAGAAGGATTGTGACTGGTTCCAAGCCAGCCTATACACAGTGAAATGCTGTCTCAAAAAAATAAATAAATAAATAAAAGCAACAAAACTCTTTTTTTAAAAAACTTTATTTATTTATTTATTTATTTGCCTTGGTGTTTGCCTGGAACTGGAACTACAGACAGTTGTTAGCTGCCATGTGGGTGCTGGGAATCGAACCCGGGTCCCCTGGAAGAGCAGCCGGTGCTCTTAACCGCTGAGCCATCTCTCCAGCCCCATCCCTTCAGTTCTTACCTCCTTCACTCTGCTATGCAGTCCATTTTGTTTGTTTGTTTGTTTTTTCCTTATTAGCCTTCTGTGTCACCAATTTAGTCTATTGACACCATTGAATCTTATTTTGATCTATAAGGTACACATTTCCAGCCTGGCAAGATAGCTCAGTGGGTAACACCTGAGTTCAGTACAGAACCTTCTGTGGAAGGGAGAGAACTCCCCAAGTTTACCCCAATTCCACCTGCACACACACAAGAATTTTTAAGTTCCCAGCATAGAAAACCTGCATTTACCAAATTTGTTGGCTGTGAATTCCCGTCACTACAATCACTACCACCTAAAGACTACACCAATAACCTTTTCACTTACGCCACACTTCTTAATGTGAGCAACTGTAACAGCAGTCTGATCTGATATGATCTCATCAGTACCTCCAAGAAAAGTTTAAAGGTGATTTTTATAGATTTCCATACTCTTAAATTGGAGTGGTTTGGGTGACATTTTCAAAATGGAGCTCTGCTTGTTCATGGTATAAAAGTTTTTGAACAATAAGGCAACGAAATGGAAGTCAGATTTCCCACTCCCTTTTGGGTTGTTGAGGATTGAATCCAGGCCTGTGCATTCCTGACTGTTGATTTTGATAAGAATGGGGATCAGGGAGTCTACACCTTGATTTCAATCTCACACCGTTAGGAAAGGGAACTGTTTTTGTGAGCAACTGACCCTTCAGGTAAGTGAATTTCAGGAAGTTCCTAAGTTCACCGCGAAGATCTGTGCTGATTTATAGTCTCTGGCAGGTAAAGATTTCCTGGATCAAACACCAAAGCTACAGTGATTAATGCAGATATCACAGTAGTGATAAGTAAATTATACTACAGCTATAATAAAGTGTTATGAAACACCTTAATCTTAGTACATGTAGAGAGGTTCTTTTTTCTAGTGCTGGGAAATAAACCCAGGACCTCATTGCATTCCCAGCACTGAGGACAATGACAAGCCAATCTAGAGAACTTGCTGACCAGTCAGCTAGCTCAAATGGTGAGCTTCTGCTTCAGTGAGACGCTGTCTCAAATAAGACAGAGAGCCACAGAGAAAGACATCCTGTCTGACTCTGACTTTAGCTGCTGCAGGCACACACAAATCCCTGTGCAGGCACCACACACAATCAACTAGTTTGTGTTAATTTTTTAAACTTTTTCTTTAGTTGGGTTTTTTGATTTTTTCGAGAAGTTTTTTTCTGTGTAGTTTTGATTGCCCTGGAATTCACTGTTAAACAGGGATGGCCTCATGCTGGGATTAAAGGCGTACACCATTCACCTGCTATTAACCTGCTTTTAAAAGTCTTACACCGGGGGCTGGAGAGATGGCTCAGAGGTTAAGAGCACTGACTGTTTTTCCAGAGGTCCTGAGTTCAATTCCCAGCAACCACATGGTGGCTCACAACCATCTATAATGACATCTGGTACCTTCTTGTGTATCTTGTGTATACTGTATACATAATAAATATTTAAAAAAAAAAAAAAAAAAAAAAAAAAAAAAAAAGTCTTACACCAGAAGCCAATTAGAACCACTTCATGGTTCAAGTTGGCCTCAAACTCAGTTCAATCTCCCCGTGTTAGACTCTCAAGTACAGGAATGCCTGTTACACAGGACATCTGATCGCAATGTGAACACCGAGTTTGCATTTGTGTTAATTAAATAAAATCAGCCTTGGTTCAGGGAGCCAAGCCAGGACTAGTTGACAGGAATTAGCCATGGGGAGTCCGGTAGAGCCAGGAATATGGATAAAGAGACTCACAGGAAGGAGTGGGGACCAGGAGTTTCCAACTTCTTTTTGGTTTGGGACAAGTGAAGAGATGCATCTCTTCCTGGGTCTCCAGCAAAAAAGCAAAGTCGGCTGATTACTTTTCAGTTTCTTTGATCTATCGAGTTTTCGAGGTCACATCTGACTTCTGAGTCTTTGTTGGTAAATAGAATGATAGAGACCTAGTTTAAACCTATATATATTTCAGACCATGACTGAGCCAGTGCTGGCCGGACTGGACTTCCTTTCAGGCTGTGGCCTCAGTGGCAGGGCACTGACTGCAGGATATGGGGCTGCAGGTGGTAATTAAAATATCAGTAGATTCATGTGCAGCTTCTAAGTATGTTTGACTTGCTTTCTGTTAATTATTAACATTGGTTTTTGTAGCAGGGACACACAAAGTCAGAACAACCCATAGGCACTGGTTCTCTCCATTAACCACAAGGAAGGACGTCAGAGATGGACTCAGGTTTGGTAGCTCTTGTCTTCCAGTGGCTCTTGTTTTCACTTCCAAGAGGGAAAAAACAAAAAAGTGATTTGTGAGTATGACTGGAGAGATTAACATGAGTCAGCATTTGCTTATAGTCTCACACAGTAACAAGCCCAACCCTTGTAGGGTGTTCTGAGGTACATGGGGTGATCAGAGAAAGGTCACTTCAGAATGTCATTCAGGTACTGTGGCAGCAGAACTGAACTTTGAACAGCCGAGCAGAAGCATAGTTATTGATTGTTGCACAAATGTGATTTATTTTGGGTAAAACAAGTTCCCCATACAAAAACCCTGATCTAATGTTTTATGGAGGAAAACATCACACCCTTGCAGCTTTGGTCATTTTATTCTCTGCTTATAGTATCCGATAATGCAAGACACTTGGAGTGTGACAGTTTTGTGTGACAGTTCTATCCTGTGACCAAAGTCACGCAAAGGCAATAAAACTCCTTCAGAAAAACAACTCTATAAATCATAGAAAACAATCACTGTGATTTCTTCAAGGCCTAAGTACCTTCAGTAATCAACTATCACATTCTGATGCTTCCTAATATATTGACTACATTTTTTTCCTTTTTTTTTAAAGATTTATTTATTTTATGTATATGGTGTTTTGTCTGTATGTATGTTTGCACATCAGAAGAGGGCATTGAATCCCATAGACTACAGATACAGATGGTTGTGAGCCACCATGTGGTTGCTGGGAATTGAACTCGGGACCTCTGGAAGAACAGTCAGTGCTCTTAACCTCTGAGCCATCTCTCCAGCCCCATTTTTTTCCTTCTACAAAGCCCACAAAAATACAGAAAACAAAAGAGACTGAGGAGCAAATGGCAAAGAATAGGTAAATTCCACTCACTATGATGATGACCATGCAAAATCTCCAGGATATCATGGAATTATAAGTAAGGATAGGTTACTGAGGAGCCAAAATGGAGAACTGATTGGAAGTTCATTTAAGATGCATTAAAACCCACAAAGCTTCCATTCTGCAAAGTCTACTTCTCTTGACCCACAGGAAAGAGCTCTCTCAACAGGGTGAATGAGATGGCAAGACTTGCTTGCTGCCAAACCTGATGACCTGCCTTTGACTCCCTGGAACACTTGGGGGAAGGAGAAAACCACGAATGTCTTACTCCCACATGTTCACATTTGAAAGAAAGAAAAGCAATAAAAAAACTGAAGGCCAGGGCTGGAGAGATGGCTCAGTGGTTAAGAGCACCGTCTGCTCTTCCAGAGGACGTGGGTTCGATTCCCAGCACCCACATGGCAGCTAACAACTGTCTGTAGTTCCAGTTCCAGACAAACACCAAGGCAAATAAATAAATAAATAAATAATAAATAAAATTTAAAAAAAAAAAAAACTGAAGGCCAAGAACTTGATGAATAGAGAAACCCTATCTTAAGACCCCACCACCACCGCAAAATACAGAGCCTGATGAGTATAATTGAGAGACTGATGACTATAATTGTTTCTCTGTGTACCAGCTCTGGCTGTCCTGAAACTTACTCTGTAGACCACACTGGCCTCAAACTCACAGAGAGATCTGCTGGCCTCTGCCTCCTGAGTGCTGGGATTAAAGGTGTGCACCACCACACCTGGCTGACTCACTAGTTCTAAATTGGTAAATGATATTTGTTGAGTGAATGTTAGTATATGTGCATAATAATATAATATGTGTATAATTCGAAGGTACAGCACATTCCCAGGAGCAGGAAAGAGAAGAGTGGGACAGAGCAAAAAATCAAACCAAAAGTCAGCATTATTAATTCCATTCATGAAGGCCAGCGTGATGACACCTCTTAACACTGTTGATTTGGGGGAGGGGCACATTCAAACCACCATACCACATGGTTTTGGGAGCACACGTTCAAACCTCAGTAAGATATAAAGTACAGCCTGCTTCTACTTATTTTTGGACAGGATGTTACTGTGCAGCTCAGGATGATTTTGAACTTGTGACCTTGCCTCAGCCTTTTCAGTGTTGAGAGTGTAGGTGTGCGCCGCCATGTTTGTTTATGACCTCCATCTTAACAGTGTGTATTACATTTAATTACACTTAAATAGTAGTTGTCACAATAGTCTTGAAAATTGATAGTTTTGTTTGTTTTCCACAGATATATAAACTATTTATTAAAAGCCAAGGCCCAGGGACTCATTTCTTCTTGGACACACTCACAGTAGGCCCTGGCAGCCAGTGTGGTGCTGACCTCAGACACAAAGGCCCCAAAAGTGGTGCAGCCCCCCTATGGGCCCTAATCTTTTTTTTTTTTAATGAGTTGTTTCACTTTTTTTTATATATATACTTTATTTATTTACTTATTTATTTGCCTTGGTGTTTGCCTGGAACTGGAACTACAGACAGTTGTTAGCTGCCATGTGGGTGCTGGGAATCGAACCCGGGTCCTCTGGAAGAGCAGACGGTGCTCTTAACCGCTGAGCCATCTCTCCAGCCCCAGGCCCTAATCTTTTAAAGTCACTCCAGGTCCTCACGTAGCTGGTTGTCTAGACCATTGACTAGAACCTGGCTGTACTTTCCGTCCTTCATGTCCTTCTGTCTGTTCAAGAACCAGTCTGGGATCTTGTACTGTCGTGGATTCTGCATGATGGTAACCACGCGGTCCACCTCATCCTCGGTGAGTTCTTTAGCCTCCTTGGTGAGGTCAATGTCTGCTTTCCTCAACACCACATGAGCATGTCTCCGCCCCACACCCTTAATGGCAGCGATGGCAAAGGCTGTTTTCCGCTGCCCATCGATGTTGGTGTTGAGTACTCGAAAAATGTGCTGGAACTTCTCAGGGATCCCTAGAGACATGGCGGCGGCACAAACAGCAGCATGTGGGCCTCCTGTGGAAGAGCTCTTTGTTTGTTTTTTAATTCTTAGCACTATAATACTTTAAGAAGATGTTATGGGGCTGTAGAGATAGCTCAGTGGTTAGAAGCACTGGCTGCTCTTCCAGAGGATACTGATTCAGTTTCCATCCCCCACATAACAGCGCACAATCTCCAGTCCCAGCGGATCTGATGCCCACCTCTAACCTCCAAAGGCACTGTACATAAGTGGTACACAGACATTCATACAAGCAAAATACCCAAATACATAAGCATGAAGGTTAAAAAAAAAAACTAAGAAGTTGTCAAACCATTTTTTCTTCACAGTTATATTCATCTTTGTTATTTTGATATGTTTTTGGTAATCCACATTCTGTCATTGTGCTGGTTTAAGGGTTCATGTCCCTTTGGAACTTCTCTGCAGGAACCTAATGCAATATGACAGTACTTAGAGGTAGGTTTCCATCATTGGTTGAACTATGAGTGTTCTACCGATATAAAAGGGATTAGAAAGGTTACAAAAGAGATAGAAGGAGTGTCCTTGTGTTAGTCAGAGTGCCCCAGAGGAAATCATATGGAGGATGATAGAGGTACTTAGTCCACAAGGCTGGATGCCTGGGCAGTGCATTCCGACAGCAGCAGGTAGATGCACTCACAAGCTACAAGCAGGAGCACACAAACAAGCAGTAGTGCTTTTCCCCCATAGCTGTTCACATGGGAGCCCCACCACAGGGCACTTCCCACTCACTCAAGAGTCTTCAGCAGTTAATCCTTCCTGGAGGCATCCTCATAGATCGTGTCTCTTAGTTGATACCAAATCCAATCAAATTGACAACCAGGATTAACTATAACCCTAGTTTCCATCCTACACTCTTTGCTCTTCAACTTTCACTATGTAAGAATACAGCACCAATGGGCTGGAGAGATGGCTCAGCGGTTAAGAGCACCGTCTGCTCTTCCAGAGGACCTGGGTTCGATTCCCAGCACCCACATGGCAGCTAACAACTGTCTGTAGTTCCAGTTCCAGGCAAACACCAAGGCAAATAAATAAATAAAAGTTTAAAAAAAAAAAAAAAAAGAATACAGCACCAAAATGCCATCATAAGAGTCTTGGGCTGGAGAGATGGCTCAGAGGTTGAGAGCACTGACTGTTCTTCCGGAGGTTCTGAGTTCAATTCCCAGCAACCACATGGTGGCTCACAACCATCTATAGTGACATCTGGTACCCTCTTCTGTATACTGTACACATAATAAACAAATAAACCTTTTTTTAAAAAACTTTATTTATTTACTTATTTGCCTTGGTGTTTGCCTGGAACTAGAACTACAGACAGTTGTTAGCTGCCATCCATGTGGGTGCTGGGAATCGAACCCAGGTCCTCTGGAAGAGCAGAGGGTGCTCTTAACCGCTGAGCCATCTCTCCAGCCCCACAAATAAATCTTTTAAAAAGTCTTTATCGGGCTGACTCAGCGGTTAGGAGCACTGACTGTTCTTCCAGAGGCCCTGAGTTAAATTCCCAGCAACCACATGGCAGCTCATAACTGTCTGTAACTCCTGTTCCAGAGATCTGACACCTTAATACCAATGCACATAAATAAAGCTAAATAAATTTTTTTTTTTTAAAAAAAAGTCTTTATCACACTTTTTTCATATGTTTGTGTGGGGGTATAGGAGGACCTCATGAGTGCTGGAAAAGCAGTCTATCACTGAGCTATCTCCCCCATTCTCTTTAAATGTTGAAACAGAATCTTACTAAGTTGTGGGGGGAATAGAGAAAGTCTTGAATGAATGTGTGCTGTTGACATAGGCACAGCCATGTATCAAGTACCCTAGCCTCAGACCCATGGAAAATGGCAAAGCCTTCTCTTTGGGCCCATATATGGATATTGACAGTGTGTACAGGAAATGTCCACCATAGATAGCTTCCTCACCCCAGATATTTATGGCCTGAAGATTGCTCCCTACAGAGACTGGTTCTACTGAGACTAGCTTGTTGGACCGACTGATTACCATAAATCCTGCTGCCTTCCATTCCTTGTTCAGCTGTATGTAATAATCCTGCCTCTCTGTATAATAAACATGCTGTGCTTCCTGGTGCTGTGGCTTCTCCAACCCAGAGACCAGTTCACCCAGTTCCTAGCTTTTCTATGTGTCTGTGTTTGTCTTTTCCTCATTTCATTGCCTCCCCAGTCAGGTCAGGTCCATCCCTGGAGCCATGCTGGCCGCAGCCAAGTTACTTAGGCCTGCCTTGAATACTCACTCCCTGTAGCCCAGTAAGTTCTTAACTTTATTTTTTATTGTTTTTGTTTTTGAGACAGGGTTTCTCTGTGTAGACCATGCTGGTCTGGGACTCACAGATATCTGCCTGCCTCTGCCTGTGAGTGCTAGCACTAAAGATGTGTGCCGCCACTGTATGGCATCCTAATTTTTTTTTTTTTAAACTTTATTTATTTATTATTTATTTATTTATTTGCCTTGGTGTTTGCCTGGAACTGGAACTACAGACAGTTGTTAGCTGCCCTGTGGGTGCTGGGAATCGAACCCGGGTCCTCTGGAAGAGCAGACGGTGCTCTTTTTTTTTTTTTTTTTTAACTTTATTTATTTGCCTTGGTGTTTTGCCTGGAACTGGAACTACAGACAGTTGTTAGCTGCCATGTGGGTGCTGGGAATCGAACCCGGGTCCTCTGGAAGAGCAGACGGTGCTCTTAACCGCTGAGCCATCTCTCCAGCCCCCAGACGGTGCTCTTAACCACTGAGCCATCTCTCCAGCCCCGGCATCCTAATTTAAATCATAGGTCTACATTTATATGTGTGTGTCTGTATATCATGGTGTGCACATAAATGTGGGTACTCTGGGAGGCTAGAGGTGTTGAATCTCCTAGTGCTAAAGTTACACAGGCTGTTGTGGACTACCTGATGTGGGTTCTGGAAACCGAAGTAGGATTCTCTAAATACCAAGCCATCTTCAGCCTTTTATGGTTGAGAGAAGTTATCACTCTACAGTAGTAGATAGCCTGGGACTCATGGCCTCAAATTCATAGAGATTTGCCTTTGCCCTCCAAGTGCAAAGATGTGGGACATAACACCTGGATTTTAATTTTCTTATTTTAATTTTAATGTTTGGGTGTTTTGCCTACAATTATGTCTGTGTGCCTGTGAAAGCCAGAAGAAGGTGTAGAATCCTCTGCAACCGGAGGTTACAGACAGCTGTGAGCCTCCCTGTTGGTGCTGGAAATTGAACCCAGGTCTTCTGGAAAAACCACTAGTATTCTTAACCACTGAGTCAGCTCTCAGGCACCTAACCTTCAGCAGTACAAACAAACAAACAAAAACAAACAGATTTTAAATAATAAAAATATCCAACATAAAATAATATCTATATGCTCTAAAAATTGGGAAAAGGAAACACATCAGATAGAAAAATGAATCATCAGAAAAAGTCTGGGTTGAGGAAATAGCTAAAAGTGCACATTTGGGTAAAGGTGCACATTATCAAGCCTGATGACCTAAGCTTGACCCTGAAACCCACCAGGCAGAAGAAGAAAATAAACTTCAGACTTTGTCCTCTGTCTTCCACTCGTGCACTTGCACATGTTCACACACGCACACAACTGAGTGTAATTTTAAAGATGAAATAAAAATCTACACATGACAGATAATGAGATGAACAAATAGAGCTTTAGGTATGCCAAAAAAGGAAAAATGGTCAAATCAACCAGAACAAAGTGTCTATGGAAGTACTATAGGGAAACCTGTTATTTTGTATGCTTGTTTTAAAAATTATGAGAAATGCAGGGTGTGGTGGCGCACCTTTAATCCCAGCACTCACAGTCAGAGGAGGCTGTGGCTCTCTGTGAGTTAGAGAGTCTCATAGCAAGCTCCAGGTCAGCCAGAGCCTCTCTCTCTCTCTCTCTCTCTCTCTCTCTCTCTCTCTCTCTCTCATATATATATATATATATATAAAGAGAGAGCTGGGGACTAGAAAGATGTCTGGTGGTTAAGAGTGGTTCAGAGCACTAGCTGCTCTTTAAGAGGACCTGGGTTCAACTTCCAGTACCCACATGGCAACTCACAACCTTCTGGAACTGCAGTCCCAGGACATCTGATGCCCTCTTCTCTCCATGGGTACCAGGCACACAATGCAAAACATCATACAGGCAAAACAACCATATGCATACAATTAATTTTTTTTTAAAAAAGAAGAAATTGCTATAGCAGAGTATTGAAATCATGATCTTCTCCTTTCTCTTTTTATTCTATTTTTCTCTTATGTGTACGGGTTTTTTTTTTAATATTTACTTTTATTTTATGTGAATTGGTGTCCTGCCTGCATGTATAACTGTGTAAGGTGTCAGATCTTGGAATTACAGACAGTTGTTAGCTGCCATGTGGGTGCTGGGAATCGAACCCGGGTCCTCTGGAAGAGCAGACAGTGCTCCTAACCACTGAGCCATCTCTCCAGGCCTTTTCTATATATCTTACTTTCACTCTTGCTCCTTAGCTGGCTGTATGGCTGACCCCTAGCATCCTTTCCCTTGTTCTTGTTCCGTTTCCTCCCAGATTTCTCCATTTCTTCTCCTGCCAGCTTCGCCTATCCTTTCTCCTGCCTTGCTGTTGGCCACTCAGTTCTTTATTAGACCATTAGGGGTTCTGGATAGGCAAAGTAACATAGCTTCACAGAATTAAACAAACGCAACATAAAAGAATGCAACACATCTTTGCACCATCAAAGAAATGTTTTGCAGCAAAAACAAACGTTAAAAACAATATTCTCCAACACAGGCAGATCTCTGTCAGTCATTGGTGAGCCAGTCCAGCCAAATTAATGAGATCTAGCTTTTGAGAGGGAGCCTGTCTGGGAGAATAAAGAGGAAAGGAAGAGGAAGAAACCTGACTTCAGCCTCTGGCTTCATACATGCACACACCCCCACATGAACACATGTAAACATCTGTATTACACACACTTTAAAACACTAAATGGTTACAAAAATAATACTACATATTTAAATTCAGAACAGAGATGGTAGTCTTAGTTCCAAAGCATTCATATTTCCCTTTCAAAATGCATTAGACATTAAGTACATGAATCAAGAGTGCTTGTAATTTCCTCTGGCTATATTTGGGGTCTAAGTCCAGTCTCTCTCTCTCTCCTGCCCTAGCTGACCTGGAACTCCTACGTAGACCAGGCCTGTCTCTG
>PVIH01000151.1:340105-421502 GCA_004025045.1 Sigmodon hispidus
GGGGGGGGGGGGGGGGTGGGATCTTGGAAGAGAAACTCCCTCTGATTGGCTGCTTTTCCTTCTCCCTTGGGAGCCCAAGCTCGGATACTTGCCAAGAGTTGCTGATTCTGGGATTAGGAGGAACCCAGTTCTTGTGGAGATCTGTACATCTTGCCCGAAAGCGAGTAGTTAAGAGTTGATTGAGTGATTGGCAAAGTTACCAGGAACTGGACTGCTCAGTGCTGCCAGAGAATCCCACAGGGCAGGCCTGGGAAAGGGCTGCCCTGTAGATGATGGCTCATCCAGTCAGAAAACAATGACTTAGCAACTTGCAAATCATAACCTAGCGGATTGTCGACAGCTTGCACTTCAATTTCTCAATGTAGCTTTCTAAACAGCCTAGTGGAGAGGAAGTCCATTTCCTTGGGTTCCAGCATGTTCCCCTTGAAAACAGAAAATTGGCCTCATTTGCTTTGTGAATTTAGAAGGTCATAAAATGTTCTCAGGAGTGTTCAAGAAGTGGTTGTAAAATGGGGGGCTGATTGTCGTTGGTAACTGTATTATTAAATTCTGACCATGTGCCTTGTTGGTTGGCAGGCATTTAAAAAGAATGTTTTTAAAGGGAAAAGAAGCAGTTCAGAAGTTAAAAAAAACAAAAAAATAACCAGCTCCTGTAGCTGGAAGGAGACTCAAAAGTAGGTGCCCACAGAGGTCAGAGGTATCAGATAACCCCCAAGAACCACAGAATTACAGGTGTGTGTGTGTGTGTGTGTGTGTGTGTGTGTGTGTGTGTGTGTGTGCCCACAGAGGTCAGAGGTGTCAGATAACCCCCTGGAACCACAGAATTACAGGTAGTGTATGTGTGTGTGTGTGTGTGTGTGTGTGTGTAGGTGCCTACAGAGGTCAGAGGTGTCAGATAACCCCCAAGAACCACAGAATTACAGGTAGTTGTGAGCTCTCTGGCCTGCGAGCTGGGAATCAATCTGGGGTCCTCTGGAGGAACAGTATGTGCTCTTAGCTGCTCCAGCCATACTTTTACATTAAACTTTTTGTCATTTGAGACAGAATCACATGTAGCCCAGGCTTGCCTCACACTCACCACATAGCTGATGCTACTGGCCTTTATCGCCTGGTCCTCCTATTGCCGTGTTTCATTGGCTAGTATTGCGGGTGTCCTAGGTACCAGAGTATCTCGGGGACTCAAGGGCTGATGCCAGACAGGAAAGAGGACCGCCTGGCAGCGGATGGAACTGAGTGGGGCTGGATGTGCAGACCTCCTTGACCCTGGTGTCTCCCTCCATCTCTGATGGTCCTTGACTATACTTTATTCTTCCCAGGTCATTGAGGAAGCTGCTTCCTCATCGACTTCATTTCCAAAACCAGCAAATACCTCTGGAAATCCGGTGTTCTCCATAGGTGCCAAAATAGAACCAATGTCATTTTAGCCTCATGACCCTCTTTTTATATCTCCAGGCTCTAAATTGTGCACAGGGACACTGCAGTGCAGATCCTTTGTCACCTCCATCTAGTCGCTTGGTTGGCTGTGTAGGCTCCTTATATAAATTTAGAGGTTGAGAGACCCCACAAGCTGATTAGATCTACATAGGGCATTACTTTGCACAGTGCCTGGTAAGTGCATGCTTAGTGCATTCTGGAAATAAGTGAATAGGTTCAAGTTTAAAAAAAAAAAAAAAGCTAGAAACTTCTTAAAAATAAACCAGATAGGCTTTAGTAATAAGTACTGTAGGTGTGGCCATCTTGACCCTAAACAGATGCATATATTCCAGATTTTTTTTTAATTGTTAAATTTAGGATTTAAGAGCTGGAGAGATGGCTCAGTGGTTAAGAGCATTGACTGTTCTTCTGGAGGACCTGAGTTCAATTTCCAGCATCCACATGGCAGCTAACAACTGTCTGTAGTTCCAAGATCTGACACCCTTACACAGTTATACATGCAGGCAAAACACCAATTCACATAAAAATAAAGATATTAAAAAGAATTTAGGATTTAAATGTAGCCCCGTCTGGCCTGGAAATCCTGTAACTTCTGCCAGTCCCTCCCAGGGTTACAGATGAACATCAGCATCCTGCCCACACAGTTTTTTTTAAACCACCTATGCTCAAAGTTGCTTCAGACTTCGTGAGAAGTAAAGTCATAATGGCTTCAGAGCATTCTAGTGTTCAAGTGGTTACGAGGGAGCCAGAGGTGGGGTGGGATGGAAGTATAGAGTATGTTTTTCTTTTTTGGGGGGGTTGTTTTTAATTTTTTATTTAACTTTATTTTATGTGCATTGGTGTCAGATCCCCTGGAACTGGAGTTATAGACAGTTGTGAGCTGTCATGTGGATGCTGGGAATTGAACCCAGGTCCTCTGGAAGAGCAACCAGCACTCCCAACCACTGGGCCATATCTCCAGCCCTCTTTGTTTTTAACAGGGTTTTTTTCTGTGTAGCCTGGCTGTCCTGGACCCCACTTTGTAGATCAGGCTGGACTTGAACTCACAGAGATCAGTCTGCCTTCAAAGTGCTGGGATCAAATGCATGCTCCATTACCAGCAGGCGTAGAGTTCGTTTCTTTATCATTCTGAAATAGTCTTCACCCTTTTGACACTGTGTTAGGAGTGTGTTCTAGATGAAACCTTTACACTACACACTGCAGAGCCTGGAGCTGTGAGGTAAAGGCACCGACCCACTTTGCCTGCCCAGTGAACCCATGAAAACACCCCACCAAGGAGCTGGGGTTGATCTTCCCCAAGGATTTTACCTGTTTCCTCTGCTCTTGGCATCTGCAGAACTTCTGTCTCCCTTCTTTCTGAGGAGTGGCTCATTCTTTCCCGGTGATTGTCGGGTCCCTGCCTTGAGGAGTGGCAGAGCCTCAGCTTGGTCAGATGGGGGTGATCTAAGCAGACAGCCATTTATTCCAACTGTATAGCAAAGTACCGCCAGCAGAGTGTCCAAACTGTCACATAAATGTTTTGAGTTGGGGGCTGGAGAGATGGCTCAGCCGTTAAGAGCACTGTCTGTTCTTCCAGAGGACCCGGGTTCGATTCCCAGCACCCACATGGCAGCTAACAACTGTCTGTAGTTCCAGTTCCAGGCAAACACCAAGGCAAATAAATAAATAAATAATAAATAAATAAAGTTTAAAAAAATGTTTTGAGTTTTATTGGATTTGAGTTCGGCACACTTATCTTCATGGGTTCCTGCTTCTGACTTTTAAGAATCATTTTTAAATATAATCTAATCTTTAAAATCCAAATACAATCAGCAAGTAGAGGGTGTAAGGATGGGAGAGATCAGTGCTGGGAATGAATGAAAACAAAATACAGTGATGTGTATGTATGAAAGTCTCATAATGAGCCTCATTAGTTTACATGCTAAATTAAAAAAAAAATTAAGAACAAAAATGGGCCTATCTCTTTTTAGGGGAAAAAACCAATCCTAATACCTTGAAACCATATAGAAGCATCATCCATTCCTTTATAGTCTCTGGTACAGGATAATAGTGAATGGTAGATGAATAGTGAAACTTTATCAGGTATACTTTAGCAAATAGAATCTGGAAAATTAGAGGAATAGAAGATTACTTTTCAAAAAGACTACCTCTTTCAAACACTGGTGAAGTTAATGAGATTTGGGCAGGTTCTGAGTCGAGCATGTCACATCACAGGCCTTAACCAGACAGGGGTGATTCAGGCTTTGTACTGGGTAGAGGATTTTGAAAGGCCAGTTTCACATAACTTTTATCACAATATATTGTATAATTGTTGTAGCTTATTATTACTGTTGATGCCTGATTCTTATTTATAAATTGAACTTTATCACAAGCAAGACTGTAGGGGGGAAAACATTATAGAATGTGTGTCTTGTCCGCAGTTTGAACATTCTGAGTGTCTTGGAACATACCCTCCCTCAGAAAGGGTGAGCTACAGAACTTTAGAATTCAGCTCATAACAGTACATAGGAATTTGTTGTTTGAAATAGATGAGAAGTATTTCATAGACTTATCAGCAGTCATGTAGTACTACACCCCTGCTGGATAGAGAACTTGGTTCCTGTTATTCCTTCAGGGAACATCCTTTGTTTATATATGTCTGTAGTGTGTGTATTTTATACATGTCTATGTAGCATAGATGGACAAGGGGATGTGCTTGTTAATGTTGGCTTAATTTTTTAAATTCCTTAGCAGTATGATAGATGGAAAGTATTTCCTTTATTTTTTTAAAGATTTATTTATTATGTATACAGAGTTATGCTTGCATATATGTCTACAGACTAGATGAGGGCACCAGATCTCATTACAGATGGTTGTGAGCCACCATGTGGTCACTGGGAATTGAACTCAGGACCTCTGGAAGAACATCTGGTACTCTTAACCTCTGAGCCATCTCTCCAGCCCCCCCTTTTTGTAAAAAAAATTTATTTATTTTTTTTATTGTATGTGAATTGGTGTTTGTGTGCATGTTTAACTGTATAAGGGTGTCAGATCTTGGAATTATAGGCAGTTTTTAGCTGCCATGTGGATGCTGGGAATCAAATTCAGGTCCTCAGGAAGAACAGGCAGTGTTCTTAACCGCTGAGCAATCTCTCTAGTCCCTTTTTGGTTTTTTTAAGATTTATTTATTCATTATGTATACAGTATACAGAAGAGGGCACCAGATGTCATCACAGATGATTGTGAGCCACCATGTGGTTGCTGGGTATCGAACTCAGGACCTTCAGAAGAACAGTCAGTGCTCTTAACCTCTGAGCCATCTCTCCAGCCCTGGAAAGTATTTCAGTAAATGACCTTTTGTGTGTCTGTGTGTGTGTGTTTGCTTTAGTGAAGGTTGGAGGATAACTGGTGCTGGCTAATTCTCCTGTAGGTAGTTCCTGAGTATCAAACGCAGGCAGTTAGCCTTCGCTGCAAGCCTCTTCACCGCTGAGCCTTCTCACTGGCCCTACACTGATTAATTTTAAAGATGCATTTAAATCTTAGAACTTCTTATGTCAGCCAAGACAAATGATCACTTCCTCATCAGTAGTTGGCCTGCTGAGAAGTATCTGGAATGTGTGTCAAGTGATAAGTCTAGACAGCCAGAGGTTCTGTAATTTGCCCTTTAGGCTGAGATCAGTCTGGTTTTTCTTCTGCAACAGCTCTCCTGCTAGTATACACAGAACATTACCTACTCAGTGAGGTCCAGGCTTTGACCTTCCTTCCTCCCTTCCTTCCTTCCCCTCTCCCCTCATGCCCCCCACTCCTGTCTCAAGGTCTCATGTAGCCCAGGCTAGACTCAAAATTTCTCCTTCTTTAAGAATCCTGGACTCCAGATCCTTTTGTGTCCACCTTCCACGTGCTGGGATTCCAGGTGTGTGCTGCTGTGCCTGTTCAAGGTTCAGATTTCCTACTCTCAAGCATTATAAACACATTCTTACACACCTCAGCTTTTAATAAAAAGGAAATGATCAAAAGCAGTTAGCATGCTACATGAACATGACTTGAGTCTGGATCCCAGAACCCACCTACAGTTCAGCTATAGCCACTTAGACCAGGCCCTGGGGCTCTTTGAACAATCCCTGTAGCCAGAGTAGTGAGCTGCAGGCTCAGTGGGAGGCCTGTCTCATATAGAAGGTGGAGAGATATCAAGGAAGATTCATGTAGTCAATCTCTGACCTCCACACACATGCAGGAAAGCACACACACACACCTCTGCACGCGCGCACAGCCCACCCTACCCCACACAAGCAGGTAAGCATACTTGCACATACCTACATACACACACATGCTAGTAATCATACCTGTGCATTCGAGTGCACACAAACATGCAGGTAAGCACACCTGCATACACACACACACACACACACTTAAGCATACACTACATATACATGCACAAAGAAAATCAACAGAGTACAGACATGAATGTGCAGATAGTCTCCTTTTATAAGCACTTTGGAAGGAGTTTTTGTGTGGCCTTACTAGATGATAGTGTTTTTGTTTGTTTGTTTGTTTGTTTGTTTGCATGTTTGGTTTGGGTTTTTTTGACTGTTTGGTGAAGTTTTCCTTTAATGAGACCTTAAGAGGCTGGAGAGATGGCTCAGTGGTTAAGAGCACTGACTATTCTTTCAGAGGACCTGGGTTTGATTCCCAGCACCTACATGACAGCTCACAACTATCTCTCATTCCACTTCTAGAGCATTCAAGACCTTCACATAAACATATATGCAAGCAAATCACCAGTGCACATAAAATGAAATAAAAAATAAATACATTTTTTTTTTAAAGAAAGAAACCTTAAAACTGTGTGTTTGTTTATGCTAGAAAGTGACCACATTATGTTCTGTGTGTGTAAATTTTACCACTAGCAGGGTGATTCTCACTGCTGTGGCTGGGAAGACGGGTTCCTCTAGCTGTTTGTCCAGGGGCCCCCTGAGTTTCATTTCTGTACTTCAGTGGGTTCACAGAGATTGCCTCAGCCTATTACTTAAATGGCCCTTCCTCATCTCACTGCCCCTCCCTCATTTTGGGGAAAAAAACAGATAAAAAGTTCTGCTCTGTCACACAGGAGCACAGCAGGTTTTAAGGAGGTAACTATAGGATCCAGTTCCTTGTGGCCGTCACTAGTGTGTCTGGTCTCTGGTGTGACTTTGTGTGATCGTTGGCATTCATTCTCACAGGTGTTTGAGTGACCCCGATTGGGCTTTCTTAACCTGTGTCTTTTTTAATTCCTTCCGCCAGGTGAATGTCGGATGTGTCCCCAAAAAGGTAAGTTTTTAATGTCTTCTTCCCTTGGCACTCTTTGTTCATGTTTAGTAAATTATGGTCAGAATAAGTGTGTTCTAAACATACCGGCTACAAATTGTCCTGGTTGCTTCCTGTTGCTGTGACAAGTGTCATGTCCAGGAGCACCTTGGACAGGAAAGGGTTAATCGCACATTACAGCTCCCAGTCCATTATAAAGGGAAGTTGTCAGGGCAAGCACTAAAGCAGAGACCATGGAGGAATGCTGCTTACTGACTTGTTCCTTATGGCTTACTCAGCTTGCTTGCTTATACAATCCGGGGTGGGGGAGGTGCTGGTACTGGGGGTGGGGCTCTGACATCAGTCATTGCCTTACTTAGGGTTTTGTTGCTGTGAAGAGATACCGTGACCATAGCGATTCTTATAAAGGAAAACATTTAATTGAGGTGGTGGCTTGCAGCTCAGGTTTAGTCTGTTATCATCATGGTGGGGAGTATGGCAGCGTACGGGCTGTCATGGTGCTGGGGAACTCCACATCTTGATCCAAAGGCAACAGGAAGTGAACTGTAATACTGGGCAGGGCTTGAGCATATGTGAGACGTCCGAGCATGCCTCCCTATATAGTGACACACTTCCCCCAATAAGACCACATCTACTCCTACAAGGCCACACCTCCTAATAGTGCCATCACTTTGGGGGGGCCGTTTTTCTTTAAAACCACCACAATCATTAATCAAGAAAATGCCCCACAGATTTACCTACAGGTTAATCTAATGGATTGACCTACAGGTGATCCTCCTGCCTCTGCCTCTGGAGTGCTGGGATTAAAGGGATGCTCCATTGCACCCTGGTGATTGCCTCTTACTTAGCAGAACGACCTGAAATAACTCATCAGAAGGGCGGAGGGAAATAGCAATAACTGGTAAATAGAGGATAGGGTTAACTTCCTGCTGCTGTACTGAATAGGCCTGAGCCAAAAAGCCCAGAGCAGTTGACAGAGAGGCACTCTCTCCAGAGGTGTTTGGTACAGCTGTGTGGTACATAAATGTGACCTGGAATTAATTAACTGTAAAACTGCAGGATGACCTAAGGTAAAGTGATTGATGTTTATTACCGTAATTTATGGCACTGGGAAATCCTCCTTATACTTGAAGATAATGAATCCAACAGAAAAGGGTTAATAGTGCTAGTCTGTGCCTAGAGTTCTGGAAGCTAGCTTGAACCTTACTTTGATGATCACTTGGCATAAGGAGCATCCAGAGTGTCAATTCAGCCTCTGTGGTCACAAAGGTCCTTCAAAAGGTAGGTGTGACAGCTAAAGGCTGCATAATATGTCACCTTTACCTTTTAAACTCTCAATTTACCTTTGCCTTGTCTTTTAAATTGTAAATTTATAAAGTCAAGCTGTATTCTGTTTCCCGGAACTGAGTGAAAAAAGGACAAAGCTTACAAAAATTTAAAATTTTTAAAAATAATTTATTTTTTATTTTATGTGCATTGGTATTTTGCCTGCATGTGTGAGGGTGTCATAATGTCCTCACGAAAAAACGGGGATCCGCGACCTAATGGGGAAAAATGAGAGGGGCAAGAGACGCAGCAGGACAGTATTCTGATCAAGCTGTGATTTTTTTTATTTTTCTCAGGGAGTTTATATAATGAAGAGGAAGGAAGGCTGGCAGGGCGGAGGGTCACGTAGGAAAGGGCTATGGAATCTCTTAAGTTCAGATTGTTTGCACAGATGTTCTGACAAGGAGATAAAGCAATTCCTTGCAGCCTAGGGTATGTCACGTAGTCTCTGGTAAATGACTAACTGTCATAAAAGGAAACAGAAGCCCATAAACATGGCTAACTTACAAAGTGAAATGGCTAAGCTACTATGGCTTGGCTTTTACGGGGGTAGGGGGATGGGGGGATGAGGCAAAGGCCTATAAACTTAAAATGATGGGCTGGAGAGATGGCTCAGAGGTTAAGGCATTGACTGTTCTTCCAGAAGTCCTGAGTTCGATTCCTAGCAGCCACATGGTGGCCCTCGGCCATCTGTGATGACATCTGGTACCCTCTTCTGTGTACTGTATACATAATAAATAAATAGATCTTTAAAAATAATTAAAGTGTCTAGCTTAAAAATGGCTAAGCTAATATGACTATACTAAAGCCAATACAGACTTTGGCTCCCGTCAATACCCCCTAGAACTGGAGTCAGAGACAGTGTCAAGCTGCATTGTAGGTGCTGGGAATCAAACCCACGTCCTCTGGGGTAGTGGCTAGTGCTACTGAGCCATCTCTCTAGCCCACAAAAATAAAACAGCATAAGCAATAATAAAAACTAGAGGAACAATTATGAGACGAGAAATAGAAATACCTACTTTTTAATCATGTTTCTAGGCTAGGTAATACGCCAGGTGTCATTTTCCCTGATATTTTAACATCCTTACTATAAAATCTATCTAGCCAGACCCTGAATCTTCTCCCTCAGTGTATTTAGTTATTATTTAGCTCTAAGGTCACTATTTTTATCTGTCATGTTTCTCTCATGGTTTCGGTCTTCCTTCACACTCAAGCATGACTAATTTTGACACTTTTTTTTGATAGGTAATGTGGAACACAGCCGTGCACTCCGAATTCATGCACGATCATGTGGATTATGGCTTTCAAGGTTGTGAGAGCAAATTCAATTGGCAGTAAGTGTTGATGCTCAAAGGTTTCGTTTATGAGGATGGGTGATTCTGATACTCAGTCCCAGTCACATTTTGAGGGGCAGGGGTTTACTGTGTCCGAATATGTACAGGGCTGGGCATGTAGCTTGCTCTTCAGAGTTCTTGCCTAGGTTGTCTAAGGGCCTGGGTTCAATCCTACTACCGTATGTGTGTTTTTGTGTATGTGTGTCTGTATTCATGCACAACATAAAATTGACCATTTTTATCATTGTAAATACAGTTTGGCTTTAAGCACATGTACACAGTTGTACAGACAGTACTAAGGAATTTCCAGAACTTTCCCAGAATTTTCCAGAATTGTTCAACTTTCTTGAACAATTATTGCATTACTCCTGGCGCCCTCTTCACTGGCAGACCATGAAACATGCTCTGCTTTCTGTTAACCTGACCTATCCTGTGCTGGATACAGAATCGAATCATATGATCTCCTTTTATATCTTGTTTATATTGTTCAGTGTCACATTTAAGGCTTGACTGGCTGTTTTGGCATCCACATTCTCTGACCGAATGCTCTCTCTGTATTGCTCCCTTTATACACTGTGCCCGTTTGTCTATCCAGTCACCTTGGGTTGTGGCTGTGCCTCCATGAATACTGATGTACCTGTTGGAGACCATGTTTCCCAACCTTCGAGGTGTGTTGTACCTAGAAACATGTGCTGGGTATTGTGACAGTCCTGTGTGTAACTCTAAGGTATTGCCACCAATTTTTCGAGCCATCATTTTTTTTAAAAGAATTTAAATAAAACTATTCATTTAAAGTCCACTGTGTACCATGCTAGATCAGCTCTCCTGGTTTGTTGTTGTTGTTTTTTTGTTTTTTGTTTTTTTTTTTAATTTATTTCCTTATTTACCTTGGTGTTTGCCTGGAACTGGAACTACAGACAGTTGTTAGCTGCCATGTGGGTGCTGGGAATCAAACCCGGGTCCTCTGGAAGAGCAGACGGTGCTCTTAACCGCTGAGCCATCTCTCCAGCCCCGGTTTGTTTGTTTTAAATATTGTAGTGTGTGTGTGTGTGTGTGTGTGTGTGTGAGAGAGAGAGAGAGAGAGAGAGAGAGAGACACGCATGCATGCTGCAGAGAGCAGTTTGTGGTTTTTCCATCTTGTGGGTCGTGGGAATGTGCTCGGGTAGACAGGCTCGGCCGCAGGCTCCTTAACCTGAGCCGTCCCCCTGGCCCATCTCCTGATCTTCTCCACTAAAAGAGCCATACATACTGCAGATGCCACCTGAGCGTGCTACAGAACAGAACAGGCCCACAGCATCTGAGAAGCGTCTGACACGGGACACTGTCTCAGACAGTTGCTTCCTTCATTCTTACCAATAGTCTGTGGTCTTGGAGGCTGGTGCCCTGGCTGCTAGGTGAAGAAAGACAATACTGTTTGAGTACTGACTGGGGTCTCTTTACAGTGTCATCAAGGAGAAACGTGATGCTTATGTGAGCCGCCTGAACACCATCTACCAAAACAATTTAACCAAGGTGTGTATGCTGACCTTTGAACTTGGTGAGGGAGTCAGAGGGAGCATCAGATTTGACCAGACAAAATAGCCTTTGGATACATCTCTCTGTTTCTTTCTCTTTCTCTTTTCTTTTTTCTTTTTTCTTTTTTTAAAACATTTTTTATTTATCTATTTGCCTTGGTGTTTGCCTGGAACTGGAACTACAGACAGTTGTTAGCTGCCATGTGGGTGCTGGGAATCGAACCCGGGTCCTCTGGAAGAGCAGATGGTGCTCTTAACCACTGAGCCATCTCTCCAGCCCCCCTCTTTTTTTTTCTTTTCTTCCTTTCCTCCTCTTCCCTCCCTCCCTCCCTTCTTTCTTTCTTTCTTTGACAGGGTATACAAGATGGCTCACAGTTAAGAAAGAATACTGGCTGTTTTCTCCAGAAGACCCAAGTTCAAATCCCAGTCACCCATATGGTGACTAAAAACTGTAACTCCGGTTTCAGGGATCCAATGTCTACTGACCTCTGCAGGCACTTTGCATGAGTGGTGGTGTACATGCATATATGCAGCAAAGCACCCATAAAATAAAAATAAATAAATATTAAAAAAATAGGGGGCTGGCAGATGGCTCAGCGGTTAAGAGCACTGACTGTTCTTCTGGAGGACCTGAGTTCGATTCCCAGCATCCACATGGCAGCTAACAACTGTAATTCCAAGAGCTGGCATGCAGGCAAAACACAAATTCACATAAAATAAAAATAAATATTTTTTTAAAAAAGACTCTTAGATTAAAAAAAAAATAGGAAGTTATTGAAAGATCAGCATTTGTACAAACCTTAGGCTTGGTATGTGGTAGAGCTCACTCCAACCCTGTGGTGATAAGGGTAAGGCTGGTAGAAGTTCCACAGCAAAAAAAGCTTTGATGCCATGTCCCAAGCAGTGCAAATCTTTCTTCCAAATATGTGTTCGGTCACCACTCAGCTCTTTTTCTCCCAGGGAAAACTTACTGCCCCTCAAGAAAGGCTGTTAGGTAGGCCTGTGGGTTTGGCATTAACTGAAATCCAGGCAATTAAGCCAGGCATCTGCCAGGACAGGTCCAGAGGGGAGGTTGGGAGGGAGGAAAGAGTTCAGCACCAGGCCTGCTGCAAACCGTTGACACATTCCTTTGTGGGAACACACTTACGCGTCTCCATGAGCTTTTAATAGTTCATCTCTGTGTGCCAGGACATAGGTCACAGCTGGCTGAAATTTGCTGGCAGGCCTCACATTGACCCCGTGTGCAGGATTCCACTCAGAGCAGGCCAGGCATTAGCGTTCTCAGAATTGCCACAGCAGACCATCTCTGGTTTGTTGTCTTTAACTCTCTCCCCACCAAAGAAAACAAAAGGTTGCATCTTCTCCATTGGCCTGAGTATTTCTTTCTTTCTTTCTTTCTTTTAATATTTATTTATTTATTATGTATACAGTTTACAGAAGAGGGCACCAGATCTCATTATAGATGGTTGTGAGCCACCATGTGGTTTTGCTGGGAATTGAACTCAGGACCTTTGGAAGAACAGTCAGTGCTCTTAACCTCTGAGCCATCTCTCCAGCCCCGGCCTGAGTATTTCTCTGGTGTCCATTCCTTTGGCCTTTGGCCGTCTCTTGTCCTCCTCTGTCATCCCCCTCTTCCTGGCATGTTCTTTTTAAGGTCCTTTCATTGTGAGTAAGGAAGACTTTACCTTTAACCCTTGGAGTCAGAGATACTGTCTTTTTCCTTGGAGTAACTGGCGTGGTTTTTGTTCTCTTGATTGGCTCAAGACAGCACCATTATTTCTCCTTGTTATTCACATCCAGCCATAAGCTCTCCTGACTATCAGTTTTCAGGCAGGAGGTCTACGAGTGTGGGCCACAGAATCCATCTTATTATTTAAAGATCCAAAATGAAAATGTTAAGTGGAATTGGTGTGCAGCAGCACTTACCATAATCCCAGCTGTGAGAGGCCGAGGCAGGAGGATTGTCACTGCAAGGAAAACGTGGGCTTCCAGAGCCAGGTGTTGGGCTGAGCTTTGTAATCCTAACAATTGAAAAGCAGAAGCAGAAGAGTCAGAAATTTTGAGGTCATCCATGACTACATAATTGGGTTGGAGGCTATCTTAGGCTATTTTTTAGTAGAGAAGCAAGGAGTTGATGTATTAGGGCAGATAGATATTTTTTGAGACAAGGTTTTCTATAGCTTAAACTGCCTATGAACTTGCTATACAGCCAAGGATGACCTTGAGGACCTGATCCTTCTGTCTCCTCCCAAGTGCAGGATTATAGGAGTACGCCACCATTCCCAACCAGGTGTTTTTTGTCTGTTTGCCTTTTATGTCTTAAGCGCATGCTAATGCCAGTGTTCCTTCTCCAGTCCCACATAGAAATCATCCACGGCTATGCATCATTTACAGATGGTCCTCAGCCCACGGTCGAAGTCAATGGAAGAAAGTATACTGCACCTCACATCCTGATTGCCACAGGTGGTGTACCCTCAGTTCCTCATGAGAGCCAAATCCCAGGTGAGTCTTTCAGAGGCCAGTGTGGTCAGAGAGTTTACAAGCCATGCCTCGGGATCTGCCTACACTGGTTCTGTCTTGAGAAAGGTCAGAAAAGAAGGTCCTAAATCTGATAATTACCAATGAGCCAAAGAAAGTGATCTCATCCAGTTTAGGACTCAGGAAGAGAAAGCATGGAGAATTTTATTCACTCCTGGTGTGACATAGAGTGTTACAAACCTGGGCTTGTCAGACAAATTATTATTTCTAAGACTTAATATACAGTAACTTTTCAAGAGAGAAATCTTGTAAAAAGAATAGCTCTCCTCACTCCAAGTTTTTTGTTTCTTATATAGCAAAGTGTAAAAGATTAAACTAGCCGTGAATCTCAGAGGTGGTCTTGTCTACCTGTGTTTCTGTGTTGGCTAAGAGCTAGGGCTGAATCATGAACAGATGGCCATATCCACTCTTAAGACGAATTAGTCATTCTTTGTCCCACACAATATTGTAAGTCTTAGATGGTGAGTTTCTTAATTTCCTATTGGGTGTGATAAAATCATCCAACAAAAGCAACGAGAAAGGGCTTATCCCAGCCTATGGTTGAGATTGCAGTCTATCATGCAAGGAAGTCACAAGAGCAGCAATTGAGGAACCGGTCACAGCACATCCCAGCCATGAAACAAAACAGTGAATACGGGCTTGCTATTGCCCAGTTCTCTCTGGACACATACAGCGGGGGATCCTGGCTAGGGAGTGACGCCACTCACGGTGGGTCTTCCCAGTGCAGACAAGCTGATCCCTCACAAGCATTTCCCAAATGGATCTACATCTTTTCATATTAACAACTAACAAAAGCCATCATGATGGGCAAACTTTATACATCTTTAGGATTCTCATGGAATGACTTCATAGCTTGTGACAGTTTTGAATGCTGTTGCAGCATTTCATATATGTGCATGTATGTGTGCCTTTAAACAGATCTTTTCCTGTTGTTGGTTTTGTTTTGAGATAGTTTGTGTAACTCAAGCTGGTTTTGAACTTGCTATATCATCAAGGAAGACCTTAAATTCCTGATTCTTTTACCTCTATTGAAATTATAGGCATGTACCATCATACTGGCTTCTATTTTTCTATTTTTTTTAATATTCTTTTTATTTTATGTAAATTGGTGTTTTGCCTGCATGTATAACTGTGTAAGGGTGTCAGATCTTGGAATTACAGACAGTTGTGAGCTGCCATGTGGATGCTGGGAATTGAACTCAGGTCCTCCGGAAGAACAGTCAGTGCTCTTAACTGCTGAGCCATCTCTCCAGCCCCCTTCTCTGAAATTTTAAGCAAGGTTTACAACTCCCAAAGCTAAAGACCAACCACTGTAAAAGATACAACGGTACCACTCTCAAGTAACATGATACTTATTTGGGGATATTGGGTGATCATAAACCATATTGGATAAAAGTAACCCTTGATAAAACCAGTCTCCAATATTGTTGTTTTGTGAGGAAAAAAAACAGGCAGTCTGGAGAAATAGCTCAGTGGTTAAGAGAACTCGCTGCTCTTGCAGAGGACCCAGGTTCAGTTCCCACCAGCCCCATGGTGGTTCAGAATCATCTGCCACTTCAGTTTCCAGGGAATCCAACACCTTCTTCCTGGCCTCCCGGGCACCAGACACTTTGTGGTTGTCTGTATGCTGCTGGAGAGGCTAAGAATCCAGTAGCTAAGTGCACAGTCTATAAGGCTAGATTCCCCTCACTCTGGCACTGTAGGCCTCAGGGGTTTCTAGAGAATCTCTGGTCTTCTGCTAGAGGGCTGAAGCTGCTATGTACCCATGTCAGTGACGGGTAGCGGAGCAGAGCAACAGGGTAGATGTACCCACCAGCAAGGAGAGAAGGTGAGGCCAAAAGGTGCGCTTCTCTACCCTCAGACCTCGTTGTAGCTGCACCTCCAGAAGGTGCGACTTTCCCCTCCATCCTGGCAGGGATAGTTTCAGTTTTGAGACAGTGAGTCTATTAAGTATACAGCAAACAAAACCAGAGAGTAAATCGCAAAGAGTAGATTAATAGAAACAGCAGAGAACAGGCAGCTGAACCAGTTAAGTACAGTCTAATTGGGAGAGCAATTGAAAGTGACAGTGTCTCATGGGGCACATACAACATCCTACAGAAACAGAAACCCTGCCCAAACAGTCATCCTGGAACTCTTAGTTAAGAGATTCCTGGTGGTGATTCTGGCTTCTTCTGCTGCAAGGATTTTTATGTCATGGATTAAACAATGAACCTCGTGAAAGCATCTTGGTTTTTTGTTTTTTGGGTTTTTTTAAAGCCATTTTCTTTTTTTTTTAAAAAAAAACACTTTTATTTATTTATTTGCCTTGGTGTTCTCCTATCTTTAATCCTAACCTGGATGGGATACAGCTGGCTAGAAGGGTATTTAAGGTGGCATAGGAAAACAGCCGAGGGAGAAGCGACCAGGAGCGAAGCTGAGGAAATTGGAAGATAGCTGAATGAGATTTGACTGTGGTGGTTCCTCTCTGATATTTCAGCCTTTCCCTGATATTTGGCTCTGAGTTTCTTTCAATACAATTGGAATTCGTGCTACACTTCCTCAATTAACCCTTCTGGAAATACCCCCACAGATCTTAGTTGATTGAGATCCATCAAGAATTAACCATTACAGAAGAGTAAGGCAGGGGCATTGCTTTAAGTTTGAGGCTAGTTTGGATCACAGAGTGCTTAAAGAAAACTAAACAAAGATTGGGGTGGGTATATGACTTTAATTTCAGCACTCAGGAGGCAAAAACAGGTGGATCTCTGAGTTCCAAGCCAGCCTGATGTACATAGTGAGTTTCAGGACAACCAGCTCTGTTACCCAGAGAAACTGTGCCTCAAGGGAATCAAAAAAGAAAAGAAAAAGAAAATTGCACCCCAAAGGATACAGGCAAGGAACCGGCGGTTCCAATGCTGTTGCTCTGTCCACTGTCCTTTGCAGCACTCTAAATTAGCATGCTTTCCTTCTGGAGGGGGAGTCAGTATAATAAAATAGGCATTAGGATGGCAGGACAAGGATAATCAAGATTCCCGTGGTGGTCTGGGTTGTAGCTCTGTGTTAGAGTGCTTGCTTAGGAAGTGTGAGACCGTGGTCCAGTCTCTAGCAGGTGCACAAAACCAAAACATGGCCCAGAGAAAGGGCTCAGCCATTTAGAGCACTTGGTGCTTTTCCAGAGTACCTGAGTTCAGTTTCCAGTGCCCACGTGGTGGCTCACAACCTTCTGTAACTCCAGTTCCAGGGGATCCAGCGCCCTCTTCTGGCCCCTGCAGGCACTGCATACATGTGGTACACCAGATATATATGCAGACAAAACACCCATACCGGTAAAATGTAATGAATTTTTAAAAAGCAAAGCAACAAAAACCTAATGAACTATTCTATCTAGAGAGGAGCAGTGGCATAGAATGGGGAAGAGCCCCGATTTCTCTCTCGCCTCTTCTGTAACTTCTGATGTTTTTGTTTGTTTGTTTTTTGAGGCAGGGTCTCTCTATGTAGTCTTAGCTGTCCTGGAACTCGCTCTGTAGGCCAGGCTAGCCTCAGACTCACAGAGATCCTCCTGCCTCTGCCTCCTACAGTGCTGCGACTAAAGGCATGCAGCCAGCTCAGCCTCATCTTTTAAATTATTTCAAAAATTACTCCATTAAATAAGATAATAAAAACAAATATAGCCTCTAAGCTCTCTAACGCTCCAGGTGATGAAGGCAGAGATTCTCTTGAGGTGGCAGAGATTCTCTTGAGGTGGGTGTATACAGCTTTAGTTGGCATCTTGAGCCTGGGAGAATGGAGCCTAGGAATGAGGGGACCAAAGTCTCATGCAGTAGCCAACTTTATTCAGAGCATCAACAATTTAGACTCTGTGGGTTAAGAATCACATGAGCAAGGTTTACAATCGCAAGGACCAGTGACATGTGGCAAAAAAAAACAATGCACATGAATAACAACAGCTAAAGTAACTCCCTCCAGCTCGCTACCCCTGGGAGGAGCATGAAAACCTATTCCAAGATTCGAAGAAACTGAGGTCACGAGACTCTTGTCTTGGAGTTTTCTCACAGGCACCCATGATGCCATTTTTGGACTGTATTCTGACAGAGGGTGGATCCGTATGGATGGGCATGATTCAGGACGAATCCAAGGGGCTCTCAGTGAGAATGTGCTGAGAGAGAAGAGCAGGAAGAATCCGAGAACGATAAAGATGTTTCAGTCAGTTTTGACAGTATTGAACTATTACTACTTCTTTTTCAGATAAGATTTATTTATTCATTATGTTTACAGAGTTCTGGCATGTCTGCCTACAGGCCTGAAGAGGGCGCCAGATCTCATTATGGATGGTTGTGAGCCACCATGTGGTTGCTGGGAATTGAACTCATGACCTCTGGAAGAGCAGCCAGTGCTCTTGACCGCCGAGCCATCTCTCCAGCCCCAGCACTGAACTTCTTGAAGCAAGTGCTTTTGAGTTGAGAGCAGAATTAGGTTATGGTGCAATTATGGAACCTCGTCAAACCAGTGTCACTTTGGTGACTGCAGCAAATTATTGCTGGCTTATAGACAGTGAGAAGGTCTGTGTGACGTCCAGAAACTAAGCTGGTAGTGAATAGATGAGGAGAGATCTCGGAGACTGACTACCTGCTGGAGGACTAAATAGTCTGCAGGAGGTGGAGGATAGTTCTACGCTGGTGCTCTGGAAATGAAATGGGAGATTCTCAGCCCTGTTCTGTAGGCACTTGTTGAGCCCCTACTTGGACTAGGGGGAGCAGGCTGAAGACAGACAGCCCATGGAAGGTCGGGGGCTGTATGTCTGTAATTTAAAGATACATTTTAAAATGTAACGCTTCACCAGGGAGATCAGCCAGGGTGTGTTGTGTGCTTGTGGCTCTCAGATTTGCAAAGATGGGTGTATCTGTTAACTGGGGAGATCCTGATTAAGAGGTAGGTGTTAGAGAAAGAATCAACAGCTCAAGACTGTCTGGGTTATCAGGGCAGGGCACTTACTTCCTTTCACTAAAATGGTAAGGGGCATATAGTTTGGAAAATTAAGATTTAACTCTAAATGAGGTGGTTGAACATCCATATTCTGGAAATTGAAAATGTGAAATGCTCCAAAATTCCAAGTTTTTTTTTTTTTTTTTTTTTTTTGACATACAACAAGCAGAAAGGTTTGCCAAACAAAACTGTATTTTATGAATAAATTTTTAAAAAACTATTGTTAAAATATTTTGTGTTACTCCCTCCAAATAGGTCTGGAAGAGCTAGAGCAGTAATTGGTTCAGTGGACGTACTTAAACAGATAGGCCTTGAGGCCCAGACGGAACTCCAGTCCACTCGACTTTGAATTTTTGTTCTTCCTACCTCTGTCTCCCCTGTGCTGGGATTACAAACTTATGCCATCATCAGTTTATTATGTCCACTTTAATCTTGAGCTGCATTCCTAAAGTATCTGTCTTAGCATTTCTATTGCTGCAATAAAATACCATGACCCAAAGCAAGTTGGGGAGGAAAAGGAAGGTTTTTTTCACCTCCTAGATTACTGTGCATCATGAAGGAAAGTCCGGGCAGGAACCTGAAGCAGGAAGCTGACGGAGGAGCACTGCTTACTGGCTTATTCCTCGTGCTTTTTTTTTTTTTTTTAAACTTTATTTATTTAATTGTTTGCCTTGGTGTTTGCCTGGAACTGGGAATACAGACAGTTGTGAGCTGCCATGTGGGTGCTGGGAATTGAACCCCAGTCCTCTGGAAGAGCAGTCAGTACTCTTAACCGCTGAGCCATCTCTCCAGCCACTACCCCCAACCCCACCATCCCTGCCCGCCCGCTTTCTTAACACAGCCTGTCCAGATCAATCAGGAAATGCCATATAGACATACTCCCAGTTCTGAAATTTGAAATTCTGGCTTCAAGAGTTTCAGATAAAGGGAACTTTCAGAAAGAAAATTATAAAGGACAGATGTACTATGGAACTGGAATGAGCAGGAAATCACCACCACTACTGTATGTGTGGTCTCGAAGAAGAAAACAGAAGGTAGAAGCCAGGAGTGGTGGTGCACGCCTTTCATCTGAGCACTTGGGAGGCAGAGACGGGTGGATCTTTTGTGAGTTTAAGGTCAGTTTGGTCTACAGAATAGCTAGGGCATGTGGAGGGGCCCTGTCCTTAAAAAAAAAAAAAAAAGAGGTGCAGGAAGTAGGGTCCCAAGACATCACTCCTGGCTTTCTGCCTTTACTTGGGGTTGGAGGCAAAGCAAAGTTAGCAGTCTGTTCATGACAACTGACCAGATCTTGGTCCTTCCAGAAATCTACATTTACTTATCCATCACCGTTCCTATTTCTTGAGCTAAATGTAAAATGTAGACTCCAGGAAGACATGTCCTCAGTGGAGATCTAACAGAGCCTCCTAGACAGTACATTGGCCGAGAGTATGTTCAGTTCTTGAATAACTTGTGTTTGGGCCAGACATGGCAGCTTATACCTCAAATGCCCAATGCTCAAGAGGCTGAGGCAGGAGGATTGCCATGAGTTCAAGGCCAGCCGGGGCCATATAGTAAGTCCCCAGGTCAGCCCAGATTACAATGTGTAACCCTTTCTCAGCCCATCCTAAAAGTAAGGTTAAGTAGTGTGTTCATTGTATCACTGTGGTGTTTTTCTGTGTAGGTGCCAGCTTGGGAATGACCAGTGACGGGTTTTTTCAGCTGGAAGACCTGCCTCGGTAAGCAGATGTGACATCAGTATTGATTTTGCTCTTTCCTGGGGACCAGTGCTCTTCCTTTTCTGCTCTGCCTCCCTTGTCTCTCTGTGTTGCCCATGCCATCTTGAACTCACGGTCTCCCTTGACTCACCTGCCTCAGCAACATCCACCCTGAAGTGTTTTTAGACTTCACAGATGATGTGAATAAGCATGCAACCAGAAATAACCACGACTCAGTGGTGTGTAGATGATAATGTAAGTCTGGACCCACCCCTGAGCAAGCTTTATTGCAGATACTTGCCCACTACATATTTTAGAACTACTTAAAGTTCACTTTTATTGATATAAATATAAGCTTATTTTTTTAATATTTATTTATTTATTATGTATACAGTGTTCTGCCTACAGGCCAGAAGAGGGCACCATGTCTCATTTCAGATGGTTGTGAGCCACCAAGTGGTTGCTGGGAATTGAACTCAGGACCTTTGGAAGAACAGCTAGTGCTCTTAACCACTGAGCCATCTCTCCAGCTCACGGTTTGGATTTATAATCCTAGCCACTCTGGAGGTTGAAGTTGTAGAATTGCAAATTCAAGGCCCCTTGAGCTGATGAACAGATTCAGAGCCAGCCTTGACTGCTTAGCCAGGCCAGTCTTAAACATTATTATTATTATTATTATTATTATTAATTACTGGAGATACAGCTCAGTGGCAGAGGCATGTATACTATTAAAAGGGCCCTGGATTCACATCCTGTCAACATCAACAAAAAAGATGCTTTGAGGGCAGAAACCGGCATTCATCCCATCTAGTGTAGTGCCTAGTACAGTGTAGGACTTCAGTGTCCAGAGAAGAAAGATGTGGAGAGAATAAAGAGAAAAACAAATGTGGGGGGGGGTCTTATAAAAAGAGCCGGATATAGGATTGAGAGAGCCAGAGACGCAAGAGGAGCAGCTTCATATGTTTTGAAGAGTATGAAAGCATCTAGTCATGCTCAAGATTTTAGGGTAGGAGGGTCTTCATTAGTCATTTGCAGCAGTTTGAATTTTTTAGCCTCCAGCCAAGCCAGGAAGCCTCTGTAGGCTGGCATGTCTATAGAAAGTGCTGGAAGACAGTTCCTTTGTTCTTTGCAACAGTGGGAGGGGCATGTTGGAGCTTTGGAAGACCTGTAGCAGAAATCACTGGACTGTTACTCTTTCTGCCTCAGCCTGGAAATAAGCCTTAAGCAATAAGGTTCCTGGATCCAATAAGGATCCAGACAGTTATTCAAGCATTTAACTGGGATTTAAGCTCTTTTGTTAAACTAAAATATATTCTGGAAGTTGAGTTCAACTGCCGCCCTGGCCACCCAAATGCTGGGATTACCGGCATGAGCCACCATGCCTGACTTAAAATGACTTTCTTAACCAGCTTTGATTGTGCTACAGGGATTAATAGAATGAATAATGATGGAGGAGAAATACCCAGCCTGGAAAATAATAGTGCTTTTAGATTTATGTCTGTAAATTGGCAGGGGTTCAGGACCAGTCTTAGCTACTACGTATTGGCCAACTGAGATAGACTGTCTCAGTTAGATAGATAGATAGATAGATAGATAGATAGATGGATGGATGGATGAAAATAGGACATGAAGAACTTACATACTTACATGTCAGATCTTTCTTTTGGGGGTACGGGGGTGTTGAGATAGGGTTTTTCTGTGTAGCCTTAGGCCGTTAGTTTTGGAACTCATGCTGTAGATCAGGCTAGTCTCAAACTCACAGAGATCCACCTGCCTCTGCCTCCTGAATGCTGGGATAAAGGCCTGTGCCACCACCGCCCAGCATGGTATCTTTCTTTTATGAGGGGAAATTTTGTTTTGTTCTGGTGGAGAATAATGGCTCACTGTGTAGCTCTGGATAGCCTGGAACTCACGCCAAGCTACCTCTACCTCAGATGCTCGGGATTGCGGTGCATGTCACCATGCCACTCATAAAATGTTGACTGTTGGGAAAACTGAACAAAGAGCCTGAGGGAAACATATTAGTCTGTACATCTGAAGCCATTCCAAAGTCAGTTTACAAAATGGTCACCTGTTGTAGTAAGTTTTTTGGCCCATTTGGCGCCAGAGTTTGTAACCTGGCGCATGCGGCGGCGGTTGGAACTTGGTTTGTGCGGCCGCTTTTGTCTCTCAGAGAAATGAATTACATGCTTATCTTCTTTATACTGTTTGGCCCATGTCTTAAGCACATTATTAGCTAGCTCTTTCATCTTAATTCAACCCATTTTTATTAATCTTTTTGCCATGTGGCCCAGCCCGTGGCTCAGCCCTGAACCTCTACATGTTCCTCCTTCTGGGGTCAGATGGAGACTGGCTAACTCCACCCTTTCCTACCTGCTTGTGCTCTGATTCTCTACCCACTTCTAGGTGCCCTACATAGGCCAAAACAGTTTTTTATTTACAGCATACAGAGAACATTCCCACCACAGTCACCCTTTGCTTTTGTCTCAGCCGCAGCGTCATTGTGGGTGCCGGTTACATTGCCGTGGAGATAGCTGGTATCCTCTCTGCCCTGGGCTCCAGGACATCTCTTCTGATAAGGCATGACAGGGTAAGTCCTGTCTACTCCGCTTCTTTCTTTCTTTTTCTTTTCCTTGTCTTAAAAAGTACATATCACCAAATTTTGAAATTTTAATTTATTATTATGCATATGTGATGTGTACATGCAAGTGTGAATGGGCATACGCCATGCTGCCTGTGACAGCATATGGCAGTCATGGTGGCCAAAGCAGGAGGCTGAGAATTCAGCCATAAACAAAGCAGAAAGAGTGAACCGGAAGTGTCATGAGGCTTTATATTGTCAGAGCTGCCCCTCCAGCAAAGCTGCACCTCCTAAACTTCCCCGCATCACCACCAGTTGGAGACCAAACATCTGAGTCTCTGGCTCGTTCATTCCGACCACTCCAGGCAATATCGCTAGCTGTTACAGTTAAACATTCTGTAAAATCAGACATTCTAAATCAGTGCAATCCAAAGGTACACCAATTTGACCCTTCCATGCTAAGGAGTGATGGTAGAAATATATAACAAGACCGTATGTTTCTGTAAGAGCCATAAGCTTTTTCTGTGCAGTAAAAAGACTGCAGGGAATAACGTAAAGTAGTCTTCAGTCTGACCTCGGATGGTCATTGGCGATAGTGGCGTGTGCAGTACGGTGCTCACTCTTGATGAAGTTGAAGTTTGCTGTGACATCCTGCCAGAATGTCACAGTCTTCAGACTCAGTATACTTTTGATTCTAAATTAAATTTCTGTTGTTGTGGGTTCAGAAACTTTTTACTGTTGCCAAATTCGTGTGTGACAGACACCCCCCCTCCCCGATTCTTCTACCACTAGTTTAAAATGCTGTATCTAGCTGCCATTTTTCATAGGATAGTTGAGAAAGCCTTCCCAGGAGGGAAAGCCAGCCCCACTACATGAGAATTTTTCTGGATTCTGCAAAAAAGAAGAGAGGGAGAGAGGGACAGAGAATAGGAGAGGGACATGAAGAGAGTAGAGTTCCGAAGTCTGACTGTTCATTTTTCATAACTCTCAAATAGATGTGGATGGCCCCAGAGATAGTAGTGATGTTGGCAAATAGAGACTCTACTGAGCACTGCTCCAGTGTGGGCATGCGTGAAGGAGGCGATAACAGATTACTGGGACTGTTCTTCCAGGTCTGTGCTGTGACTTTAATCAATTCTTTTTTCTTTCCCAACATCCATCTCTCTGCCATGTTTAAATGCAGGTTCTTAGAAACTTTGATTCACTCATCAGTTCCAACTGCACTGAGGAACTTGAGAATGCCGGTGTGGAGGTGCTGAAGTTCTCACAGGTACCCAGCCAGGGCTGCTGCATCACACTTCCGGGGCTTAGGGTACCACCCTGGATCCTGTGTGTGAAAGGGCTCTAGCGCTGAGCTGCGTGCACCTCAGCCAGCCCCAGTGAGCTTTGCAAAGGCATGCTTCCTCCACTGGAGCCTAGCCTGCTCTGTCTGATTCCTCTTTCCTTTATGTCTGTGCACTGCATGCTTTCCTGGTGACCAGGGAGACCAGAAGAAGAAAGTGTCTGATCTGGTGATGTTAGACTTACAGACAATTATGAGCTGCCATGTGGGTGCTAGGAATTGAACTTACGTCCTCTGGAAAAACAGCCAGTGCTCTTAACTGCTGAGCCATTTTTCCAACCCCCTCATGTGCCTTTTTGCAATCCTTTCTTTACTTTTTTAAATATTTATTTATTACGTATACAGTGTACAGAAGAGGACACCAGATGTTAATGTAGATGATTGTGAGCCACCATGTGGTTGCTGGGAATTGAACTCAGGACCTCTGGAATAACAGTCAGTGCTCTTAACCTCTGAGCCATCTCTCCATCTCTCAATTTTAAGCATTTTTTAAAATTATTTTTATCTAATTTAAGTAAAGCATTACAAAATACTTTATTCCTCAGGAAATTACTTAATTTCAGTAGGATTTTTCTAGGGATTCAGCCTGGTAAACACAACTATGGTCCCCTCCAGGTATGTGCTACCCTTTCAGCATAGCTCAGATTGAGTAGAGTAATACATGACAATGTGCTTTGGGGGATACAAAAATGAAGAAATATCCATCAGCATCACCTTGGAAATTTTCATTAAATGATGAGCTGGGCACCCATATGGATGCTTTCTACAACTTCATATCCATCAACAAATGGATTGTAAATATCTGAAGTAAAATAATGTGTCTGCTGAACATGTCCAGGCTTTTTTCTGTTCATTATTCTTTCAGTAATATAATCTAACAAACAATTACATGACATTTAATTTTTGTTTGACATTATAAGCAACCTGAAGTAGATTTAAAGTATTCAGGATGTGCTTGGGTTATGTCTGTAACTAGTTCCTAGTTCCAAGGAGTACAGTGCCCTCTTCTGGCCTCGGTTGGTATGGCACACATGTGCACACATACATGAGTACAGGTATCCTTGGAGGGGAGGCCAGAGGTGTTGGATCCCTCTATAGAGCTGGACTGACTGGCAGGCAGTTATTTGCTGCCCAGTATGGGTGCTTGGAAGCAAACCCAGGTCCTCTGAGCTACTTCTCCAGCCCTGGAAATATATTTATGTTTAGGCCATAGTATTTCTATGGTGTCTTAGTTACTGTTCTGTTGCTGTGAAGAGACACCATGACGTCATAAAAGAGAACATTTAATTTATTGGGTGCAGGCATGGTGCTGGAGCAACAGGCAGAGAAAGGGAGGGAGGGAGACAGACACACAGAGAGAGAGAGAGAGAGACAGACGACAGACAGACAGACAGACAGGCTGGCCGGCCTTGCTTGGGCTTTTGAAAACTCAAAGCCTATTTCTAGTAACACACCCTTTCAACAAGGTCACACACCCCTCCTAGTCCTTTCAAAATAGTTCTACCAAGTAGGACCATATTGGAAACCAGGTCAATCCAAGGCTTTTCCTGAGGCTCTGATGTACAGAAAAGAAATGTAGTACCTTGTGTAAGTAAAACCAAGACTATGCTTGCCAAGGCCAGTAATGGTCTGAAGCCAGGGTCTTGGGGGAGCTGTGGTTTCAGATTCTGGGAACCCAACTCTTCACTTTCAAAGGGGCTGTGGTATCAGTCCCAAGACCACTGTGTGCCCACTGTGACACTTGAGATATCCTGTGTTGCTCTTGTACAGCATTGCTTGATCAGCTTCCTGCCAACTTTGTCCTATTGTATGACAGATTCTGCTGGCTATCCTATTTCTGTCCTGCAAATAATACATAAGATATGGTAATTCTTAAGAAGCTTGCTGCCATGAATCACCAGCTCATACAGACCTCCCGGTCTCTGCTGGGGTAGCCTTGGCTGACCTAGAACCCTGTCTTATTTTCTCATCTCCCATCCTCTGCCTCAACACCTCGACCTTCAGGATCCTTACTCTTGCGGGTTCAGGTCAGGACCAAGCATGAACCTATGAGGGCCATTTTCATACAAACCAGCACATATGGCAACATGAGCCAGCGTTCCTGGTCATTGCAGGAATCCAACAGAATCAAGGAAACAAGACTGACATCGGAGAGTTTAGTGTCCATGACCTTTAGCTAAAATTAAATACCTGTTTGAACTATAAGTAAATGTTAATTAAAAATTCTAGCTGGATATAATTGCCAAAGCTTGTAATCCCAGCACATAAGAGTCTTGTACTGGAAAATTGATAGAAATTTGAGGTCAGTCTGGGCTATAGATCAGACAGTTCTGGTCTAAACTCCCAGCTACTTGGGAAACTGAAGTGGGAGGATCATACATTCAAGTCCTTTCTGAACTACACACTAAACTTAAGGCCAGACCAGGCAATTTAGTGAGATGGCGTCCCCAAATAAGTAAAAGGGTAGAGATGCAGCTCAGTGGTTGTGTTTGCCTGATGAGAACAGCTCTACGTTCAGTCCCCAGTACTGGGAGAAAATCTGTTTTCATACTATCTCTGCCCCTTTTCTCCCATGCATACTTAACTTTTTTTTTTTTTTTTTTTTTTTTTAAATAGGTTAAGGAAGTTAAGAAGACACCATCCGGCTTAGAACTCCAGGTGCTTACTGCAGTTCCTAGTAGGAAACCCACCATGACCACGATTCCAGATGTTGACTGCCTGCTCTGGGCCATTGGACGGGACCCAAATTCTAGGGGCCTGAATCTGAATATACTGGTAAACTTACTTGGTCAGCCCGTGGAGCGACCTTTTACACACCTATCCCTGGGCTTTGTCGGGAAGCTCTGCTGCTTTGCAGTTTCTCTTTTCTAATGTCCTCACTCAGATCAGGTATCTTGTAAGATAGGAAGGGTCTGATGTGGATGGTCCAGCCATTTCCTGACTCGCTTCCTTTTTGTGGTCTTCTCAATGTTTGGTTTATAGGGATGCACTACACACCTGCCCTCCCACTTCCTGTTCCCTCCATCTTTCTCTCCCGTTCTTTTTCTTTCTTTTTGGCAGTGGTAAGAGTTGAATTGAATTTAGGGTCTTCCACACATGCTAGCCAAGTACTGTACCACTGACTGTAGTCCTAACCTTTAACGGCTGAGCCATCTCTCCAGCCCTTCTTTTTCTTATTTTTTTTTTCTTTCTTTATTTATTTATTTGCCTTGGTGTTTGCCTGGAACTGGAACTACAGACAGTTGTTAGCTGCCATGTGGGTGCTGGGAATCGAACCCGGGTCCTCTGGAAGAGCAGACGGTGCTCTTAACCGCTGAGCCATCTCTCCAGCCCCTTCTTTTCCTTATTTTAAGCTATGCTCTCACCATCCCTGTTCTCAATCTGTAGCCCAGGCTAGCCTTGCAGTTTTCCTTCCTCAGCCTTCCAATTAACTGGGGTTACAGATCTGTATCACTGGTCCCTGTATTTATTTGTTTGTCTTTTGAGACAGGACCAGCCCCATTTTCAATAGGGAACTGAAAATGACCTTGACCTTCTGAACCTCCTGTCTCCCCTTTCCAAGTGCTGGGATTCTAGTCATGAGCCACCATGCCTGGAGCCTTCAAAATTTTAATGAATAAAATACCTAGGGAAAGGGTTGCCTTGTTTTCAATCTTCAATACATTTAATTAAAACCCACTATTTGTAATAATAAAACTAGTCCCTGAGTCTTTCATCTTTAATTGGTAACTTGCATTTGTGCAGATGCAATGTCTGTAGGTCCAGTGTTCAAGTATGTTTGCTGAGGTTTTGTTTTGTTTTTTGCGTTGGTTTATTTGTGAGAGAATATATCTGTGCTATAACACCTGTGTGGAGGCTGGAAAACAACCTGCAGAGATCCATTCTTTCCTTCCTCCATGTGGGTCCTGGAGATTGAACTCAGGGCTTCAGGCTTGGCAGCCCGGTGTGGTAAATATATCTCTCTCTCCCTCTCCTCTCTTATGTGCTGGATTTAAAAATAGGGTTTTTTTTTTTTTTTTTGAAAACTAAGTAATGAATTTCATTGTAACATTCATATGTATGTTATGATTGTGCTGTGTTCTAGTGCATGCCTCTCCCCCGACCTCTCCCCCGCTCTTCTTCCGTTCCAGTTCCCGTCCTTATTTGCTGACTCTGTGTATCAGTGTTGATGTGTATATGTATGCATATGTGCTTGCATGTAGTGAGCAGAGATTGACATCGGTGCCTTTCTCGTTCCTCTCTACCTCATTTTTTGAGTCTCTCTGAACATAGCTTGCCATTTGGGCTAGACTGGTTGCTTAGCAGCCCCAGGGATCTTCTCATCTCTGCCTCTCCAGCTCTGTGATTCCCACTGTGCCTGGCCTTCCCATAGGTGTTAAGGATTGAACTCAGCTCAGCTTGCTTATCCAGCAATCTCCTCATGGTGTCCAGACGGTTCTAGCCCAGCCTAGCCCCGAGGACCGGACTTGTAGTCCCACAGACACTTAGTCCAAAATAATCACACACAGGCTTATATTAATTATAAACTGTTTGGCTCATGCCTGAGGCTCACTACCAACTAGCTCTTACAGCTTAACTCAATCTGTTTTTATTAATCTGTGTGTTGCCACGTGACTCCGTGGCTTTTACCTGTGTCCCATTATATCTTGCCTTCTGGCTGACAGCCTGCAGATTCTGCTTGACTCTGCCCTGCTTCGCCTTTATCTCTGCTTGAATTTCCCGCCTGCCTCTAGACCACCTTTCCATAGTCTCAAACAGCTTTCTGTATTAACAAATGGTAATAAAGTATATTCACAGTGTACACAAAGAAATCCCACATCATCTCACCCACAGAAGCATCTTTCTCGCTCCAACTTTGAATTTCTTATCCTCCTGACTCTACTTCCCAAGTACTGGGATTGCAGGCTGCACTGATCCTAGGGATCAAACCCAAGGCTTAAAGCATACTAGACAAATACTGTACCAGCTAACCTATTTCCCTAGCTTATTAATTCACAAGCATTCTACCATTCTATTTTCTCAGCTGATAAATTCACAAGTGCTCTACCAACCTATTTTCCCAGCTCATTATTTCCTGAATTTTTTAACAATGAGGCTAAAAAAGAAGGTTCATTCTCACCTTGTTAAAAGTTAAGATAGGTCTGTTGTAATGCAAAGTGAATGACTGCTGTGTGCAAGGTTGTGCCAGAGCATTGCTCATCTAATAAATCTTGCTGGTAACTGAGGAGTGAGGGAACCAAGAAACGGGATTAATAGATAATTCACCAGGCTGGAGTAGAAAGTCTGTCCAACTCACCACTGTGTTTTAGTGGCCAAGTTAACCTCATCTGCAATAAAAGCTCAAATATCTTGTAGCTAAATAGTTATATCTGTTTTATAATTTTAAAATTTATAAATTTTATAACTAGTGAGTGACAGAGCTGGGATTCAAGCCAGTCTATCAGCCTCCAAAGGATTGTTCCTCTGTGATGCTGGGAGTCAGGGCCATACATGCTAAGCATGGGCTTTACCATGGAGCCACATCCCACCTCCAAAGATTGTATTCATACATATAAAATATAGAAATAAATTTACTTAACTTGGAGGCTGCGTCTCACTGTGTAGCCATGATTGGTCTGGAACTGGCTAAGTAGACCAAGCTATCTTGGGACTCATGACTATTCTTCAGCACTGTGCTTCTCTACAGATGCCACTGTTCTTTTACCTCTTCACACACTGGAGCATTGTGTCTCCGAGATCTGCAAAGCTGAAACATAAACAGAACACATCCTAGAGAAAAAAACGACTCACAGGAAGTGTATTTGGTTGTGTGAAATAGCAGATTTTGGAGCAGAATGCAAACTTGGCTTAGATTTAGAAAAGAAAAAAAAATACGAGGGAAAATAAATGCCTTTGGTGACTGTTTGAGTCTGTGACCTCCTAGATAACTGTTTTAGTTGGGTTTCTATTGCTGTAATAAAACACTATGACCAAAAGCAATTTGGGAAGGAATCGGTTTATTTCAGCTTATAGTTTGTAGTCCATCATCCAGAGAAGTCAGGCTACGAGCCCTTGTAGAAGCCTTGCAGGAGCGCTGTGGACCACCTTTCTCCTCGTGGTTTGCTTACCTGCTTTACCCAGGACCACCTCTCTAAAATGACATCACCCACAGTGAGCTGCTCCCACTCACATCAAACATTAATCAAGAAGATGCCCTATAGGCTTGTCCACAGGCCAGTCTGATGGGAACATTTTTATAATTGAGAGTCTCTTCTCAAAGGCCCCTAGCATTTATGGTGTTTTTTGTTTTTTGTTTTATAAAAGATTTCTTTATTTATTGTGTATACAGTATGCAGAAGAGGGTAACCGATGTCATCACAGATAGTTGTGAGCCACCATGTGGTTGCTGGAAACTGAACTCAGGACTTCCAGAAGAACCAGCCTCCCATTTGTAAACAAACACCAGTGAGCAATACATTGGCCCCTCTTCAGGTCCTTCCTGAAACAGTTGATAAGCATTGTTTCCCAGGACGCCACAGAGTAGGACAGTATGTCTGAAGTGTCTAGGAATATAGACTAAGATAAGAATATGCATTGGAAACATATTGATAACTTCCCCTAGCTGTATCTGAAAATAGTACTGTAGGTAAAGACCTCTTTATCACATTCAGGTCCAGCATAGACTGAGAATCTGCCTTCCTGCAATTATCTTTATTAGTAGGCATTTAGCCAATGTTGGTCTCCAGACAAAAGTATTTGATTTGAGACAATTGCAGACACCCAAAGGCAGCCTGTAGAGGATTGGTGCACAGGCATGCTCTGACCTCACCTTGCTTCCAGATAAAAGAAGCTATTCTAAGCTACCGTCACTAACTTTAAAATTCTTAACTACCTGAGGCCGGAGCGATGGCTCAATGGTTGGGAGTGCTGGCTGCTTTTCCCAGCACCCACATGGCACCTGACGGCTGTCTGTAACTCCAGTTCCAGGGGATCTGACACCAATGCACATAAAATAAAGTTAAATAAATTTTTTTTAAAAATTTAACTCTCTCTCTCTCTGTCATTCATTCCTTTTTGTGCTTACTGGATCAGTCTTGTCCCATTAAGTACCTCAGGAGTTGATTTTTTAAAAAAAGTTTGTTTGTTTGTTTATTTAAATGTTAGGGAAGCTATGGACCTTGTCTCTTGAAGTCATGATTTACATGCTTCTGATAAGTCTTGTGGCTCTTCCGAGATGCAAATATGAAATGCAGCTGGTCTCAAGGGTTGATGTACCATAATAGATGGCCCCAGGATTAACCAGATATTCCTTTGTGGTTCTAGGGGATTCAGACTGACGAAAAAGGCCATATCATCGTAGATGAATTCCAAAATACCAATGTGAAAGGCATCTATGCTGTGGGAGATGTCTGTGGGAGAGCGCTTCTTACCCCAGGTAATGCTCCTTCCTGTCTGTGTGTTGTTAAAGCAGCCAGCTTTTCACAGTCAGATTCACCTCAGCAAAATGAAAAGCAATGGTGTCTTTGTCATCAGAATGACAGGGATGTAGGTGGAGGCTCGCTACCTCATGGCCTCTCATTAAAAGTCATTATTCCTTAGAAGACTGGATCTGTTGCTTTTCTTGCCGCTGACACAAAAAAAGCTGCCAAAGCAGCTTTAAGGAGGTAGGGTTTCCCTTGGCTTCTAGTGTGAGGGATTCCTAATGCATCATAGTGGGCAAGGCATGGCTGCGGGAACAAGAGGCTTTGGGTATATGCTGTCCATGTTCAGGAAGCAGAGAGAAGCAGGTGTTAGTGCTCAGCTACCTTTGCTCTTCTCCCTGTTTTTTTTTTTTTTTTTTTTTTTTAAAAAAAAAAAAAAAAACTTTATTTATTTATTTGCCTTGGTGTTTGCCTGGAACTGGAACTACAGACAGTTGTTAGCTGCCATGTGGGTGCTGGGAATTGAACCCGGGTCCTCTGGAAGAGCAGATGGCGCTCTTAACCGCTGAGCCATCTCTCCAACCCCATCTTCTCCCCTTTTTTTCTAGTCCAGGATGCCAGCCTGGGGAATGGTGCTCCCCATATTCAGGGCAGGTCCTCTCTCCTCAGTTCAACTGCTGTGGAAAAGTCCTCAGAGATAACACCCAGGGCTGTGTCTCTTAGCTGATTCTAAATGCAGATAAGGATTAATGATGACACACAAATGAGCAAATTCTGAATTCATCATCAAGAAGACCTTTCATGTAGGTTACCTTTGGAAGGTGTGTGCTTAGACACTTGGCATTCTTGGATGAGTAAGTGGTCTCGGTGCCTCCAGTTCTAATGTCCTTGTCCTTGTTTCTGTACCCACCCACTTCAGGAGCATCTCTATCTGCTATGTCATTTTCTACTCTTTCTGAGAGACCTTTAAAAGCTACTCTCGGTGGGTTTTGTTGTTGTTGTTGTTTGATTGTTCTTGAGACATGGTCTCTCTGTGTAGCCCTGGCTACCCTGGAACTCACTATATAGACAAGACTGGCCTCCATCTTACAGAAATCTGCCTGCTTCTGCCTCCTGAGTGCTGGGTTTAAAGGCATATATAACTACTCTCAACAATTTTTCCCTCAAGACAAGGATTCTTTCTGTATCTCCAGATGTCCTAGAACTCACTCTGTAGGCCAAGGTAGCCTCAAACTCAGAGATCTACCTCCTAATGCTAGGACAAAATGCATATACACCACTGCTCAACTACTATCAACAATCCTTAAGTAAACAGTACACTGTATACTTAATTATACTTATGTTAACAATAGTTACCATGGTGCACAGTAGATCTCTCAAACGTGGTCCTCCTATCTGAAATTTCATGTCCTGTGACAAGACTTTGAAGAACAATCTTGTACTATGTGATACAGATCTACTTAGCTTGTCTTAGGGGATAAACTGCTAATTTTATATCAGTAAATTAATAACGAATGCTTTTTTTGGACTCAGGCCTTTAGGGGAAGAAATATAGGAATAAAAACAGGCTAATGAAAACAAGCTTTTTAGTTTAAAAGAATCTTATTGAAGTAGAAATAAAAATGTGTCCAACTATGGCTTGTTCTATAAATGCCCCACCAGGAAGCTCACATCCTCACTAAGTTTCGGTGGCTGGGAAGCTGGGCACATATGTCACTTTTCTTCTAAATAAAATGTACTGTCACTGAGCCTCTAGTTTGGATTGTTCATAATGGCTGCAGGAGGTTTTCATCATGTTGAAGCAGAGATGATAATGGGCATTGGCTTAAAGCTCTGTCAGAACTGTGCCAGATCAGTGAAATAAACGTTGACTTTTATATCGTTGTAGTTGCAATAGCTGCTGGCCGGAAACTGGCCCATAGGCTTTTTGAATGCAAAGAAGATTCCAAATTAGACTATGACAACATCCCCACTGTGGTCTTCAGCCACCCCCCTATTGGGACAGTGGGGCTCACTGAAGGTACGTATTTTAAAATGAAGGTCATCTGTGGTTCCTTCTCTAAACTTTAATCAGCCAAAATAACTGTGTCCCAAGTTACACCAACCCTTTTGTTTAGTCTGGAATCATAGTTACCAAGCATGAGTACATGGAGAGCGTGGTTCCTGCTGCCCATATGTCTGTTTCTGTTCCCTCTTTCTCTCTCCTTTCTTTTTATATTTATATAAGCTAAAAATAGGCAAAAAAGTACAAAGAACCCCACTGTGTCCTTATTGTTTGCCTTATCATTTCTGTATCTTATATACCAGTGGTTCTTAGCCTGTGGGTTTCCGGTCTCTGAGGAACGAACAACCCTTTCACAGGGGTCACCTAAGACCATGGTAAATACCAGCCATCTACATTATAATTTGTAACAGTAGCAAAATTAAAGTTATGAAGTAGCAACGAAAGTAATTTAATGGTTGAAGGTCACCACAACGTAAGGAACTATGTGAACAGATCACAGCATTAGAAAGAGCAAGAACCTCTGCTGCATAAACAACGTACATCTTAGTTTTTAAGAACAAGGGACTTCACTTACATACACATAGCTTTAAGATGGGAAAACTTCAATTAACAAAATATTAAACTTTATGCAAATTTAGCCATCTTTCTCAAATCTCATTTGGAACAAGTTTCCCACTCACAAAATTCAGCCCAGCACAGTTCATTGCAAGCAGTTTGGTGTCATTTGATCAAAGACACATTCCTTGGCCATTCTGTGTGTGATGTGACATGACTATTGTAGACTGCCCATTTTGGTACAGTTGGATGCTTCTTTCTTGTTTGATTCGGTTATATTTCTGGACAGTACACCCTTAAAGCTCTGTGGAATAGTTTAGTTTTTGATTGATGCTTTTTTTTTTAATGTGCGTTATAGATGAAGCCATTCAGAAATATGGAAAAGAGAATGTGAAAATCTACTCAACTGCCTTTACCCCGATGTATCATGCGGTGACCACAAGGAAGACAAGATGTGTGATGAAAATGGTTTGTGCTAACGAAGAGAAAAAGGTATTGGGGGAGATGTTGTCTCTCTTATTTGTATTTTGGGGCTCTTTATATTAGAAACGAGATTCTATTCCTTTTTTAAAATGAGGTTTGATTCTCAGCATTGCAAAGAGGAATGGCTATCTTAGAGATAAAAACAACAAATTGGGAAGAAAAATAAAAACCTGTCACTGACCACTGATGCGGGGTAGGAAGCCCAGAAATACTGGTAAAGGGAGCCTGGAAAGATGACCGGAGCACTGGTGGCTGTCGGGGGGAACTGGATTTGGTTCCTAACACCTGCTTCAGTCAGGTGATTCTCAGCCACCTTTAACTATAGCTCTTAGGGGATCCAGAACCCTTTTCTGGCCTCTGAGGGCACCCCACATGTGTATACAGAATTACAGAGACACACACATAAACATAAATGAAAATGAGATAAGCCCTTAAAAAGCATAGTGGCAAATGTGTTTTATTATGAGATGATTAAAAGCTTAATAAAGCAAGAAGGTAGAAGTTTGGTCAGTTGTGTTTTTGGAAGTTGCTGTCTCTCGGTTTAGCTTTCTGAGGATCTGCCAAACAGGTTTTTGGTGTTCTGCAGGATTTTCTGTCACCCTAACAAATGTTCCCACTTCTCCCACACCCTCACTGCTTTGTCTATGTAGCCCCTTGAGTGAGTGCAGTGTGGTTTTTCAGTATGGTTTTGATCTGCATTTGGATGGGTTTTGTTTTAAAATTTAGAGAATAGGTTTAGCTTTGGGTCTTTACCATTTTTTTTTAAGGTTTATTTATCTATTTATTATGTATACAAAAGAGGGTACCAGATGTCATTATTGATGGTTGTGAGCCACAGTGTGGTTGCTGGGAATTGAACTCAGGACCTCTGGAAGAGCAGCCAGTGCTCTTAACCTCTGAGCCATCTCTCCAACCCCTGAACTTGGTCATTTGTAAGGGATGTAGCTTTGCTTGGATTTTTGAGACTGGCTCTTACCACAGAGCCTGGGTATTTCCTGACCTAAGTGCGGCAGCCTCCCCAGTTGTAAATTCAAAAGTGCCTGCTGCTGCCAGTACCTCACTGTGATGTAATGCTCCCTTAGGAGCTTGCTGAAAGGCCTGATGACCTCAGGTTGACCCCCTGATCCCACAGCAGAGCAACTGAGAACTGACTCTTCTGGAATTTCTCCTCTGACCTCCATCCACGTTCAGCAGCACACCCGTGACCAGCTAGCCCCTTCCCTCACCTGTGCGTGCTCATGCTGGTTTGTCTCTGCCCCTCCTCCACACACGGAAACAACTTAAATAGAGAATTATTTTTAAAATTTAGCTGTAGTCATAGCTTTCGGCTTCTGCTCTTCATAATTACAAGCTGTGTATGTGATTTTGATTTGACAGGCTTCAACTCCGGAAGCCACAAAACGTAGTCTGGTTTTTATTTTAGTGCCGTACCTCAGAACACCAGAGCAAAGGGGTTTCTGGGAACAAAATGCAGCTCACTTCTTGGATCAACCCACAGTGGCCTACGATTACCACATCAAGGGAGTCAGCAGGACCCTGCTCTTTGCTTCATGCTGTACCAGGGTCTCACTCTGGCCTCTGGGCTGCCAAGTTTCTTCACAACTGAAATTCAGGAGTTTCTGCTGTCCTGGCAACAGAAACAGGGATTTAATTGTAATTCTGTGTCCCTCAAATACATAATCTTGTGACTGCCTTGTAGAACTTTGACCAAACTGCTGGTGCTTGGAGAGAAGGGGACAGAATTAACTGGTCAAGAAGGCACAGTTCTGTAGCTATCTGGTTAATGAATGGCCTTAGCTCTTAGGAGGACAGAAGAAAGGCAGGCATGGTGATGTAGACCATGATCTCAGCACGCTGAGGCAGGAGGATCAACAGTTTGAAGCCAGCTTAGGCTATACATCTAGACCCTGTCAGGAAAAAAAGAAGCTCATCAAACAGAGACATCACATTCAAAGAGAAGGACATGGGACTGGAGGAAAGTAAGAAATGCCCAGTGCGCTGTGCGCTGGAGGGAACCACAGAAGCAGGGCTATGCTATACACAGGGCCTCGTAGGCTTCCTTACACTGACCTGGAGTTAGGAATAGGGTTAGAATTTCAGAGTAGTTTTATTGGTGGTGGTGGTTGTGCTGATGCTGCTGGAGGTAGAATGCAGTGGCTCAGGCCTTTCTAGCCAAGTGTTCTACCACGGAGCTATCATATTTATCTCATGAATATGTAACTTATAAGGATCTGATGTCTGTAATTTCTGTTTTCTCGCAGGTGGTTGGGATCCACATGCAGGGGATTGGGTGTGATGAAATGCTTCAGGGCTTCGCTGTAGCAGTGAAGATGGGGGCCACCAAGGCTGACTTTGACAACACAGTTGCTATTCACCCTACCTCTTCAGAAGAGCTGGTCACACTCCGCTAAGAACCCAAGGACTTACCTGGCTAGCAGTCAGACCAGCTGAACTCTGAGAACCGACGGATCAAGTTTACTTCCTTCTCCAGCTTTATATATCTCTTTATTTTAATCAGAATCTTCTGATAGTGTAAATTTCTAGTTAAAAAAAATTATTTATCTAATCAGAAATTTGTTTTGTTAATCTGGGGTTGGTTTTCATTTGATAGTATTTCACAGTGATTAATATTGCTAAATTTTTTTATTAACAGCCCTGTGCTAGTTCTGTTTTTCTTCAGCCTCATTCCAAGTATAAACATATATGAAGTTCAGTGAAGTTAATGCACCTTGTGAATTAATATAGCTGGCTAAATTTTTTTTTTTTTTTGAGACAGTGTCTCTCTATATAGCCCAGGGTGGCCTCAAACTTCAGACCCTCCAGCCAAAGCCTCATGAGTGTTGGACTTACAGGCATGCATGGCCATTTCTGGCCTAGCTTGTTAGTTTTATGTGATGGAGACTCACCATTTATAAATATGCAAGTATACAGAATATATGTGTGGTTTTGAATCTTGCCAGTTTTGTTCTTTGTGTCACAAAGCTGCCCTGAGGATGTGACCTCTCTCTAGTCTCATTATATTCTTTGCTTTGTTTAAAATGATTTTAAATGGTTTGTATTATTTTTATGAAGGGAGAGCTGAGGCTGTGAAGTCTGTGAGAAGCTTTCTGGAGATGACTGTGCATTTAAGATGGTTAGGCTGAGCCACTTCAGGAGGCCTTCATGGTTCAGTCAATCATTTCAACATTTCTGTGATTTTTGCCATTTTATTTTATTTTATTTTTTTATGAGAACTGTTCTAAAAATTTGAAAATCACTGCATTGTTATATAAAGTGTGTTTTGGACCTCATTGCTATCAGTTTGTTTTCTGAGAATTTTCACACTGGGAAAACAGACACCAACATCCTTTGGGGAAGAAGCCTATCTAAAATAAGTGTCAGAGGGTCTGGAGGACCCTCTTGTTCCTACAGAGGACTCAGTTTAATTCCCAGTACCTACATGGTGGCTCACAGCATCCATAACACCAGTTCCAGGAATCCAGTTCCTTCTTCTGACCTCTACAGGCACTACACACACATGGTGTACAGACAACCACACCAACAAATCACTCCTACACATAAATGATAAATTCTGTAAAAAATTAACAGAACTTTCTGAAGTACCAGGGTTAGAAAAGAGCCTCAGGGCTGGAGAGATGGCTCAGCAGTTAAGAGCACTGACTGTTCTTCCGGAGGACCTGAGTTCAATTCCCAGCATCCACATGGCAGCTAACAACTGTCTGTAATTCCAAGATCTGACACCTTTACCCAATTATACATGCAGGAAAAACATCAATTCACATAAAACAAAAAAAAAAAGAAAAGAGAGCTTTAGCGGGTAAATGGAAGTAGAAGAGCAACCTGAAAAAAATCACTTAGACCAGGTATGGTGGTGCACACCGGCACTGGAGAGATAGAGGCCAGCCTGGGCTACGTGAGACCCTGTCTACAAAAAAAGAGAGAGAGAAAGAGAAAAGGAAAGGTTTTCATAGTTTTTTATGTGTCTTTATCAACTGGGTAAACAATTTTTTTTTCTTGTTTGTAGTTTCCAGGAGCAATACAATGCTGCTGAGTTTTTTCATGAAGCTTTTCCTGAGTCACCTTCTGAGTGGCCATAGCCGGTTGTGGCACTGACTTCTGACCCAATGCCAAAAAAGTAAAATAATTGCATTAGTAACAAGGTTACATATTTGTGATGGGAATAAAATAGGATCCCCAAACCTGGATATTGACTGATGCAGATGCTCCCCACTCTTTCTCACTAGCCTAAAAGTGTGCTAAGTGTCTAAGCTCCACTGGGCTGGCAGGTCTCCTGAGTCAAAGTATACCTCTGCTAGTAGGGGAGGCCCCAAGGGCCACTGCCATTCTGACCCTGTATATGTTGTGTTTATTCTGTTTTATAGAGCCTTGGGTACACATAGCACATGCTCTACTACTGAGCCAGACCCTGAGCACTAACAACCCCATGGGCATATTCTTGTGGTCTGTGTGTACTGGGTCCTTAATAAACCAACAGGGTTCAAGACTGTACCCATCAGTCCTCAGACTAACCTAGCCCTTGAGGGGCCGTGTCTCAACAGCTTTCATAACCCCAAACATTGGTAAATACAGAGATGAACAGGTAACCGTGCTATCTCCTATCCATAGCACAGTGTAGGTGCTCACTAGATTTTACTGAAGGAATGGCAGGGTATTCACTTGGTGGGGGGGGAACCTGCTGTTTTCCTGCAGCATGGTCATGCCATGCAGCCCCAGGTGACCTCACAGTTGCGATCCTCCTGCCTCAGCCCCCCCAAATGTTATGACTATAGGCATATATCACCATATATGCCATGTGAGAAAAAAACATTTCTAAACAAATAACTGGGCAGTGAAGTACAGAGCATCTGTGTGGTTTGACTAACAGAAACATCTTCAAGAGTAAAGCGAGTACTGTTAATAATTGGGATATCGACACAAATTGGAACTGTCTCCCCCGAATGGCATATTGCTGTTCTGATCACACATTATTTGGAAGACATTCCTATGACTTTGGAACAGAAGGTCAGACCTGGAGCAATGGCCATAGTGTGGCTTTGCTTTGTAATAGCCCCAAAACTTACAATGGAAGCTTGCAATGTAGTTCAGCTGGAGAGGGCTTCGGTCTCTGCCCTTTTACAGACCAGCAGATCTTTTGGCCCATGTGGCCAAGACACAAAGCCTCTTGCATGGCAGCCTAAGCCTATACAAAGCCCTCTTGTTCTGCATGCCTCTCAAAACTAGCAGGTTTTCAGGGCACCTGGAAAATGGACTGGAGTCACCTGTCCAGGTGAATATAAGCTCCAAAGTCTCCTGGATGCTATGCCTCTATCTTAGTTGTAGAAGGACCAGATTCGACAATTTAATTGCTCACCTAAAAAGGTCACCACATACCCTACACTAGTAGACCCCCTAACATTTTGCTGGGATTATTAGGCTACTGGATTTGTGTTGGATTGATTTTCCACACCCTGGCTTTTAAATATCTTACCGGTACAGTTGTTGCTACTTACATAATGACCTTTGAGCATAACAACTGTTGCCATCTTCAAAGCAGATGTGACTCATTGCAAGAGACTCAAGACGCAAAGCGTGTTTGCATTTCCTTATAGAAGGCAGGAGTAGAGAATATTCCTCACCTGAGACCTCAGCCCCTCTAACCCACATTTTCCTCACAGCTGAATGTAGTTCTGACCCAGCTGAAGATAATCTTGCCTCACAAGGAGCTGGACTGCTAGAGTATGGAAGGCTAAGTGAAGGGAGGGTCTCCATCTATGCAGCTGTGGGAAGTCTTCATGTGTTGGTGTAAGCCGCCTCAGTGGGGCAGCTCTTTGGGCCTTACTCAGGAACCCTTGAGGCACTCAGACTCCCCGTTGGACTCTGGTAGAGGACCATTGCTTTGATCTGCTGTGATACCCTATCTGGGTAAGTAGGCATTTGTTTACATCTCCCCAGGAAAAGTTTATGCAACAGCACTTGTGTTTACCCAGTCCAGTCTCTTCAATGATGGACCAGTGTGGTATATTGTGGAAGGGAAAAGCCGTCTAATTTGCTGTGAATCAAACTGTACAAGAGTACAAGTCAGTAAAGGGGGATCAGTGGCCTGGCCAGTTGAAAACTGTATTTAGTGGACAAAAAAACCTTTGCCAGGTCAACAGGTGCATCCCTTTTGGTGTCAGTTGGAATGTCTCTGAAACGATACCATAAATAAGCAACTCTTATAAAGGAAAGCACTTAGTTGGGGTCTGTTTACAGTTTTAGAGTTTTGTCCATCTTCAAGCATGGCGGTGTGCAGGCAGACATGGTGCTGGAGAAGGAGCTGAGAGTTCTACATCCAGATCCACAGGCAGCAGGAAGAGAGAGACACTGGGCTTGGCTTGAGCATTTGAAACCCCAAAGCCCACGCCGCACTGACACATTTCTTCCAACAAGGCCACACCTCCTAATCTCTCAAGCACAACTCCCTAATGGTTAAGCATTCAAGCATATGAGACTATGGGGGTGATTCCTATTCAAAACCACCACAGAGGCCAAGGGTGTTGGATTCCCTGGAGCTGGAGTTGCAGACATTTGTGAGCTGCCTGATGTGGGTGTTAGGAAAGAAACTTGGATCCTCTAGAAAAGCAGCAAGTGCTATTAACCACTGAGCCAACTCTCTAGGTCCCTTAAAGAAATTTAAAGTGAAATGACACTGCAGGTTAGAAAGGAATATAATCAAGATTGGCAGCAGGCCACCTGAATGAAGGAATTTAAATGGCTCCATTATTGTTTGGAGCTTTTATGAGATTCAAGAGAGTTCGGTTATTAGGACATAGATTGAGTGGTTCTTTATTTTGCTTGACATTACATTACATAACCATTTCTCTACTGTACATGTCCTTCCCATATTGCATCTGATTATGATCATAATGCACACTCATCTATGCATAAGCATATTTGGTAAATGGGGTTTTCCCTGAAGGTTCACTTTCAGGACACAGTTTGCTTTATTATACATGCATTCCAAACCAGTTCAGTAGATTAGCCTTCCTACTTTCTTATCTAAGTGGTGGGGTGTTATCTAGTAGAATCTGTCCAAGTTTAGTGGTTATTAAGGGGAGGAGATACCTCCACTGTTGGGGGGAGGGCGTTTCATGCACATAGGGCCCTAGCTTGCTAACAGGTGGCTGGGTGCATTGTTGGAAGAAAAGTATGTGTAAGTACATGCAGCTAAGTGGCACAGGCTTCCAAGTGCATTATTTAAAAAGGAATGTGTGTATAGCCCAAATCAAGAGGAGACCCAGATTGCTAAACTATTCCGTATTCACATCTGGTACAAGAGTTACAACTGGAGTTACCATATGGTTAGGACTGTGACAATCCAGTATCGTTCTCCCAGGATCAATCTGTCTTCTGCATGGGGACACAGTAGGGTTTAGCTATGTAGTATTGGCTTTGGTTTATATTTGACAAGATTGAGACAGGTGGGATTTCCCACCATGACGTTTAGTGGACCAGTATGGAAATTCTGCCCTCTGCTAAATGTGTCTCTATTCTCTGATCTATGGAAGAGGTTCAGAGGCCCACGAAGACCAGGTGTAAGATGCATTTGAGCTAAAGTTATAAAAGTCACCTGACTTCCAGAAGTCCCCAACTCTGGTGATTCACAGTGAGATTTCACGGTCATTGAAATTAGTGTCTGTTTAGAACCTGTGTTTCTGGCATCTTTTCCATTTTCCCAGCAAGTAGACACACTAGGAAAAGAGAGTTCTCGTTAAGAAAAAGTGGGAGGAAAAGCAGCAACCTGAGGTATCGGCCTCTCTGTTATTCGGAGTTATTTCTGAGTTTGTAAACTGGGTCAATCCCAGAGTTGACTGAGGCCTACATCTCTGCTTTTGTGACTCAAGCTAGGCTTTCGTCACTCAATATAAAATCTTCCCCTTACACAGAGGATGTGAGATTTATAGATTGGCTGTCTATCTCATTCACAGAACACCTTGACCACGTAGCCATCACCACAGTTCTGGCTACCCTTATTAACTGCTGACTCCTTCCCATTACAGAAGTAATTGCTGCCATTTGGCCTGTCATTCAGAGATCCGGAGTGTTTTATGAGATGTTTATGTACAACAGGCAAACAATAGGATTTGTTTATGTCAGGTCATTTTCAGATTCCAAGGGCTTTTTCCCCCTTGGTTTATTGGTGACTTGAGATGACAATTGGTAGGGAGAAAAGGCAAGACGAGGTGGGGATGACTTCTATACTGAGCAAGATGTGACAACAGCTGAAAACCCCTCATCCATTCAGTAATATGTACGTGGAATGTGGCGAGGGTGGGGTGGGGTGTGGCTCAGGGGTTAAAGGCACTGGCTGTTCTTCTAGAGGATCCAGTTTAAATTCCTCAGCAACCATAGGCAGCCTGCAACCTTCTGACCAGTACCAGGGGATCCAATAACCTCATCTGGGCTCCAAAGGTACTGGGCACACATACATTCAGGTAAATACACGTACAAAAATAAATCATTTTTAAAATTTAAGTATGTATTGGACTGAGGAGACAGATAAGTGGATAAAACACTTGCTATGAAAGACGAGCAGTCGGGTTCAGATCCCCGGGACCTATGTGAAAGTGGGGTAGGGGTCAGGGATGTAATAGTTAAGAGGTAGAGCATATGCTTGGTATACACAAGGCCATAGACTGGATTCCCAGCACCATAAATATCAAAATGGGGCAGACATGATGGAGGGCTGTGATCCTGGCACTCTGGTAGCAGAGATAGAATCTCTGGGGCAAACCTGGCTAGAAAGAATTGACAAGGTCAAGTTCAATGAGAGACCCTGCCTCAAAAAATATAAGGTGGAGAGGGATCAAGGAAGACACCTGATATCAATTTTGGGCATCTACATATGTGTACCACTATTTTTTTGGTCTTCCCTTACACACACATATATATACTACAACACTACAAATATGTAAAAAAAAAAATTGTGTACCTATGACATCTTAGCTCTGATAATAGCAATAGAACTCCTAGGAAGTATTAAGGATGAAAAGAAAAAAAAAAACAGCATATTTTTATTAAGGGGATCGATCCAGTAGCAAAGGAGTAGGGTGGTAATAAATATTTTTGGGTACAAAAATAGTAATTGAAGGAATAGTAATATTTACAGATTTACGCAATTAAAAAAAAACAAAAATATTTGAGTATGCTAAACACACATACTACCAGTGAGCTACACACGTATCCTTAATGCTGAATATTTTAAAGTCTTTGTTTTTCATTTGGATGGAGGTAATCTGTTTAATTCAGAATTAGGGATAAGAATGTGTTTGTCCCCTGTGACATCCTATGAACCCTAAGGTAGATGCATGGTTCCTCAGATATACAACCCCAACCCCAAACTTGAGGACTGGCCACAGCCTCCCCTTCCAGCCCTACCTTCCTTCTCACACACTCCACTTTCCAGTCAGACTGGAAGGGCAGCTCCTGGAGTCAGCCACCACCCTCTGTGGTCGGATGGCCTCTGCCATTCATAGCCCAGTTAGTTTCCCAGATGCTAGCTCTCATATCGCTATTGTCCTATAAACCTGACCTCTCTCCAGACAGTTGTGAACTGCCATATGGGTGCTGGGAATTGAACTTGGGTCTTCTGGGAGAACAGCCGGTGCTCCTAACCCCTGAGCCATCTCTTCAGCCCCATACTTCTCCCTGTTTATAAAGGCAACATTTCTGGACATGTACAATCATGGTTTAATTAATATTTAGTGAGTATGGTCTGTGTGCCAGGCACAGAAATGGAGATTCACACTGTTGTATAAGTTTCTGGAAGACTTGATCTTTTAGAAATCATTTAGAAAGCCATTTATATTAGTCAGAGTTCTCTAGAGTAACAGAACTTATAGAATGAATCTCTCTACATATATAGACAAGGGGTTAATTAGAATGATTTACAGGCTGTGGTCCAGCTAATCCAACAAGGATGGGCTATGAACAGTAAGGCTGCATGTCTCAGCACAGAATGTGCTGGAATTCCAAAGAGGTAATGCCAGGAAAGGAACAGGGACGGAAGAGCAATCAGGCAAGGAACAAAATCTTCCCTCTTCCATGTCCTTATTTAGACCTCAGCAGAAGTCACGGCTCAGATCAGAGGTGGGTTTTCCCAACTCAAAAGTTCTAAATTAGTGGTATGTCTTCCTACTTCAAAGATCCCGATTAGAAGTAGATCTTCCCACTTCAAATTAAGATAAAAATCCCTCACAGGTGTGACCTCCACTTGGGGGTTAATTCAGATGTAGTCAAGCTGAGAGCCAAGAATCCATTACAACACCACTTCTTAAATAATTACAAGTTTCTCATCAACATGGTAGGAGAATTCTTTTATAAAAAGAAAAAAGTATTGCATTTATTTGTGTGCACATATGCATGTGCTCAGGAGCAGTAAGGGGACCCCTTGAAGGAGATGAGTCTTTCTTTCTGCCATGTAGGTCCTGAAAACCAACTTGGGGTGTCAGGAATGGTGTCACGTGCCTCTACTTGCTGAGCCGTCCTGATCGCTCAGTAGGAGGGTTTTCTGTTGTTCCTTTTCTTTTTGTTTTTGAGGCAGAGTCTCACGTAGCTCAGGCTAGCCCTGAATTCACTATGCAGCCAAGGAGAACCTTGAAATCCTGATTCTTATCCCTCCACCTCCAAAGTCCTGGGATTTTTCAGGCCACACCATGCCTAGTTTTATGTGGTGCCAGATAGAGATCACCTGGAGGGCCTCCTACATGCCAGGCACGCACATAGCCACCTCCCATTCCCACTGATTTTTTTTTTAAACTTTATTTATTTATTATTTATTTATTTATTTATTTATTTGCCTTGGTGTTTGCCTGGAACTGGAACTACAGACAGTTGTTAGCTGCCATGTGGGTGCTAGGAATCGAACCCCGGTCCTCTGGAAGAGCAGACAGTGCTCTTAACCGCTGAGCCATCTCTCCAGCCCCTCCCACTGATTTTGAAGAAGCAAAAGCCGTATTACAAATTGCATCTGCAGAGGACCACAATGACAAGGCCCTGGGTACAGCCTCTAGGAACAGAAAGTAATGTTCAGTTGACAGACAGTTAGAAAGTGGCGACTCTGATTCTATAATGATAAGGAGCTGCATTCTGCCATTAGCCATGAAGGTTTGGAAGCGGAGGTTGGACCTCAGACAGATCACAAGTTTAACACCCTGAGCAGAAGACCCAGGCTATCCCATGCATCTATGCTGTTCTAAGTTTTTGTTGTTTTAAGTCATCTATGGCATGGCAACAGAAAGGGTACAGCTCTAAAACCCAAGTGCAATTTTACCATTACTATTCTTTTTTTTTTTTTTATTGTGAAAGTCTTTATTTTAAGAAAAAAATTTAACAAGTTTCACTTAGCAAAATACACCCAAAAGGAAATCACAGTACAAAGAAAGCTTTAAGTCAAGGTCTCACCAATCCCTACAGTATTAGTATTGTGTCTCAAGACTAACTTTTAAAAAGCTCAAACTTAACCTAAAGATTTAAATGAAAATATAAACTAGAATGAACATGAGAAATGCTTCTCTTTGCATCAGGGATCTAGCACCTTTGAGTTCTTCAGAAAAGTACATGTCCCAGTGTGTTCACTGTGGTGTGCTTAAAGATCTACTCAATATACTTAAAACTACTTAACTCAGGTTTTCACAAACTCATGGTGCAAAGTGGGTCCTCCAGCTTCCTCTAGAGTTATAAACTGCTCTTGACTGCTTATTGGATGCCTGTGAAATTTTTGATTGAAATAACTCAAATGCTCCTACAATACTAATCATATCCACCCATGCTGTTCTGACTGCTGTAGCCGGCCCCATAACAGCCACTCACTGACTGGCTCTCCAGGCCACTGTAAGTCACCTGGGCAGCTGACACACCCATGCCTTGCATCACCTGGCTGCTATAAGCCCCATTGGTAGCCCCTGATATTGGATTCAGGAAGAGTTCTGTGTATTGATGCTGCATGTTGGCCCTGTCCTTCGACATAGCTGCCACTGCTTCTTCATGGGTGGCAAGCTCAACATCAGCTTCTCCCGTCACTCTTCCATCAGGACCAATCTCAATATGAACTCTCACAGGGTTGAGTGGTGGGAAGAAGTTGTAAATGTCGTTCTCTGTTGCTTTGCAGGGCAGCCCTCTCATGTGGCCACAGTGGCTGGTGGTGCTCTGCGCTGTGAATTCGCTGTCTCCATATCTGTGGTCATACATTCCTGAGAGACAGTAGCTGAAGGTCTCTCCAAACAGGTCAGTAGTGAAGCCATAGCCACCACTGAGGCCACTGTATTCTTCATGGCCCCCATAGCCTGCACTATAGGCACTAGACCTCATCTTATCCAAGCCTGCCTGTTTTACAATGCCAATGTACCTCCGGGCTGTGCCAGGCCAGTCATAGGGCCCAGGCCTCTGCACAGACATGATCTTCAGAGATGGATCTGAATATGACCTAACTTCCTTCTGACTGCTCTTGAGCACTTCAATATATCTGTGCCTTATTCTCTCCTTGTGCTTCCTCAGAGCTTTCTCAGCTGACTCTTGTGAGGCGAACTGAACGAAGGCCTCTCCTGTAATCTTGCCCTCCGGGTCCACAGATAATGTGATCCCATTTGGCACAATTTCCAACCCTGAGAAGAACTGAACAATTTTTTTCCTTTGTGCATCCAAATGGGAGTCTCCGAAGCCTCACAAAGCCATCATTGGCACTGTTGGCGCTATTTGGACCACTGTGCTTCAACACCCAATCCATCTCGGTTCTGTGTGACTTGAGCAGCTCAATATACCGGTGTCCCATGCTTTCCCTCTTCTTCTGACTCAGCAAAGCCTCACCACTCTGCTTTCTCTACTATAAACGAACCAAACAGACCCCTGCGACCCCATCAAGAATTGTGCAGTCGGAGAGGAAGCTTTGCACGTCCTCAATTGAGCAGGACCAGGGTAGACCACCCAGTTTGACCACATAACCTTCACCTCCCTCGGGGCCCAGCATCATGGACACTTGGCAGAGCTGATGTCAGACAAGCTTGGGTAACTTTTTGTAGCTTAAAGAAAGAAACACCACAGGTGCCTTCTGTAGCGAACACTTAGGGATGTACAAGTTTTCCACAGAGGACGGCAGAAGTGAGTTGTGCTTTCATTAAGCATCGCGGCTTATGAACCCCAACTCCACCTGTGGCTTTAAAAAGGCAGAGAGCTCCGGGGAAAGTCCAGGTGCGTCTTCTTTATGTTCTCAACCTTCAGGAAGATGAGGTGCAGTCTTCCTTTCACAACAAAGCCTGAAGGATGCAAGCACCGTTACTGTTCTTTAACACAATTGCTAATATGGCTGCCAGTAGCCACACAGGGCTGTTCAGCAACTGAAGTACTCTTTAGTTCAATTTGAGATAAACTGAAAAGTCAGGTCCAGAGCCAGTGAGATGGCTCAGCGCATAAATACCTTTCTTGCCATGCCTAAAAACTCAAATTCAATCCCCAGAACCCACAGGGAAAGAAGAGAGAATGAGAACAGATTCACTTAAATTGTCCTCTGAGCTCCACATACATACAGTGATCGATACTCCTGTGTGTCGTGCAAACACACACACACACACACACACACACACACACACACACACACAAATTAATAAAAACAAACTATTAAAAAAAGAAATTAAGGGGATCCAGGAGATGGCTCAGTGATTAAGAACACTTACTGTTCCTGCAGAGGATTCAGATTCACTTCCCAGAACCCTCCTGGTGGCTCACAACCACCCCCAGTTCCATTTACAGGGGACTCGGTGCTGTCTTCTGGCCTTCAAGAACACAAGGCATACAAGTGATACACAGACATATGTGCATGCAGAATACCCACATACATGAAGCTATTTTTAAAAAAATTGCTCTAAGTGTATATCTACTGTGGAAAATATTTTGATGTTTTGATGTGATTACTCCTCTGTGTGTGTGTGTGTGTGTGTGTGTGTGTGTGTGTGTGTGTGTGTGTTATACAGGGTTGCCCTGACTTGGAACTTCCTGTGTAGAAAAGGTTGGTCTTGAACTCACAAAGACCTGCCTCTGACTTCTGAAGAATGACTATATCCAGCTGATAAAAAATTAAACATGGATGGAGTTGTGGCTCTATGGTAAAGTTCTTGGCAAAAGTGTGTGAACCTTTGGGATTAGATTTCTAGTAACACACACACACAGAGTATGGGGACACTATGTGACCCAGCAATCCACTTCTTAGTATATGCCCAAAAGAATTGAAGAAGTATCAAACATATATTGCAACACAACAAATAAATACATAAGCAAAGTGTGGTGTGTAAAATACTAGTTAGCCTTATAAAGGAAGGAAATCTGGTAACATGGTATATGTGGATGAACTTTAAAGGCATTACAATCAATGAAGTAAGCAGACATGAACACTAAAATGCCATCATGCCTTATGCACTGTCTAGACCAAGGCCTGTTTGCTTCTCCCCCTTACAATCCCCTTTTACCCCAGAAATTTTTATATGACCCTAAGTACATAGGTCCATAAAATAGGTATACAAATCAAACTTTACTGATTATGAATTACAAATAAATTCATCTTAAAATTCTTGAATATACATATCATTTTACCATTTATTAACAATGAAAGGATATTTGCACTGCAAATGAGGTAGATATGCTTGTTTATTTCTACATAAAGAATTAAATCTGGCTGAATACTTGATACTATAGTACACAGAGCATCTTCAGTTCTTTGGAGTTGGTTGGTGTTTGATTTTACAGTTTTCAATGATAAGATCACTACTGCACAAACACACACACACACACACACACACACACACACACACAAGCCAGGCAATGATGACACAAGCCTTTAATCCTAGCACTCGGGGAGTCAGAGGCAGGCAGTTCTCTGTGACTTTGAGGACATCCTGGTCTACAAAGTGAGTTTCAGGACAGCCAGTGCTACACAGAAAAATCCTGTCACAAAAAATAAATAAATAGATAGATAGATAAATGATTGCTACTTCACAAAAATGCATAGTATAAAATGATAAAAATGGGGGCTGGAGAGGTGGCTCAGAGGTTAAGAGCACTGACTGCTCTTCCAGAGGTCATGAGTTCAATTCCCAGCAACCACATGGTGGCTCACAACCATCTGTAATGAGGTCTGGCGCCCTCATCTGGCATGCAGGGACACATGCAGGCAGAACACTATATACGAAATAAATAAATTTTAAAAAAAATGATAAAAATATGTTGAGAGCCATTTCTGAAATTTTTGAAAATTCTATCCCCAGCCAAATTCATCAAATTATTTTTTATAAAATTTGTCAGTAACTCAAATAGGAATTTTGAAAGATAGTTATTATTTAACTATGTGTACATATGTTTGTAAGTATGTGTCCATGAGTGCCTGTGTCCACAGGTTCCTGAAGAATTGCCCCTGGGGCAAGAGTTACAGGAAATTTCGAGCTACCCTCTGTGGGTGCTAAGAACCAAACTGAATTTCTCTGGAAGAGCAGCATGTGCTTTTAACTAGTGAGCCATTTCCCCAGCCCTTAGCAATTTTGAAAATCAAACATTTTTCATTCAACATGGAAACACAAAACAATACAAAGATAAAGCAATTGATAATTACATGCTGAAGAATGATAGTAGGGAAACATTAAAACTCTTTGTTTTCTGTAATTAAAACATTTCTTTTAAAATATTTTTATGATTTTTCTTTTAAATTAATGTGTATAAGCGTTTTACCTGCATGTATGTCTATGTATTGCATGTCTTCCTGGTGCCCGCTGAGGCCAGAGGGTGATGGAGTTACAGAAAGCTGTGAGCCCAGGAATTGAACCCTGGTCCTCTGGAAGAGTGGTAACTGCTAAGCTATCTCTTAAGCTCTCAATGAAAGCATTGTATTTCTGTCTCTCTCTCTCTCTCTCTCTCTCTCTCTCTCTCTCTCTCTGTGTGTGTGTGTGTGTGTGTGTGTGTGTGTGTGTGTCTACCCCACCAAGTGGGTCCTAGGGATCAAATTCTCCTTATCAGCCTTAGGGACAGGTATCTCTACCTGCTGAGCCACCTCATTGGCCCCTAAACCATTATATTTCCATAAGAGCAGAATGGGAGCTGCAGTTTGTAGCATTCGCTAAGCTACAATAAACCAGAGTGTCTTGGGCAGTGTTAGGTGACAGCGTGACAGCATGTACAGGTACAAAGTGTCTCTGTTAAGCTCAAAACAAAGGTTGCAGTGAAGTCATGCAGTGCAATTCAGCTGAGTCCTGCCCAAGACATCTCAGGCTTATTACAAACTTGATTTTGAATTAATTTTTGGTCTTTGTACACACAGAAACTTTTTACCTATGCCAAATTTTTCACACACTACATGGGATTGCAACCCACATACAGTTAAGCTGTATCCTAGATAGACTATAGAAATTTAGAGAGTTGTTTGTTATTTTGGGTTGAGGGGAAGAGGAAATTTATTGGAAATTATTTGGAATTTATTACCAAATAGGTACAGAGATTATTTATTTATTTATTTAAATATTCTTTTTTTTCTTTTTATTTATTTATTTATTTATTTATTTATTTGCCTTGGTGTTTGCCTGGAACTGGAACTACAGACAGTTGTTAGCTGCCATGTGGGTGCTGGGAATCAAACCCGGGTCCTCTGGAAGAGCAGACGGTGCTCTTAACCGCTGAGCCATCTCTCCAGCCCCCAGAGATTATTTATAATGTTCTTTCTTAGGTAAATTGCCAAGAGTGGGGTTGAGGGGAGGAGGAAACAAAGGGGGCAGCAAAGAGGAATACTTTTTTTTTAATTTATTTTTATTTTATGTGAACCGGTGTTTTGCCTACACGTATAACTGTGTAAGGGTGTCAGATCTTGGAATTAGACAGTTTTGAGCTGCCATGTGGTTGCTGGGAATTGAACTCAGGTCCTTCGGAAGAACAGTCAGTGCTCTTATCCTCTGAGCCATCTCTCCAGTCCCGAAACAGACCTTTTTTATATAGATTAAGTTAAGTATAATCACAGTGGCCCCCAACTTGTCTCTACCTTCTGAGTGCTAGGATTAAAGATACATATTACCATGTCCATACAAAGGGTTTTTTAAAAAGGATTTTTTTATTTGTGTGTGTGTACACATGCATCATATGTCTGCTATCAGGTGCTCACAGAGGTCAGAAGACTGGAGTTATAAGTACTATAAGACACCTGATATGGTGCTGGGCATGGTGGCAAACACCTTTAGTCCCAGCACTTGAGAGGCAGAGGCAGGGTGATCTCTGTGACTTCAAGGCCTGGCCTACACAATAGGTTTCTTAGCTATCTAGAGAGATCCTGTCTCCAAAAGTAAGAAATAAAAGCCTGTTGTGGGTACCAGGAATAGAACTCAGATCCTCTGAAAGAGCATCCAGAGCCATCTCTCCAACCTTGCAAAGGGGAATTTTTTAAGCCCGCAAAACCACTATTTTTTGATGGAACTAAAATGATTAATACATTTGTCTAAATATCTGGAATGAGTATAAGAACAAGAATGAGCTATGACATCACTATTGACTTTGGGTAACAGTGATGTCATCTAGGTCCTCTCCATTGTTGCAAGTAACTTTCTGTGGGGAATGTTGAGAATAGGGAAGCTGTGCATGTTTCAGGGTAGGAACTATATGAATACTCTCTACTCAGTAGTGCATGTAGCTGCAGGACAGATTTACGGTATCTGTGCAGGAGAGTTAGGTAAAAGAACATTCCTTAGCTGGCTTCCCAGTGGCCAGTGCCTATGCCCTGGGCAGTACCCACTTTACAGGGACAATCTGTGTGTCTTCTGTTTGATGAGAGGGAACAGACATAGTCAAGAGAGTAGAATTGGCAGAATTTGCTGACAAACTGTGGTGGTTGAGAAGAAGGGATGAAGAATTCCAGCAGCTTCAGATCTGGCTCATGAGAGTTGATTGCCAAACTTTCAGCAATTTTTGCAAGCTGGTTGTAAAAATACAACCTTTATTAAAAATTATGTGCACTTGTAATTAAGCAAATTGCAATAAAGTAAATTATTGCAATTAAGCAAATCACATTAAAAACGAAAGTTAAAAGCACTCTAAACTTATTTTTTTAATTATTTGTTCTATGACCCATTCTATTGAAGCAAACTGCATCTACTGTATCTGTTTTTCAGAACTTGCAGAGTGTAGATGGGAAGATAAACCACACAGCTCTCTCCCAGTTCCTCATCCAGGGATATTTGCTGGGTCAGCAGCTTGAATTAGGTCACGATAGAGGGATTGACAGCACAGAATTAGCAATGTCATAAATCAGTTCTTGCTACATCTTTACCAGCACAGCACTGGGAGTACCCACTTTCTGACTTGGGCAGCTGTATAGGTAATGTCTCTCTTCAGTAACGAAGGGAACAGTGAAGAGCAGAGTTGAGAAAGAATAAAAAAGGTTTTGTTTTGTTTGGGGTGTGTGTGTCCTAGAACTACACACCTGTGATCATTTATAGAGGTCAGAGATGGATGTTAGGCAACTTCCTCTATCATTTCCCACTTTTCTTTTGAAGGTCTCTCACTCAGTAAATCTGCAGTGTGAGGCCTGGGGTTCTGCCTATCTCCGGCTCCCCAGCCTTAGGCTTATAGACATGCACCACTCTGCCCAGCTGGGAATGAATGGGTGCTAGGAATAAGAACTCAGGTTCCATGTTTGCAAAGAAAACATTTTACTCACAGAACCATCCGCCAGCTCCATGAAAATATTCAGGGTTGATGGGGTTTGTGGAATAATCAAGAGAGTATGGGAGTGACTAAGGTTTAGGAACTACTTTTAACTGGTGAAAGAGCTTAGAAGAATCATCTAGGAGTGGGGGAAGGCAAGGGAGCAGTCAAGAATACATTGCTGGGGGCTGGAGAGATGGCTCAGCGGTTAAGAGCACCGTCTGCTCTTCCAGAGGACCGGGGTTCGATTCCCAGCACCCACATGGCAGCTAACAACTGTCTGTAGTTCCAGTTCCAGGCAAACACCAAGGCAAATAAATAAGTAAATAAATAATAAATAAAGTTTAAAAAAAAAAAAGAATACATTGCTTCAGATTTCTATCAGACTCTTCCCTCCTAAAGCGAACTGTTGCCACACTCACACCTAATTCTTTTTTTTTTTTAATGAATAAAGTCACATTTTCTATCTGTGTATATCCTTGTTCAATTCCCCCTCCTACCCCCTCCAGTCACTCTCTCTTCTCCACATCTCCCCATCTCCTCCCCAGCAAGGGCAGGAGGTCCCAAGGTCCCAATATGGCTTAGTTTAGCATCCACTCCTGGCAGATCCAGTTTCCTCCTCCCAACATCAAGAATGAGTCAGGTGTTCCTCTACGGGGAGTGGGATCCAAGGTGCCAGTCCAAGGTGTTTCCGATCCCAAGCTGTTTAGGGGTTGTGGTTTACAGCTTGGACATATTTTGCTTTTTGCTTTTGTTTAGAGTCCACTACTGAGTGAGTACATCCCCTGCTTATCCTTCTGGGTTACTCACACCTAATTCAATGGCAAAGTGTTTACATTTTTTTTTTTAAACTTTATTTATTTGCCTTGGTGTTTGCCTGGAACTGGAACTACAGACAGTTGTTAGCTGCCATGTGGGTGCTGGGAATCGAACCCGGGTCCTCTGGAAGAGCAGAGGGTGCTCTTAACCGCTGAGCCATCTCTCCAGCCCCACATTTTTTTATTCTTTTGTGGAGGTCAAACGCAGGACCTTACTCATAGTAAGCAAGTACACTGCAGCTAACTACACTCCTAGTTCTCAATAGTAATGTAAAAAAGACGTTTACCCTTATTAAGTCTAAAGAACTCAGCATCACGCTTTCACGCTGCATGAGGTTTTGCAATGCCAAATTAAATTACATGGCTACAGTGGCACCCACAACTTCCATCATCTTGTTGGGACACATAGCCTAAACTTAGTAAATATAGAATGAGACCAATGGGAGCAAAAGTTCAAGGATTTTCTGTAAGTAGCTCCCAGAGTTTGGAGACCAGCGAGTACCAGTGTGTATTTCTGCAGCTAAGTAGGGCCCCTTCTGCTGCTGCAGCAATTGCAGGCGCATGATCAGCTAGCCTCAGACACCGGCTTTCTGCCAACTAAGTCTCAATCCTGTTTTAAAGACCATTTTATTTGTATGTGTTTATATGTCCATGGGTGCGCGTTTGTGTGCCACTGCACATGCGTGGGAGTCTTTTCTTCCCTCCTGCCAGCGAGTACCGATGATGGAATAGGAGCTCTGAGATTTGACAACAGACTTGTTTACCTGCTGAGCCATCTTCCTGGCCCAGGTCTCTTAATTTTTAAAATTTTATAAGCATAGAAGGTGATTGTGGTGGTTTGAAAGGAAATGGCCCCCAAAGGGAGCAACGATATTAGGAGATGTGGCCTTGCTGGAAGAAGTGTGTCACTGAGGAGGGGCAGTGGTGATGGACACCTTTAGTCCTAGAACTTGGGAAGCAGAAGCAGAAGGATCTGTATTATGATAATGATATGATTATGTGTATATGCATGTACATGCACGTAGTCAGAGTCACTGGGCACTCTGGAGCTGGACTAGCAGGCAATTGTAAGCCACCTAATGTGGGTGCTGGGAATCAATCTCAGGTCTTCTGGAAGACCAGCATGTGCTCTTAACCACTAAGCCATCTCTCCAGCCCCGGACTACTCTCTTTTATCTATTATTAACAGTGTGGGGTTTGTTCAGTTTGTTTAAAGAGCACCTGATTAAGCCCGGCGGGCGGTGGTGGCCCACGCCTTTAATCCCAGCACTCAGGAGGCAGAGGCAGGGGGATCTCTGTGAGTTCAGGTCAGCCTGTTTTTTAAAGTGAGTTTCAGGAGAGCCAGAGCTGTTACACAGAGAAACCCTATTTTTTCTTTTTTTTTTTTTTTTTTTTTTTTTTGATTTACTTATGTATTACATTTTACAGAAGAGGACACCAGATGTCATCGTAGATGGTTGTGAGCCACCATGTGGTTGCTGGAAATAGAATGACACCAATGGGAGCAGAAGTTCAAGGATTTTCTGTAAGTAGCTCCCAGAGTTTGGAGACCAGCGAGTACCAGTGTGTATTTCTGCAGTGTGTACTCAGGACCTCTGGAAGGACAACCAGTGTGCTTAACCTCTGAGCCATCTCCAGCCCCCGAGAAACCCTATTTTTTAAAAAAATAAAAAAATAAAAAATAAAAAAGAGCACCTGATTAGAGAAATCACTTCATCATTAAGATCCTGGATTTGTTACAATGTCTAGTAAGAACTTGGACAAGAGAGTGTGGGTGGACTTTACATGCTGGAAGTGGAAGATAATTTTATCAGGGTTTTCTCAAAGATAGGAGTCTTTGTGTGCTTTAGACAACAATGTCCTTCAAATAGGTCTCAGAAGTGTCTTAGTTAGGCTTCTCTGGGGGCAAGATACAAATGTGAATTCTGGATGAGCCAAGTCATCTGGGGAGTTACCATAGGGTGCTATTAGGAGCACCTGGAAGAGGAGGACCAGATGAACTGGGGGAAAGATGGGAGATAGCATATGACTAGACTTGTGTGGATTGGCTGGTTGTTGATGCCCTTATTCTGGGTTGAACAATTTATCTGTCCATGTCTCCCTAGAAAAGTCAATGCCACAGAGAGATATTTAAGTCTCTTTAACTTTCTTAAGTGTGCATTTATTTAAGATTTTTTTAAAACAGGGTTTTACTTTGTAACTGAGGAACTCACTATGTAAGCCAGGCTGTCTTGAATTCCTAGTGATGTTCCGCCTCAGCCTTCCAAGGACTGGGATTACAGCAGTAAGGCTATCTTGCCTCATTTCCCTTTTCTTTCCTTTGCTGGGAACAGCCATTGCTTTTAACCTTGGAGCCATCTCTCCAACCCAGTTTTCGTTTATTTTAAAATTATTTATATACTTAAAACTCACGGGAGAATCCTGAAAGTGTAGTTTGGTTGTTATAGCACATGTTCTAAGATAACAAACATATGCCAAGCAATGAAGCAATGAGGTCAAGGACTCTTGGGGCAGCTAACCAGGCTGTGCAATTGAGACAAAAATTAAGGTTGGAGTAAACAGGATGTCAATGCAACTGAAAAGAGCTGAGAGCCAGGATCTGAAGATTGTCCACTTCCGGGTGAATATGTTGCCTGGGTGAGTGGTTTCCTCTATGGATGAGAACTTGCACCATTGACAGTGGTGAAGGAGAGCCATTGCTGATCACCATGGCTAAGCCAGAAGTCAATGGAAACTTTAGGAACTGGGTTACTTTCCCTGTAAATGTGATAACTGAACTTTAAGTAGATAGGGTTGTGAGGAGTGTCATATGTGAATCCGTGAAAAGCCCAAGTGAGCTCATTTGACCAAAAGGGGCTAATTTTCCTCACCCAGGCAGAGGTCTGGAGGATGCACCTCCAAATAACATCCACACTCCAAGCTCTGTGAGTCTTTCTATTTCACTGTCCTTTCAAAGGTTAGTTTTGTGTGTGGCTTGTCACTTCGAGTTACATGACAACTATTTTATTTCTAGAGTCCCATCTATGTTCCAAACAGGTTGAAGTATGAGGAAGGAGTGTTATCTATATCAGGAAACAAAGAACTTTCCAGAAATCCCCACCAGGTTTCTGCTTATGTAGAAGCCATGTCTCACACACACACATCCTAGTGCAAGGAACCTGGCAAATCAAACATTACAGATGAACACACCATCTAGATGCCACATCATCAACCTGAGTGAAATTTTAAAAGTGAATGGTTAGGAAGGTAACTAGTACAGTGTGGCATGTATTCTAAAATATGGGCATTATTATTTAATAAGGCATGACCACAGACTAAAAGTAAGTGTCATAGAAAATACAGGGGCTGGGTTTGGGGACCTGGTTCAGTCAGTAAAGTACTTGCCTTGACAGCATAAAGATCTGAGTTCAAATTCCAGGACCCTCCTAAGAGTCAGATTCAGAAGCACATGTCTGTAAGCCCACCACTTGGGATGGGAGAGGTGTGGATAAGACAGCTCCCTGAGGCTTATTGGCCAGGCAAGCTAGCCCCATCAAGAGCTCCAGTTTTAGTAAAAAATGATAGTCTCCAAAAATAAGGTGAAAAGTGACTGAGAAAGATAATTATCATCAACTTCTGGCTTCCACACAAGTACACAGGTGACCTACAAGCATGGTGTACACAGGAGCTCATGAGCACACAAACACTGGAAAAGACTGTTAGTCGGAGACTGTGGCACATTGTCTCTCAGCTCCAGGAGGCTGAGCCAGAAGGATTGTGGGTTGAGAGCGGCCTGAGACACAGAGAATTCAAGTCCAGTCTGGGTTACATAGAAAGATATAGTCTCAAGACAACAAAACATAGTAAATGTCCATAGCTGTTAAACTCTTAAGATCCCGAGAGGGGGCTGGAGAGTTGGCTCAGTGGTTAAGAGCACCGTCTGCTCTTCCAGAGGACCCGGGTTCAATTCCCAGCACCCACATGGCAGCTAACAACTGTCTGTAGTTCCAGTTCCAGGCAAACACCAAGGCAAATAAATAAATAAAAAGTGTTTAAAAAAAAAAAAAAAGATCCCGAGAGAAAGGGGGGGTGTCATCCCGAGGGAGAGTGAGAACTGTGAGAATGAAATACAGGTTAGCCAAGAGTTCTGATTATTGTTTCTATGGGAATAAACAGGCAAGACCGGATAAGCAGGTTTGGGATTGCCTTATCTGGGTGATTTGCACGCTCTGGGGCACAGGGGTTATCCCTCCTTGTTTGCTACCTGGCCAATTTGGGAGTAATTAGAAGCTGTACAGAGTGTGAGAATTCAGTAAAGATAGTAGTTGGTATATGCCCTGGCCTGGTTGATTTGAACAGGAAAGGCAACCTCATCTAGGTTTTCTTCACCTACCATTAACTATATCTTGGATGTTGGCCAGTTCTAAGAGCCCCTTTGAGGTCTTTCTTAGATGCTAAAGCATCAGAATACGGAAAATATCTAGGGATATTTTCCATGCTATGTAGCTCAGTAGTATAGTTTGCCTAACATGCTAGAGGCCCTGGGTTTATTTCCCAGCATCATGAAATTAAAAAAAGGCTACCTAGGTGTGATGGCTCATGCTCAACATCCCAGCAGTTAGAAGACAGAAGCAAAAGGATCCCAAGATCAAGACCAAACTGGGCTACATAGCATGATCCTATGTCAAAAACCAAACCAGAATATGGAAAATCAAAGCCATAGTTTCAAACACACACATATATATAAATGTAAAATTATGACCTCAATAAAAGTAGGGTTACCTCCCCCCAAATATTCAGCACCAATTCTGAAATGTCCTTTGAGAACAAGTTGTAAGAGTACTTATTTTAGTGTATATTTTAATCACAGGTCGTTATATCAAATCCGCAAGCATCTTTGATCTCTCTTTCTCCCTCATTCCCTCCCTCCATCCTTCCCACCTCCATCCCCCTCATTTTTTTCTTGAGATAAGGTCTTTTATGTAGCCTGTCTCATACTTTTTAGTAATATTTCTGCCTTTGCTTCCAGTATACTGAAATAACCTGAATGAAGTACCACTCAGCTCACAGATACTATTATTATTATGTGTCAATTTGTAAAAGTAGTTTTACAAAATAGACCTTAAATTGTATTAATCACAAGACTATTTATTCATCAAGTTATTCTATTTATTTATTGTTTGTTTGTATTGAAACAGGGTCTCACTATATAGCTTTGGCTATTCTGGAACACACTATATAGATCAGGGTGGCTTTGAACTCAGAAATTCCCCTGCCTCTGCCTCCTGAGTGCCAGGATTAAAGGCATAAGACACCATGCCAGACTAAGTTATTATTTACTACTTATATCAATGGGATTTGCTTGACATTAACTGGAGTTTTTAGCATTTGGTAAACTGATTCTTTTAATGAGTTAGCACCATCTAGTGGCAGATAATTGGAAATGAGAGTAAGTGGTCATGAGATATGGGCTATAGGAGTTCGCATCAATTTCTCAGGATGCAGTTTAACATGCCTAGGTGACCAAGGTAGTGTGTTAGCCAAGGTTCTCAGAATAACAGAACCAACAGAATTAGTTTATATTCTTTTTTTAGTTAAGGATTTATTTATTTTTATTTTTATGTGTATGGGTATTTTTTTTTTTTTAAACTTTATTTATTTATTTATTTATTTGCCTTGGTGTTTGCCTGGAACTGGAACTACAGACAGTTGTTAGCTGCCATGTGGGTGCTGGGAATCGAACCCGGGTCCTCTAGAAGAGCAGACGGTGCTCTTAACCGCTGAGCCATCTCTCCAGCCCGTGTATGGGTATTTTGCCTGTATGCATATCTGTGTACTTCACGGAGGCCAGAAGAGGGTATCAGATGCCCTGAGTCAAGAGTTTTAGATGGTTTTAAGCTCCTCTGTGGGTGCCTGGAATCTTACCTAGGTCCTCTGGAAGAGCAGCTAGTGCTCTTCACCTACTGGGCCATCTCCCCAGGTCCCAAATGAATATATGAAAAGCAGATTATTAAATTGGCTTATGTAATTAGCAGAACTGGTGAGCTGTGAGGCACTAGGCAATTAGGATATCCACATGAGATTTGCCTTTCAAATATGCTCAGTCTAGTCACACAAGCAGTCCTTACAATAGCATGCTATTATAAAGATTACAAGTGTCCTGTGTGAACCAATGTTCTCACCAAATGGGGAACTGTGGGGCAGGAAATGCTATAGGTTTCTGCTGGGAAATCCTCTGTGGTGAAGAATCTTCAGGAACCAACTTGACCCACAACTGCCACGAGGTTCTTCAGCTGTGGCAGGCTGGGAGGATGGCACTGTTGGAAGGTCTAGAAGGTATAGGCAGAGTCTTCCTGCTCCTAAATAACTGGCAGCCACTTCACAAATAACTGACTTGGAGATTTAATATAAATTATAAATGTTCAGTCAATAGCTCTGGCTTGTTACTAACTAGCTCTTAAAACTTAATCCATTTCTATTAATGGATGTGCTTCCCTGAGGATTTGTGTGTCTGACTTGTTCTCCATCTGGCTGGCAACTCCTCTGACTCTGCCCTTCCTCATCCCATCGTTCTCAGTTTGGCTATTACAGATGACTATTAATCTGTAGTTCTTAATATTACATTTTTAAATGAGATGCATAAACACAATACCAAAAAAGAGTAGAAATATATAGAGTATAACAGAATTAACTTTATATTTGTATCAATAAACCCAAATCCATACCAATGTAAAATTTTAAGATTAAAAGTTTTTTAATTAAAGTAGATTTGATGATCTACCCTTTTATCCTCTTTTTTATTTCCACCTCTTTTTTAGAACAAGAGTCCTGAGTCTAATCTCTTTTGTTCAGCTTTTTTTTCCTGTTTATTACCAATAACGACTTGTAACTAACCCCTCTCAAATGATAATAAATCTTCATAACCCATTTTGGGGGAATTTGGATGTAGTTCTCTAGACTGTTTCTTGTCTGTGGGTGCTGTTATCTTTAGAGGAACCTTGAGAAAATTAGGATGATTATTAAGTCTTGGCTGGAGTATTCTGTGAGGCTGGATCATTTCAGCAGCTTTGAAGCTATTCTGGATGCTAGATCACCTGGGCTATCTATTTCTATTGGTGTCTGGTCCCCTCACTCTGTAAATAATAAACATTTATAGGTGGCATACATATCTGCCTTAAGACAAGTATAGAATATGCATTGTACACAAGTAAGCCAAAAATTACTTTTTGTTTTATGTTCAAGCAGATAAAACATACATCATTTTGTAGTTCTTCTGTAAATTTTATTTTATGTAAGGATTTCAGGGGGTCTTCTTCTATCAAACCTAATTCTGTTTGAACCTGGAATGAATCCACAGCTTCTCATTTCCTGTGGAAATAGAAGCATAATAACATCTTCATCTTCTCCTGGTGTGGAATTATTTTAAGGTGTGTTACTTTTGTTTATGTTGCATTTGTTTAACTCTGTGAAGCTGTGGTACTTTGCCTGCCTAAAACTCCTGATGATCTAATAAAGAACTGAATGGCCAAAAGCAAGGTAGGAGAAAGAATAGGCAGAGCTGGCAGGCAGAGAGAGTAAACAGAAGTAATCTGAGGACAAAAGAAAAGAGCAAGAGAACAAGGGTAGGAGGATGCTAGGGGTCAGCCACACAGCCACCCAGTCACCCAGTCACCCAGACACACAGCCACACAGCCACACAGCCACACAGCCACCCAGTCACCCAGACACACAGCCACACAGCCACACAGCCACACAGCCACCCAGTCACACAGACACACAGCCACACAGCCACACAGCCACACAGCCACACAGTCACACAGCCACACAGCCACACAGCCACACAGCCACACAGCCACACAGCCACCCAGTCACACAGCCACCCAGTCACACAGCCACAGAGTAAGAGTGAGAGTAAGAATTAGAAGAGAAAGGTAAAAGCCTAGAGACAAAACAGACGGGATTTTTTTATATTTTTATTTTTATGTGAATTGGTGTTCTGCCTGCATGTATAACTGTGTTAGGGTGTCAGATCTTGGAATTACAGTTGTTAGCTGCCATGTGGATGCTGGGAATGGAACTCAGGTCCTCTGGAAGAGCAGTCAGTGCTCCTAACCACTGAGCCACCTCTCCAGCCCCAGATGGGATAGTTTAAAGTTAAAAAAGGCCACACAGAATAAGTCTCCATGGTATGTGGGAGCTGGGTGGCAGGCTGTTTGTTGGTTGTTTTTGTTCTTTCTCTTTTTATGGCGGGGGAGGGGAGTCCACAACCCAGCTCCCAAATAAATAGCACACAGAGGCTTGTTCTTAATTATAAATGCCCAGCTTTAGCTTGGTTTGTTTCTTGCCAGATGGATTTACTCTCCTGATCCTCCTAGCTAGTGAGTGCTTGGATCGCAGGTGTGTGCCGCCATGCCCAGCTGTATGACATACTCTTATAATCTCTAGTTTTACTGACTGGTTGAAGTGAGAAGACATTGAAATAAATGTATAGTTGTGTTACTATGATTTAGTGCTGAGAAAGGAATCTATAATAAGTTTATGATTCTCAAGTGAATAATGAGCAAGTGTCAGGCTTTTTTTTTTTTGACACAACTGGAAATGAATGAAGGGCAAAAAAAAAACGAAAATAGAGACTATTCAGAACTTGCTATAACAAGGGAGGCAGCCACCAATAATTGAGTTTTACAGAGACTCAACCAGAGAGAGGGAAATTATAGACATGGTCTCTTACAAAAAGCTTCATCAGAAGCAGGGGTATATAAAAAAGCAATAATACCTAGCGTACAGTCCACAGGAGGGGATTCCTGAAAGCTAGCCAGCCAGCCTGATAACGACCTTGCCTCTCAGAGCTTCTGTCTATTTGCTCTGCTCAGCTGCTTCATGCCCGGCTGCAAGCTAGTTTCTCAATCCCTACTCTTTCTGGTCTGTTTCAATGCTGAGAGGCTCTGTAACCTGAAAGGCCATTCTCTGTGACATATGTGGGCAACCTGAGATTTTCATTGTGGACCTTTCCCCTTAGTAGCTTGTGCTGGATAGTTTTATGTCAACTTGGCACAAGCTAAAGACATCTGAAGGAAGGGAAACCCAATTTAAAAAAATGCTTCCATAAGATGGAATTGTAGGTAAGCTGGCAGGGCATTTTCTTAATTAATGATTGATGGGAGGGGCCCGAGCCCATTATGGGTGATGTCATCCCTGAGCAGGTGGTTCTGGGTTCTATAAAAAAGCATGCTGATTAGGTAGCAAGACAGAGTAAGTAGTACTCTTCTGCTTCGGCTCCTGCCTCCAGGATGGACTGCTACCTGGAAGTGTAAGCTTTCTCCCCTGGTGGGGGTCCTTTGAAATTTGTAACAAGTGCTTGTGAGTAAGGACTGAAGGAGCCTGGAGGCTGGCTTACACGGACCTTGATATGCTGATAGGTGCCTGTATGCTGATATGTTAACTGGAGAGCCATAAGTCACTTTTGCTGGAAGTGAGGGGAATGAATTCTTTGCTAGACAGGAACCAGCTTCACAAAGTTCCTGAAGAATGCTGGCTTTTGTCTGATCCCCAGAAATTCTCCTATAGTGCGGGTTGAGTTAATTTCTGAATCTTTGGACTATCTTTTGGAGTCTGGGGAATTGGAGTTCTCTTTGGATCTGACAAAGATATAGCTATAAAGAGCTAGCTCTTGAATCATTAGTGTCCTATTTTGGGGGGAAAGAACTGATACCCAAAATAATAAACTACAATTATTTGAGCACTGGAGCAGCCTTTATGAACCGAGGATAGTTCGAGAATGCAGGATGGGCCAATATTTTGTTGTTGTTGCTTAACCCCCTACCCCCATCTCATGTTGTCTCTGAATCAAAAAAGTCTTGTCAAAGACAATTTACAGGTATGGAAAGAATCCGTGTTCAAAAGGCAGACACCAAGCTCTATGTTTGAGTTTGCTTTTGCTAGCTAGGCTGTTTTTTTCCCCCGTGTTAAAGAATGGTGGAGTAATATTCTCTGAAGTTTAGGGGCTAGTGATTGGCATTTATGGTAAAGTGAAAAAGCCTGGCACGGAGCACACATCTCTAACACTTACACTCATTACTCAAGAGGCTGAGGCAGGAAAATCTCTGCAACTTTGAGGCCAAGATCGTGGATAATTCTAGTTCTAGACCAATCAGGGCAACACAGAGAGTCCTAATCTCAAAAAAAAAAAACAACAAAAAAAAACAAACAAGCCCCTTCCCCCCCAAAAAAAAATCACAAAGAAAATATTGATAATGTTGCCAGTTGGGTTAGACTCCAGAGCCCGTTGGAAGATCTGGTCCTAAGCTCTGACTTTCTGCCAAGAAGGGTGTCTTCGCGTTTTTCATAAGAGCAGTGAATTTCCAAGTTGCCCGAAGCCTCTGAGCGCCCTGCGGTCGTCATGGAGACTAAGCACGCCCCAACACACTCCACCTTTCACAGATGAGAGGGCGGGGCACGCGAGGACGCATGCGCATTTTGGAGCGGCGTCGCGGTGGTTGCCGGGAGGGAGCGTCCAGCCGCCCGTCCAGGAAGTGGAGGGCGGAGCCGGCTCCGCGGCCCCTGGCTGGACCCCCTCGGTAGGTCGGTGTTGGGCGTACGTACGTCGGCGGCGGGGGTGGGGGGGACCCACGGCTGACGAGGGGCGGGAAACCGAGTCGCGGTGGGCGTGCTTGCGTGCGGCGGAGGCCGGGAGGCGGTGCGGGCTGCGATCTTCGAGGTGGGAGCCACGGCGGCGGGCTAAGCGGCAAGTTCCCCGGGGGACTCTGCTGCCTGAGGCGGGACGCGCGTGGACGCCGCGCCGCCAAGTCTTCTTCAAGGCGAGCATCAGCAAAAGGGGCTCGATTTCAGCCAGCATTGTCTTTTAGGCCGGAGGTCCATAAGGCAAAGTTTTGGGTTGGAAAGCGGGAAGGTTCCCGATGGGCGAGCGGATTTGTGGGCTCTCTGAGCCCCTAAGTTTACGTTAGCAGCGGAGTGTTGGGGTGGGGGGACTCACGACATACCCTCTCTCCCAGGGCTGCCTCCCGACTGCCTCTTCTAATTTTGCTGAACTTGAGTTGTACGTTTTTCTCTACGGAGTGGCATGCTTCGGTCCGTTTCACGATGCACCAGCAGAGAAGCCTTAGAGTAGACTGCAGATTCTTAGGTGGAAAGAATTGGGCAGTGGAGCCTGAAGATTTGCAGTTTTGGCTTCTCTACATCTATCCCCCGTGCACCGTACCGACTCTCACTTGGGTATCTTGTTTGGTGGTTTTGATTGGCTAAAATAATGTAATGTGGACGTGGGATGTAGTTTCTCTACCAAACAGGTTAGCGCTAGGATGTGAAGTACAGGAAAAGTTAGCCGGAACACCAAAGAGTAAGCTGCTTGCTCTGGGTGCCCTTGTTGGTACCATATAGGTCGTTTTTATTTTAGAAACGTGTACTAGGGTTCCAGGTCTGGGGCACTTGAACTCTTCCAGCTGTGACCTTTGTTGTGCCTCTTTAGTTTAGGTTTTACTTGTTATAATTACGGATAGCACTAATGCCTAGCTAGTCTTTCATGGTTGTGGCCATTATGTACTGTTAAGGTTTTGTAAATTGTACAGCTTGGATCTGCCCTAAAGTCTTTATTAAAAGGCTAGGTTAATCATCTGATGTTACAAAGTAAAATAGAAATGTTCCCAGTTTTAGGGGTTGCAGTCTGCCTGCTTCCTCCTCCTCCTCACTTGTGAATTTTTCTTATTCTTGTTTTCACGTTTTTCTTCCTTCGGAGATTCCTATCTTCCTCAACTTGCATATTTGTAGTTGTTATTTCTCACCAAATACAACCAGAATAAGTTACTTTTGAAAGAAACCTTTCATAACTTCATTCTCACTTTCATAGTTTAGCCAAACACAACATTGGTAGCTGTCCCCTCCCCAGGGTGGAATTAAATTGAGAGCAGTCCTGTAGGTTGTTATTGCCCAGATGTTAGGAATTGACACTGAGAGAAGCAGCTGTTTTACTCTTAGATCAGGGACTCTTCTTAACTGAAGTTCACATTAATTTTTTTTTTTTTATGAGTGCTTTTTATTTTTTCCTTTTGATGATCAAGATTAAACCCAAGGTTTTATGAATGCACACTCCCACAAGCTACTGTCAAGCAAGCTATATCTTCATATTTTACTGTTTTTTTTGTTTTTGTTTTTTTTTTTCTTAAACAGAATTTTCTCTATGTAGCTCTGGCTGTCCTGGAACTCTTTAGACAAGGCTGGCCTTGAACTCAGAGATCACCTGCCTCTGCCTCCCAGGTGCTGGGATTAAAGGCTTTGGACACCACTGCCCAGCTATCTTCCTGTTTTTATGCTCAATGCATATAGAACCAGTTAGGATTCTTGAGCTTCCCTGAAGATGTGGAAGCAATAGTAAAAATTGAACCTGGGGGCTGGAGAGATGGCTCAGCGGTTAAGAGCACTGTCTGCTCTTCCAGAGGACCCGGGTTCGATTCCCAGCACCCACATGGCAGCTAACAACTGTCTGTAGTTCCAGTTCCAGGCAAAACACCAAGGCAAATAAATAATTAATAAATAAAGTTTAAAAAAAAGTTTATTAGAAAAAAAAATTGAACCTGAGGTTATGATGTTTTCCTAGGCTAGTGACTTAGTGCTGAGCACCCACTCTGTAATGAGATCACAAGAGCACCACTGATTCTCCATTGTGTACTGGGTTGCTAGGCATTTATGTTCAAAAGAAAGGAGGGATTCGATGCATTTTCAACTTAAAACATTTTCGGTGTTTGATGGGCTTATTAGGCAAAACACCATTGAAAGTCAGGGACCCTGTGTGTAATGGTCTTTCCCCTGAGTGTGAAACTTAGTCATAGAGGCAAGTGTGAGCTTTTCTGAGATCCCCTGGAGGGTGCTAGGAAGAGTTGAGGAAAGAACTTTTTTGTAAGATTCTTGGTATTCAGCCATAGTTCTCCTGGTTGTATTGAGATTGCTTAAAATTGTAGAGTTTTATAATTGGGAAGGAGGAAAATAAAACAATCATTTAGTTCTATCTCCTTCCAAATCAGAAATTTTCTGTAGGGACTCTCTCTTCCCCCCAGTGTCTTATTTGGTCCTAGTTGTCCTGGAATTCATTATGTAAACCAGACAGAAATCTGCCTGCTTCTGTCTCCAGAGTGCTGAGATTAAAGGCTAAAGGCGTTCACCACAATGCCCAGCTTCTATGGATGTTTTAAATACTTTAACCTAGCTTTCTTAGTTAATAAGAATACACTGCCATTTTATTTATAGCAATTCTGACCTCTCTCCCTCCCTCCTTTCCTTCCTTCTTTCTTCCCTCACTAAGCCTAAATTTGCCTCCTAATCTCTGCCCGGATTTTTGTTTCTAGAGCACTGGTCCATAGCAGAAATATGTGAGCAAATGTGCGCCATGTTTGTAGTTAAAATTTGTATGTGTTTATGGTGCTGGGAATTTAAACCAGGACCCCATGCAAACAAGGCAGGCGGTCTATTAACTATATCCCCAGCCAGAAAGAGACTGATTGAGACAGAGAATGTGTGTGTATTTTATTTGTGCACATATATTTAAAAACATTTAAATAATCTATTGCCATTAAATTACAAATTTGAGTCTATACACTGGCAAACATTTGTACTTCTCACCACTGGAAATCATGTAGGCATGTGGCTAAAGGATATACTGTAGTCATTAAAGAAAAAGTCAAGAATTTTGAGTATTTAAGTTACAAAATTTTGTTCCCTTTGATTTTTATTATACAGACCCCAATAAATAATTTACACATTACTACAGATTACTGAAGATAAACTGTCATTCAATATTATTAAATTAGTTGCATATTTTGGACTACTCTAAAAGACAACTGCAAGCCCTGATGAGGTAGCAGAGAGTTGGTTTAGGGTTTCCTGCTTTTCTGTAAAGTTGGCATGGTTATTACACATAGCATCCCATGTATTCTCCCCTCAAAACTATTTCTGCTGATCTGTGGCTTGGCAGAAGTGTCTGGGGGTACTGTCCTTTCCAGAGGTTTCGTTCTACTGATCTCAGTTGATAAGCTGTCCTTCCTGAAGGCGCTGATGTACTTTTGTTACATGACTGCTGGCAGAAGCCAGATCCCAGGCTGTGTGTACCTTGTAGACAAATCTCATGAATGTTAAAGTACAGCAATAGAGGACAAAAGTCTTCTGCAGACTTCTGAATGCTGTTGATGGCCAGAATGGGGAGGCCTGAAGTTCTTACTCATGAGATAGTCCTGGAAGTCCTTGTGGCCTCTGCTCTAGCCATGGCCATGCCTCTTAGGTACAGCTGCTCCTCAGACCAGTGACGCCATAATTTTTTAAAAAGTAGAAATTGGTGAAATTGGACTGAGTACTGCTTGAGGTGCAGTTGCTATAGTTTTAAAAATAAAAATTGGACTGATGAGATGGCTCAGCAGGTAAAAATGTGTGCTGCTCAAGCCTTGGGACTTAAGTTACTCTCTAGAACCCACACAGAGCTGGATGAGGTATCTTATATGTGGTACCTATAAGCCTATTGACTTCAGCATCAAGAGGTAGAGACTGGAGGATTGCTGTGAAGCTTCCAGGCCAGATGCTGTGAAGTGTGCAGAGTGGCAGAAATGAAAACTAGGTGGAAAACAAGAATAAGTGGTCTGCCTCTGGCTTCCACACATACACTGAATCATGTGTACTCATTCTTACATATATGAACATGTATGAACATGAGCTGGCATGCATGCATGATAAAATTTTAAATAATTAGTGAAACATTAAAAAAATCTAAAAATACTGTTTATACATGCAGTTAATACAGGGCATCTTCTTTGCACTTACAGGGTTTTCATTTTATTTCATTGTATTTTTTTGGTGTCAGGTCTTAAATTCTGTGTGTATCTGTTTTGGAGACAAGATCTGGTGCAGCCCAGACTGTCCTTGGGGTATCCAGTTAAGGGTGATCTTGAATTTCTGATCCTCCTGCTTCAACTTCAAGAGTGCTGAGTGTGTGTTAGGCTAGCACTGAACCATCAGCTACATCCCCATCAGAATCATTATACTATCTGGATTCTAACTAGCACATTTCAGATGTAACAGGCACATGTGGGCCGTAGTTATATATATCACAGCTGTAGTAGGGCTTTGGAGAATAGTTGTTTTTACTGACTTCACTATTGCTTACTGCATCACTTTTTCTTTTTTTTTTTCTTTTTTTTTTTTTTTAAACTTTATTTATTTATTTGCCTTGGTGTTTGCCTGGAACTGGAACTACAGACAGTTGTTAGCTGCCATGTGGGTGCTGGGAATCGAACCCGGGTCCTCTGGAAGAGCAGTCGGTGCTCTTAACCGCTGAGCCATCTCTCCAGCCCCCACTTTTTCTTTTAATAGAATAAATATAAATGCTACCGAACGAAATAAGAGATAATATTGTAGGAACTGATTTGTCAAGGTCTGTAGACTTTGCAGGTTTGGATGATGTGAATTGATATTAAATTTATATTAAAGGTGTGTGTGTGTTTTTGTAGCATTATGGATCCAAGCCTGTTGAGAGACAGAGAGCTGTTCAAAAAACGAGCTCTTTGCACACCTGTGGTAGAAAAGCGTGCTGTGCCTTCTGAGCTGCCCTCCGCCTCATCCAAGAAGAAGAGAGCGAAAGTCGAACATGGAGGATCATCAGGCTCTAAACAAAATGCAGGTGAGTAGAGTTGTTTCAGGGTGGTTGGAAACTAGAAACGGCAAGTTCAGTTGATTCTGTTTTGGACATAGGTTATCTGTATAGGCCTGGCTGGCTTGGAACTTCTGTGGAGGAGACAAGAGTACCCTACAGAAATACCTGCTTCTGCCTCCTGAATGCTAAGCTTAAAGGCCTGTGCTATCACACCCAACAAGTTTAATGTTCTTTTTTTTTTTTCCTCTTTTTTATTTATTATGAATAGTCTTATTTTTTTATCCATGTATCTCCTTGTTCAAACTCCCCCCCCCCCCCCAAGTCAGTCTCTCTCCTCCCCATCTCCTTATCTCCTTCCCAGCAAGGAGGGCAGGACTTTGGGCAGGAGGTCCCAAAGTCCCAAGGTAGCTTAGTTCAGCATCCAATCCAGGCAAATGTGCTTTCCTCATCCCAACATCAAGACTGGGTCAGGTGTTCCTCTGGAGGAATGGGCTCCAAGGTGCCAGTCCAAGGTGCTTCAGATCCCAAGCTGTTCAGTGGTTGTGGTTTACATCTTGGGTGTGATTTGCTTTTTGTTTAAAGTCCACTAACGAATGAGTACATCCCCTGCTTATCTCTCTGAGTTTGTGAGACTTCGCTCAGGAGGATATTCTCCATATCCATCCATTTGCCTGAAAATTTTAGGATATCATTTTTTCTTACTGCTGAGTAGTGCTCCATTGTGTAGATGTACCACAGCTTGTTAATCCATTCATTCTTTAGTTGATGGGCATCTAGGCTGTTTCCAGGTTCTTGGCTATTAAGAATAATGCTGCTATGAACATAGTTGAGCTAATGCTTTTTGGGTGCGAATGTGCATCTTTAGGGTATATGTCTAAGAGTGGTATTGCTGGATCCTTGGGGAGATTGATTCCCAGTTTCCTGAGAAACCACCATACTGCATTCCAGAGTGGCTGAACAAGTTTACACTCCCACCAACAATGGAGGACTGTTTTCCCTCATTCCCAATCCTCTGTGTTTTTAATCTTAGCATTCTGACAGGTGTAAGGTGGTATCTCAAAGTTGTTTTAATTTGCATTTCTCTGATGGCTAAAGATGTTGAGCACTTTTTCATATGCCTTTCAGCCATTTTTAATTCTTCTGCTGAGAATTCCCTTTTTAGTTCTGAACCCCATTTTTTTAATTGGGTTATTAAGGGTTTTGGGCTAAGTTTCTTGAGTTCTCTGTTTCTTTTTGAGATCAGTCCTCTGTCACTTGTAGGGCTGGTAAAACTCTTTTTCCATTCTGTAGGCTGTTGTTTTGTCTTATTGACAGTGTCCTTGGCCTTTCAGAAGCTTCTCAGTTTCAGGAGGTCCCACTTCACTTATTGATTGTGGTTCTTTCTGTCTGTGCTACTGGTGTTATATTTAGGAAGTGGTCACCTGTGCCAATGTGTTAGAAGGTATTTCCCACTTTCTTTTCTATCAAGTTCAGTGTAGCTGGGTTTATGTTGAGCTCTTTGATCCACTTAGATTTAAGTTTTGTGCAAGGTGATAGGTTTGGATCTAATTTTATTTTTCTATACAGTACCATCCAGTTATGCCAACACCATTTGTTGAAGATGCTATCTTTCTTCCATTGAATATTTTGGGTCTCTTTGTCAAAAATCAAGTGTTCATAGGTGTGTGGGTTAATGTCTGGGTCTTCAATTCGATTCTGTTGATCCACAAGTCTGTTTTTATGCCAGTAACAAGCTGTTTTTATTATTGTAACTCTATAGTATAATTTGAGGTCGGGGATAGTGATGCCTACTGAGGTTCTTTTGTTGAGCAAAATTGTTTTGGCAATCTGGTTTTCCTGTTATTCCAAATAAAATTGAGTATTATTCTTTCAAGTTGTGTAAAAAATTGTGTTGGGATTTTGATGGGAATTGCATTGAATCTGTAGATTGCCTTTGGTAAGATTGCCATTTTTACTATGTTGATCCTACCTATCCAGGAACATGGGTGATCTTTCCATTTTCTTATATCCTCTTCAGTTTCTTTCTTCAGAGACTTAAAATTTTTGTCAAACATATCTTATACTTCTTTGGTTATAGTTACACCAAGGTATTTAATCTATTTGCAGCTATTATAAAAGGTGTTGTTTCCCTTCTTTCTTTTTCAGCTCTTTTATCTTCAGTGTATAAGAGGGCTACTGATTTCTTTGAGTTAATCTCGTATCCTGCTACAATGCTGAAGGTGTTTATCAACTGTAGAAGTTCCCTGGTAGAATTTTGTGGGTCACTTATGTATAAAATCATATCATCTGGAAATAGAGATAGTTTCACTTCTTCTTTTCCAATTTGTATCCTTTTTAATCTCCTTTCATTCTCTTATTGCTTTAGCTAACACTTTGAGAACTATGTTGAATAGATGAGGGGAGAGGGGACAGCCTTGTCTAGTTCCTGATTTTAAAAATCGCCTTTATTATATTTAGATATTTTCTCTGTATTCCTGATCTCTCCAGGACTTTTATCATAAAGACGTGTTGGATTTTGTCAGAGGCTTTTTCAGCATCTAAGGAAATGTTCATGTGATTTTTTTTTTTTCCTTCAATTTGTTTATATGGTGGATGACATTTACAGTTTTCCATATGTTGAAACATCCCTGCATTTCTGGGATGAAACCTCCTTGATCATGGTGAATAACTTTTTTTATATGTTGTTGGATGCCAGAATTTTGTTGAGAATTTTTGCATCAATGTTCCTGAGGGAAATTGGTCTGTAATTCTCTTTCTTTGTTGTGTCTTTCAGTGGCTTGGGTATCAGGGTTATTGTGGCCCTATAAAAAGAGTTTGACAATATTCCTTCAGTTTCTACTGTATGGAACAGTTTGAGGAGTATTGTTATTAGGTCTTATTTGAATGTCTGGTAGTATTCTGCACTGAAACCATTTGGCCTGGGCTTTTTTATTTGGGAGAGTTTTAATGACAGCTTCAATTTCCTTTGGTGTTATAGGACTGTTTAGGTATTTAATCTGATCTTGATTTAATTTTGGTAAATGGTACCTGTCCAGAAAGCTGTCCATTTCTTCTAAGTTCTCCATTTTTGTGGAGTGTAGGTTTTCTTTTTCTTTTTTTTTTTTTAAGATTTATTTATTTATTATGTATACAGTATACAGAAGAGATACCAGATGTTATTCTAGATGGTTGTGAGCCACCATGTGGTTGCTGGGAATTGAACTCAGGACCTCTAGAAGAACAGTCAGTGCTCTTAACCTCTGAGCCATCTCTCCAGCCCCAGAGTGTAGGTTTTCAAAGTATGATCTGATAATTCTCAGCATTTCCTGGGAGTCTGTTGTTATATCCCCCTTTTCATTTCTGATTTTGTTGATTTGGATACACTCTCTCTGCTTTTTGGATAGTTTGGTTAAGGGTTTATCTAGCTTGTTGACTTTCTCAAAGAACCAACTCTTTGATTCATTGATGTTTTATATTGTTTTTTTTTGTTTCAATTGTGTTGATTTTAGCTCTAAGTTTGATTATTTCCTGCTGTCTATTCCTTCTAGGTGAGTTTGCTTCTAATTGTTCTAAGGCTTTCAGCTGAGCTGTTAGTTCTGTAGTGTGAGATTTCCTCTAGTCTTTTCATGTAGGCATCTAGGGCTATGAATTTTCCTCTTAAGACTGCTTTCATTGTATCCCATAAGCTTGGGTATGATGTGGATTCATTTTCGTTGAATTCTAGGAAGTCTTTGATTTTTTTCTTAATTTCTTCCTTGTTCCAGAGATGATTCAGCTGAGTGATGTTTAGTTTCCATGAGATGGTAGGCTTTCTGTGATTTTTGATGTTGTCGAACTCTAACTGTAGACCATGGTGATCTGAAATGGTACAAGGAGTTATATACATTTTTTGGTACCTGTTGATATTTGCTTTATGACCTAGTATGTGTTCAATTTTAGAGAAAGTTCCATGGGGTGCTGAGAAATATGTATATTCCCTTTTGTTTGGGTATATTCAGGATTGAGATTTCGTCTTGGTGAATTTTTCCTGAGATGAATAAGTAGTGACCTTCCTAGACTCTTTTTATTGATTTTAGTTTAAAGTCTATTTTGTTAGATATTAGAATGGCTATACCAGCTTGTTTCTTAGGGCCATTTGATTGGAAAGTCTTTTCCCAACCCTTTACTCTGAGCCTGTGTCTGTCTTTAAAGTTGAGGTGCATTTCTTGTGTGCAGCAGAAGGATGGTTTCTGTTTTTGTATCCATCGTGTTAGGTGTGTCTTTTCATAGGTGAATTGAGTCCATTGATATTAAGAGATATTAATGACCAATGATCAATATTTCCCATCATTTTTGGTAGTAGCTTGTGTTTCCTTTTTTGGGGGGTGGTTCTTCTGTGGGCTTATCACTTGTCTGTGGCTACATGGGTGTTTCTGATTTCCTTGAGTTGGAGTTTTCCCTCTAGGGCTTTTTGTAGGGTGAGATTTGTGGTTAGGTATTGTTTAAATCTGGCTATGTTGTGAAATATCTTGTTTACTCCATCTATGTTGATTGCTAGTTTTGCTGGGTACAGTAGTCTAGGTTGGCATCCATGCACTTTTAGTATCACTGTTTGCTTATTTACTGGTTGATAGAGTTTGAAATAGGATCTTGCTATGTAGCCAAGTCTGGCTTAGAATTCACTCGGTGTGTCAAGGTAGTCTCATGCAATAATTATCCTGTGCCTATCTCCTAAGTGCTTTTATTTTTGTTGAATAGAGAATTTAAAAATGGAATTTCTGGATAATGTGAATTTATGTTTAGCTTTTAAAGAAACTGTCAAAGTGCTTTACTCTTGTTGTGTGAGAGGCTTTAATTCCTGTGTGGTGTTAGGTCACTATATAAAGGTTACTTGAACACAAAAACTGCAATATCTTGGTAGTGGATATGACAACCTAGGCAGTTAATTCATAACAAACATATGGGTATATATACATATATACAGAATGGATACACTGGAAAGTTGATCCATAGCCCAGGATGAACAGAGCAAAGAGTTCATCATCTTATTCAAAATAGTGGTCAGTATAAAACTGAATTGTTGCTGGGATGTGGTAGCACACACCTTTAATCCTAGCATACTGGGGGCAGAGACATAACAATTTCTGAGTTGTAGGCCAGCCAGAAATACATAAACCTTGTCTCAGAAATAAAACACAATTTATGAATTATTTCTTGAATTTTCCATGTAATCTTTTAGGAACTTAGGTATCTGAAGTCATAGAGAGCAAAATCACTGGCAAGGGGCTGCTTATACTCTTTTTACCCAACTTTTGAGTTCTCTTAAGACTTAAAACTTTTCTGTGCAGCTGGTGAGATGGTTCAGTGGGTAGTGTTTGAGGAGTAGAGTTTGGATCCAAAGCCGGTGGTGCAGGGGCAGCAGAGACAGGAGGACACTTGGGACTAACAGGCCAGTCTAGGAAGCTGGTGATCCCTAGGTTCAGAAAGACACTCGGTCTCAAGGTTGGGTGGTTGAGGGGAGCAGGGTCAGCTGCTGTGAAACGTAACAAACTTGAGTTCAGTCCCTGAAACCCAGGATGGAAGGGAGGACAGAGGAACCTCAAAGATGGCTTCTGACTGCCATATAGCTATAGCTTATGTCATATAGCTTCTGACTGTATATTTTTACATATACATATGCACAAATAACACAAATAAAATTTTAAAATAACAGCTTCCATGATGCATTTTTTAAAACTTTTTTATTTGTTTATTTGCCTTAGTGTTTGCCTAGAACTGGGAACTGGAACTACAGACAGTTGTTAACTGCCATGTAGATGCTGGGAATCGAACCCTGGTCTTCTGGAAGAGCAGTCAGTGCTCTTAACTGCTGAGCCATCCCTCCAGCCCCCGCGTTTTTTAAAAAAATATTTATTTGTTTATTATGTATGCAGTATACAGAAGAGGACACCAGATGTCATCATAGATGATTGTGTGTCAACATGTGGTTGCTGGGAATTGAACTCAGGACCTCTGGAAGAATGAATAGTGCTCTTGACCTCTGAGCCATATCAACTGCTCATGATGCATTATTGTAATAGCATGATTACTGGTTTGCCACTGTATCTTAGTCTTTGGCCTAAACTCTTATATAATAGTAAGCTCAATAGATGTTTATTAAATGGATAAATTACAAGATAAAGTGGGAGAGGAATAGTAGTGTACTTGTTTAAAAATCTAGAGATTAGGGTGGGCAGGATGACTCAGCAGATACAGGTGATTGTCACACAGCTCTTGCAACCTGAATTGGATCTCCAAAACCCACATGAAGGTGAGGAACAGAGGTATTTTTTGACCTCTCATCATGTGTACACAAAAGTAACAACAACAACAAAATCTAGATATTAAAGATCCAAATATGGTTATAATAGTGTTCGGAATAGTTCCTGGCTACGTAGTATACTTAGGTTTTACAAGCCCTTTATATTAGTATTATCATTTTGAGAAATGATATTACCTTAGTCAAGGCTGGCCTTGATTCATGACAGTTTTCTGCCTCAGTCTCCTGCCTGAGATTAAGGTGTGAGGCACCATGTCTAGCTTTGTGTTTATCTTAGTTAGAAAAACATGTAAAAGATAATTGCCCTTTGGAAGTGATTTTATACTGTCAGTGTTCTTTAAAGTAAAATGAACAGATTTCCACTCTCTTCTCTTTACATAATCATGCACAAAAAGTCATTCTATCAGTAGTGGAGATTTTTTTAAAAAGCCCTTTGCAAATACTAGCAATCTCTTGTTGTATAACAGACTTCCTAGGGAGGGACCCCCCATACACATGTATACTTACCCAAATTGGGACCTGATTGCTGGAACAAAGTATGTACGCCATCAAAGTCCTACTCAGTGAGTTTTATTAGGGTTATCTACTGGAACAGAAAGGACTCAAAGACATCTGCATCATCAAAGCTGGAAACCAGTAGGCAGCTCTCTATGGGGAGTCTTCTTTTCAGATGGCTCAGCTGGTCTGGGCCTCTTCTTCCAGGGCTTTCAACTGGTCGCTGTTCCCAGAGGGCTTGTCCGAATGTGATTCTTAGCGGTGTTCACTGTTTATATATTCCTGGGGACAGAGTGTCCTAGTGAATATGGTCAGTTTCAGGGACTTCCTGAGCTGTTTTTGAGTTCTTTATATCCTGTCTTGAACTTTCCTGCAGGATGGAAAGTTTAATTCAATGTGCTGTTCAGCCACAATCCTTTTAACAAACTCATTATTGTGCATTTATGTTCAGTCTATGTGTGTATACTATAATGTTAATTAGCTAGAGCTGGGGAGATGGCTCAGTTCATAAGGTGCTTGGTGTGTAATCAATGAAGATCCGAAGACCTGAGTTTGGACTCCTAGCACCCGTATATAAGCTGGGTACAGCCAGGGCTGAGGAGACAGACAGGATCCCTAGTGCCTGATGGCCTGCCATTCTAGCTAGTCAGTGAGCTCCAGGTACAATGAGATCATCAGTAGAGGAAGACATGTGCTGCCCACCTCTGGCCTCTGCATGCACATGCTCACATACACCAGCACATATACACAAAATACATTTTAGAATGTATTTTGTATTCAGAATAGATTTTTTTTATTTAAAATACAAAATACTATTTTATTTTGTAATAGTATTAAGTGACCTTTTAATTCATTAGGATGGCTTGTTTTTTTGTTTTTTTTTAAGAAATAAGTTTTTTTTAAAAATTATTTAACTTTATTTTATGTGCATTGGTGTGAAGGTGTCAGATCTCCTGGAATGGGAGTTATAGACAGGTGTGAGCTGCCATGTAGGTGACCTGGGTCCTCTGGAAGAGCATCCACTGCTCCTAACCCCTGAGCCATCTCTCCAGCCCCAGCCTGGTATATTTTGGTCTTTTTTTTTTTTTTTTAAATACTGGAAGTAACCACTGTCCACTGAGCTTTGTTTTTTGTCTTTACCTTTTTGCAGTACTAGGGATTGAACCAAGAGAGTGCAAAGCCCCAGCAGCTTGCTTGCTTCCTTTTTCAGAATGAATCTGTTTCACTTACTTTTTATTTTTTAACATTGATTTTTATGTGTGTGAGTGTTTTGCCTGTTATATGTGTATATGTGTATCACAGGCATGCAGTGTCTGAGGAGGGTAGAAGAGGACGGCGGTGGGTCTCCTGGAACTGGTGTCGCAGACACTTGTCAGCTACTATGGGGATCCTGGGGACTGAGCCCAGGTCCTCTGAGAGAGCAGCAAGTGCTCTGAACTGAGCATATCTGCAGCCTCTAGTTTATTTGCTTTCAAAGATGTAATAAACATATTTTTTAAAATCAATTGTTTTATGTGTATAGGTGTTTTGCCTTCATGTATGTCTGTGTACCACATTTGTGTCTGGTGCCTGGGGAGGCCAGCCAGAAAAGGGCATTTGGTTCCCTGGAACTGGAGTCACAGACATGAGCTGCCACTTGGGTCCTCTGGAAGAGCAGCAAATGTTCTTAACCACTGAGCTATTGTTCCAGCCCCTAATGTAGTTCTTTAAAAAAAGCATATAAAATAATGTATTTGTTTATGACATTTTTATACATACAGAGATGACTTATTCTGAGATAAATTTATTCTAGAGATAGATTTTTTTCTGGAGTAAATTTGTAGCTTTTTTTTTTTTTTTTTTTAATGGACTAAAGGTAGTGTAATGGTTTTCTTAGATTTCCTCTTAGGTCATAGCAAAGCAATATTAAGATTGTCAAATATGGGCTGGAGAGATGGCTCAGTGGTTAAGAGCACTGACTGTTCTTCTGGAGGACCTGAGTTCAATTCCCAGTAACCACATGGCAGCTAACAACTGTCTATAATTCCAGGATCTGTCACCCTTACACAGTTATACATGCAGGCAAGACACCAATTCACATAAAATGAATATTTAAAAAAAAGATTGTCAAATATATTACTGCATAGCTGTAAGAGTACTTGCAGAGGATCTAGGCTTAATTCTCTGTATGCACATGGCCTTCATCTGATGCCTTCTTCTGGCCCAGGTGGGCAGCAGGTACATAGGTAGTACATATAAATGCAGGCAAAACATCCATATGCATAAAATAAATGTAAAAGGAAACTTCTATGTTCCTTTTTTTTTTTTTTGAGCCAGGGTCTTGCTGGCCTTGGTCTTGAGGCAGTTTTCCTGCCTCTGCTGGAATTGTAGTTATATGTGTCACCATACATGGCATAAAACTATGGCATTCTTTTTTTAAAGTTTGTGTGCACAGTTGTGTCATGGAATGCATATAGAGGCAAGAAGACAACTGCTGGTGTCTTTCATTGCCTTCCATCTAGAAACAGGGTGTCTTGTTGCTGTGTAGCCTAACTAGCTGGTTCATGGTCTTCAGGAGGTTGTCCTGTCTTTGCTGGATGAGTGCTGTATTGCAGCCTTGAGCTATGGGTCTTCTGTGGGTTCTGGGACCTCATGGTATGGCAAATGCTTTATTTACCCACTGAATGATCTCCCAACCACAAACTGCCACAGTTCTTAATAGGTGTTGAGTGTTTTTAAAACTATTAATAGAGCCAGGTGTGGGCATGTAAACTGTAATCCCAGTACTTGGAGAATGGAGGCCAGTTTGGACTGCATTTCAAAATGAACAAAACAAAATTCTCAAACATTTGTATGTATTATTTCTATGTATTATTACTCTGTCAGCTCCAACAAAAGCTTTATGCTTTTCTTTGCAATTTTCTTCACTGAGGATTTTTAGATCTTGATAGTGTGAGTAAAAGAAGTAAAAGAATGAGCTGGGCATGGTGGCACACACCTTTAATCCCAGCACTTGGGAGGCAGAGACAGTGACCCTCCAAGTTTAAGGCCAGCCTGCAGAGTTCCAGGACAGCTAGGGCTACATAGAGAAGCCCTGTCTCAGAAAACCAAAAGTAAAAAAAAAAAATACTGTCCTCACTCAGTTTTAAAGTACTGTGTTTTTAATAAATAGGGACTCTGGCATGTGGCACATGCCTGTGATCCCATCATTTTGGAGGCTGGGGCAGTATGGGGGTGCAAGATTGAGGTCAGCCTGGGCTACATATCAAGACTATCTCATCCCCTTCCTCCTGCCATAGGTAATCATCCTGTACTCCCCTCCCCCAGTAGATTTTTTTCTATCTAAACATTTTTTTTAAAAAATTTTTGTGACCAGGCACAAATTACTTATTTTAGCAGTCAGCTCTGCTTAATTTTTTAGCTTGCCTGGAAACTAGAATGCTCCTGCTCAGCCTTCCCAGTAGTGAGTGCTGGAAATAGTTCATCTCGGTTTTGAGACGCTGTATTAAGTAGACTGGTGAGTTCATGTTACGAACTGTATCTTTAATGAAGGACACACACACAAGTGCACGTTTCACTTGTTTTCCACTAGAAATCCTTTAGCCTTGCAAAGTCAGGTGAAGTTTGTTGTCACGATTGGCTTCAGGAAATTTTTATTTTCTTCCGTAGAGGCAGAAGGCTGTTTTTAAAGCTTTTGTTTCTCCTCTGAGGAGGGCTAGACGACCTCACTGTCTCGTTTTCTGATGTTGTCCATCATACTCCTGAGAGGGTTGGGCTCGCTCTTCACGTCCTTGACAGTTTTGTTCTTGGCGAAGCAGCAGCAGTCCAGAGCCTCGTAGAGGAAAGCCAGCACGGCCAGGGACAGCACAGTAGATATGAACAGGAGCAGGATGACAAAACAGGCTGTGTTCCAGTTGTCGTGGAAAGGGGAAATTGTCTGCACTTGGAAGCCGAGGTACTGATGAACAGACGTCGTGGTCTCATTCCAGTGGCCAGAAGCCATCCTTCAGGCCCCTCTTCTTTATTGCTGTTTGGAATCTACAAGTGAGAAAATGAATATATGTAACTACAGACTTGTGCAATCAGATCTCAATCTTAGTACATTTATATAGTCACCATGGGCTTTACTTATGGTCTCTAGCAAAATTAATGACTGAATTACATTGAAAGTTTTTTGTGTTTATGCCAAGTAGTAAATTATACCCTAGTTTTTATGTTTTTTTACTTATATAATATTTGTGTTTAAGACTCATAAACACACACAGAAGAAAATTTCCATATGGAGTTTACTGCTAATAAACGTCAGCAGCCACCATCTTGAAGCTTGACTGTAACAGTGGACAGTGAGCAATTACCCATGGAATGTCTTGTCATTACCCTTTGGGTGCTTGTCACCTTGGTGTAGGGTGTCTCTGTCTGCTTTTGTCACTACTGTCAACTTTGATCTGAATCTAGAAATTGTAGCTGAATACAAAATAACAGAAAAAGAGAAGCCAGATACTGACAGTTTTCAGTATGAGGACAAAAGAAAGCTTTAGACTTAAGTTGCCTGTGAAGTGATGTTGCTGTTGGGATTATTAATGAGTTCTGTAGATAATAGTCTTGGGGCTGGAGAGATGGCTCAGTGGTTAAGAGCACTGACTGTTCTTCCGGAGGATCTGAGTTCGATTCCCAGCAACCACACGGCAGCTAACAATTGTCTGTAATTTCAAGATCTGACACCCTTACACAGTTATACATGCAGGCAAAACACCAATTCACATAAAATAAAAATAAATATTTTTTAAAAATTAGTCTTGAGTGCTTCATAAACCTAAGTGACCCATGGACAAATATTTCTTTCTTTTTTCTTAGTATTTATTTTTTATTTATCTGTTTGCCTGGAACTGGGAACTGGAACTACGGACAGTTGTTAGCTGCCATGTGGTTGCTGGGAATCGAACCCTGGTCCTCGGAAGAACAGTCAGTGTTCCTAACCGCTGAGCCATCTGTTCAGCCCTGGACATAATATTTCAAGTGGCTAAGTTTAGGGCTGGCACAATGGCTCAGG
>PVIH01000151.1:421602-446895 GCA_004025045.1 Sigmodon hispidus
TTTATTTGCCTTGGTGTTTGCCTGGAACTGGAACTACAGACAGTTGTTAGCTGCCATGTGGGTGCTGGGAATCGAACCCGGGTCCTCTGGAAGAGCAGATGGTGCTCTTAACCGCTGAGCCATCTCTCCAGCCCCCGAGATTTTTTTATTTATTATGTATACAGTGTACAGAAGAGGGCACCAGATCTCATCACAGATGGTTGTGAGCCAGCCACCATGTGGTTGCTGGGGATTGAACTCAGGACCTCTGGAAGAGCAGCCAGTGCTCTTAACCTCTGAGCAATCTCTCCAGCCCAACTGATTTGTTTTACAGAAGATAAATTTAGCTTTTTAAGAAGTATCAATTTTTAATTTCATTAGGTGAGCTAGTGTGAGTTAAGTTTCTGTTTTTATACCAGTGGGCTCCTTCCTTGGCCTCTATTTTGGTTTTAAACTTTTACAGCTCATGGTGGCCTTAAATTTGGTATGTAGTTAAGGCTGATTTTGAACTTGGATCTTTTTCTTTGCTTCCTTAGTGTTGGGAGTATAATAGTGCATTAGCCTTGCTAATTTCAGTATTTTTGTAATTTTGTTGACCTGATATGTGTTACTTTACATTAAAATGTTAAGACTGAAAATTTGCTAGTATAGAAATAATTGAAATTAATTTTTATTTTCTTTTTCTTTTTTGGGGATAAGGTCTCATTATGTAGCCTTGACTAGCCTGGAGCTTGCTGTGGAGACCTGGCTGGCTTCAAATTCAAATCCAAGTTCTGGGATTAAAGGCATGCCACGCCCAGCCCCCATTGTTTTGATTAAAAAAAATATTTTAAGTAGTCACTAAAAGCCTATACAGTTTTGTTTTTTTTAAAATGAAAAAGGAAAAACATGGTGGGATTTTTTTTTAATTCACTAGTAATATTTTTATACTTTTAATTTACTACATACTTGGGTTTTTTTGTTTTTTTTTAATTTTTAAAAAATATTTATTTTTATTTTACTGTGAATTGGTGTTTTGCCTGCATGTATAACTGTGTAAGGGTGTCACATCTTGGAATTACAGACAGTTGTTAGCTGCCATGTGGATGCTGGGAATTGTGGATGCTGGACTCAGGTCCTCCAGAAGAACAGTCAGTGCTCTTAACTGCTGAGCCATCTCTCCAGCCCTACTACATACTTGTAAACAGGGTTTCATGTGTATTTCCAACAAATGTTTATCACTCATTGTGTACTGAGTGGTTTTTCTGAATTATAGAGATGTCTTTTATGTGTATTTTTTGTGTAAAAAAACCCTCCAGTATAGTACATGAAGAGCTTAGTAACCTTGGCATCATGGTACATGCCTCTGATCCAGGTACCTGGGAGGCAGATGCAGAAGGAACATGAGTTAGGGCAGCCTAGTCTACATTGGGAGTTTCAGGTGGGTCTCTACTACACAGTGAGATCTTTGTCAGCAGCCCTCTGCTCACAGCTCCTCCTTCCTTGTCAGCTGTTGGCCCTTCTGTGCCTTCCACACTTGCTTCTATCACATGCATCATTGGAAAGCAACTCCTAGACATCATTTAATCTAGACATATTTCAGTTCTTATTTCTAGAAGATGAAGACTGTTTCTAAGTACAAGAATGGTGTTATTTCCACACCCAAACTGTGAAGTGGTAATGGTTGAATTTGTCTTCCTAGTGAACAAAACTGTATAACTTATACCAAATTTGTTTTCCAAGGTTTTAGTTTCTGTTCTAAATCAAGTTTGTTTTACAAAATCCCACCTCTTTGGCTAGGCTTTTGCTTACTTCCTATATTTTAAAGGTTAGATTTATTATCTAAAGCCAGAAGTAAAGGTGTAAAAACAAGTTTTGTTTGAACTTAAGACTCCTGTTTCATGATACTTGATCACTTTTCACTCTTCAGTGAGTGACAGCGTACTTAATAGGTGGTATGTAATTGAATTTTTGAAGATTTATTATGTATGCAGTGCTCTGTCTGTATGTCTCCCTGCAGGCCAGAAGAGGGCACCAGATCTCATTACCAATGGTTATGAACCACTATATGGCTCCTGGGAGTTGAACTCAGGACCTTTGAAAGAGCAGTCAGTGCTCTTAATTGCTGAACTATTTGTCCATTATTAATTGCTGAGCTATTTGTCCATTATTAGTTGAGGGACATACAAAGTTACATTGTCAGTAGGTGAGGTGTCACTTCACACTACATTTTATTTGAGCTATGTCTCCAGACACAGGATTTCAAATTTACGTTAAGGTCTGCTAGAGAGATGGCTGCTCTTCTAGATGACTTGGGTTCAATTCCCAGCACCCACATGGCAGCTAACAACTGTCTGTAATCAGTTCCAAATTACTTGTCACCCTCACAGACATACATGCAGACAAAACACCAATGAACATAAGATATCAGACTTACTTTATCCTTGGAATGTTTTCTTCAGAGCAATTCTTTTTTTTAATTGAAAGTTGATTTTTTATATAACATATTCTGATGAGTTTCCTCTCCCTAGATGCCTCCTAGGTCCTCCCCACCATCCTTCCCATCTCCATCCACACTCTTCCTGTTTCTCCTTAGAAAATAATAGTAAAATAAGATAAAAAAATCGGAATAATAATTTAAAAAAGCAAACTAAAAAGAGGCAATAGATGCAGAGACACATTCATACACACACAGCGTGGATACACAGGAATGCCATAAAAACATAAAACTGGAAGCTATTATATATACATGAAGGACTTACAAGGTTAAAAAAAAATGCTGTGACTTAACATTGAGCCAAAGAACCTCCAAGGATGCTGTTGAATTTGTTATTTATTGGCTGTCTACTCTTCGGCCTGGGGCCTGCCTGCCCTTAAGAGTGGTTTGTTTGCCTAGTGAGACTCCTTGGAGAAAACTAAATTTTCACTCACAAGTGGCAGTCAGTTGGAGATGGCTTCTGGGTTAGGGATAAGAGTGTGTGTCCATTTCTTCTTTCAGTTCTAGGACCTCATCTGACTCAGACCCTGCAGAGTACATTCTTATGGAAAAACAAAACCAAACCAAACAACAAGCTGCTGCCTTGTGCTTTATGGTACCATTGCCGTGTAATGCAGTGTTAAGTGATGCCTCTTATGTTGTGTGATGTGGATGTCCTTATAGGCTGATCAATGTATGTGTTGTCGAGGTCTTGAGACACAAAATTGAGGTGTATGAATGTGGGTAGGTGTATGTATGTGTCATAGCTAGGTTCTTTTGACCCGACTTCTTTAATAAAGGCACATGAGGCATGTGCATACCTCCCATGTGACTTTAAAGTGTTTGACTTTTGAAACACCTTCAAGATTTGTGACATACTAAAATGTGAATATTCATGCAAGGAGACTACATATTCTCACAGTTGCTTTTACGTTAGAATAAATGAGTTTTCAGATTCTATTTTTTTTGTTTTTGGGTTTTTGAGACATGTTTTCTCTGTTTAGCTAATAAATCCACTTGTTTTTGCTTCTCAAATTGTGGGATTAAAGGAGTGTACCACTACCACCACCCAGCTTTAGATTCTCTTTAAGAGCAGAGGTGATGGATAGAAGTCCCAGAGTTCAGGAAAATCCAGGGTCTTGTTTGTGCCAGGAGAGCACTCTGCCATTGCCCCATATCCCCATCCTAGACAGTGTACTTTATTTACATGTGAAATTTCATATAGTGATTGCACTTCAATGTCTGTGGAATAATATAGTATGCTTACCAAAGATACTTGTGTGTTTTGCTGTAAGTGTCTGACTGTTTGGAAAGGGTATATATGACTGGGGTTTTGAATAAGGATGGTTCCCATAGACTCATATATTTGAATGTTCAATCACCAGCAAGTGGCACTGTTTGAAAAGATTAGGTGTGTATGGTGGGATGATCTTTCTGAATGCTGTGAATATATGTTGCTACCATTGGTTAATGAAGAAGATGCTATGGCCTATGCTAAGCCAGGACAGAGTGAGGCAGGTAATACAAGCAGAGCTACAGGGAAGGAAAGGCAGAGTTGAGCAGATGCTTTGAGCTGGGAAGCAAGATGGAATGGGTAAAGCCATGGAACACATGGTAAAACATGGATTAATAGAAATGGCTTAATTTAAGATGTAAGAGTTAGCTATCAAGAAGCCTGAGCCATAGACCAAACAGTTTGTAATTAATATTAACCTCTGAGTAATTATTATATAAGAGGCTGTGGGACTGGGGGTGGGAGAGAGAATCGTGGCTAGGCAGAACTGAGAAAATTCTGTCTGTAGGTGTGGCCTTGTTGAAGGAAGTGTGTTAGTGGTGGTGGGCTCTGAGGTCTCAAAAGCCCATGCCAGGCCCAGGGTCTCTGAGTTTCTGGCTCTAGTGCTGCCATGTTTCCCACCATGATGGTCGTAGACTTAACCTCTGCAATTAAGCAGGCTCCAGTCAGCGCTTTCTTTCATAAGAGTTGCTATGGTCATGGTGTCTCTTCCCAGCAATAGAACAGTGACTAAGATAGTACGTTATGACATTTTGCCACTTTCCTTGGTGTTGAAACTGATGAGGAACTCAAAACAGTTCTGCTTTAGCACTAATAGCTTCTCTACAGATCTGAAACAAGTAAACCCTGTCTGATAGACAGTTTAGTGTGTATTCTTTTAAGTGTAGAAAAGCTCTAGTAATCTTTGTGTGTGTTAGATTCAAGGTAAAAGCTAAACTTTATGGCAGTGATTTGATGTGATTAAGCACCCCAAAAGAAGTATGCCATCAGGATTTCTTATTGTCGACTACATTTTTTTCAGTTAAAATTAAATTTGTATACAACTTGTTATAGAAACTGGGAGAAAGTGATTTAAGATAGAAACAATCTTGTAGCTGGTCCGTGGTGGCTCATGCCTTTAATCTCAGCACTCAGGAGATAGTCAGGTGGATCTCTGTGAGTTCGAGGCTAGCTCGATCTACAGGGCCAGTTCCAGGACAGGCTCCAAAGCTACACAGAGAAACCTTGTCTCGGAAAAACCGAAAAAAAGAGTGGATCCTTCCTTTATAATTTTGTTATAGCAATGGGAAGTCTTAAAGCAACTCATACAATTTTTAGGCAGGATTTATGTTATTTTTGCTATTTTTCCCTTTACCTGTTTAGCCTTTTCAAAAGGCCACAGTTGGAATATTTATTGAGATAGGTCTTGTGGTTTTGGGACCCTGGATTACCAGTTTAGAAATTATGATTTAGCTCTACTTAGGTAAAAACTTGTGAATTGAATTCTCTGGCACTTTTAAGCTTATCACTTTGAAATACAATCAGTTAATAATAATAGCCTTTACATATAGAGCAACTCATTTTAATTCAGACTCTGAGATGGGCTGTACTTGAAAGATGACTTGGTGAACAGTAATAGGCCTCCATTTATGCTAATTATAGATACACTGTATGAAAATGTAGGCTGTTAGGAATATTAAAGCAATTTTAAATTTTAAGGTATAAATTAACTGTTATTTGACAGTTGTTTTTTATATTGCTTGGCTCCCAATATTTTGTATAGTAAGCAAGAATGGTTTCTAGGTAAATAGCCCTGCTGTGCTGAACCTGAGAGATGTAGTATCTTATTACAGTAGCCTTTAGAGTGTCTCAAAAGATACTGTTTGTGTAACCTGAATGCTGATGAAGAAACAGAAGGAATAGAAACTATGAAAAGCAGAAGGAAACCAAACTTTAGTAGCAAACAGTGTGGAGGTAAAGGTTGTAAGTATAGTATATCATGCATAGCTAGCAGCTACTAAAGATTTTAATTTTCAGGTACTCTTTACAAAAATTTGGTCCATTACTTTAAGCCAGGAGAATAATTTTATTACCTACAATTACTGTTGTTCCTAACCAGCTCTTCTTAGGACACATTTCATTTTAAGACGTAGTTTATCAAATAGACCAAATTTGTATACAAATTTTAAGAATAATTTATTTTAAATTTTCATGTGGCTTATGAAAGGATATTTTTAAAGATTTTTGTGTCATAACATGGCTTATATTTTATGGTAAGATAGATTTTACTGTGAGGAATTACTTTAATCAATAATTTAGAGAACATCAGATTTTCCCAACTTGCCTCTTTGCTTATAACACAATTCACAATACGTTAAGTGTTTTTATATAAAAATTATAATTGGCATTTTCTTGCCATTCTCTATGATAGTACTCAGTGTCAAATATAAGCAATTGGAATTATCTCCTCACTTGTTAAAATATAAGCTTTCTTAGAACTGCTTTATACTAGCCAATATAATTTGCACATATAATCAGAAAGCTTTAGCCAAAGGCTTTGCTATTATTCTAGATTTTTTTTCCTTGAGAAACATCCTTTGTTGAGACAGACTAGACTTCTGAAATGAATTTGCTTTAAGAAAATGAAATTAGCAAAGACCCAGGTTAACATCAAATGCTTTTGTCTTTCTTAAGATCAGGTTAGTAGAAAATGTAATGAATTTTTCATTAAGGCATAGATGGTGAGGATGCTTATCGAACAGCACAGGGCAGTCGTCATTTTCATGGTAAAATTCTATAAATAGTGGGTTAATACATCGCTTTTGCATTTCCAGTAGGCAGAATTCTTTCTGCTTGTTTTTTTTTTTTTTAATGGTAAAATATTTTCCTACTGCTTCCTAAGGATATGGACTACAGAATAAAAAGATCAAATAAGCCTACCTCTCGTCTGGAAAGATGCTGTTGAGGCGATGGTATCGTCTGTAATGCAGTCTAGTGCACAGCCAAGATGGAGCTGTGCTTCTATTGGTTGGATGCAAAATGCAGCCGACAGTTTCCTCTGTGCTCATTTGTGTTAGGTCCTGCCGTCCTGAGGAGAAGATCATTCATAAACTGAATGGAGCTGTCTAGGGTATTCGCTGCCACCCCTTTAAACATTTTTTTTCCCTGTCTTTAAGCTAATTTCTTCACGTAGAAATAGATTGGTAATTTCTTAGTTTTTGTTCTTTTTTCTTATAAAATTTCACATCCCTCTCTATGAATAGTTCAGTGCTAGGGCTAGAATACAGTCCCCAGGGGCAGTTACCTAGGAAACACAGCCCAGGTTAATCACTTTAGTAAAATGTTAACAGGAAATGTATATAAATCTCTTAAGTAAGCTTTAATAAAATTGTTTTTTTTTTTTTGTTTTTGTTTTTTCCTCAATATGTTCTCAAGCTCTGACTGCTGGAGTTATGGACACATTGTATTTGAGAGAAATTTTTTAGGGAGCGGAAACAATGCTTTGGTTCTTTAAGTTATAGCAGAGTTAGTTTAGGTGGATATATTTTTTTTTTCCTGAATTTTAAGATATAGGCAGTTTTTATGTTTTTAGTTGAGTCTGACTGTTCATTGTTATTTTTAGTTATGGCGATAAGAGTTTGGCCTAATCATAGCAGAATCAAGAATTTATTTTTAATTAAAGGAATAGTTTTTTTTTTTTACATTTAAAAATATATATATATTTTTAATGTGTACTGGTGTTTTGCCTGTGAGGGTATAGAATCCCCTAGAACTGGAGTTGCAGACAGTTGTGAGCTGCCATGTGGGTGCTGGGAATTGAACCCAGGCCTTTGGAAGAGCAGCCATGCTCTTACCCTCTCAGTCATCTCTCCAGCCCAAGGAGTAGCTCAAAAGGGGAGAGAGAGCTGGGCATGCTGCTGCACACTTTTAATCCCAGCAGTCCAGAAGCAGAGGCTGGCCTGGTCTGCATAATGAGTTCTAGACTACAGTATGAGAGTCTGTCTCAAAACAAACAAAAAAACAACCAAAAAACCCCACCAAAAATCAAACAAACCAGTGGGCAATTAGGTAAATTCTTGCCATATAGTCTCCAAAATATATAGATAAATTATTACATTAATTTCTAGGACTATATAGGAGTACACTGAAATACTCTTATTACATTAATCATTCAATAGATGTTTGAATGTTGACTTCAGGTGGTATTGACTTAGAACTGGGGACATTGTGGTAAGCAAACTATAAGTAGTTTGACCATTTGGAGTTTGTTTTTTTACTATACTGTGATTTCCTTTGTCAGTTTTACCAGTGTATATGTATATTTGTATATATATACACACAGAGGCACATACAGGCTTGTAGGATAAACGTAATACTGATATGCTGGTCTTGATGGTATAGGCCTATCAATCCTAGCTACTCAGGAGTCTGGGGGTAGGACCACAGTTTAAGGCCAGTCAGTCTAAGTAACTTAGTGTGAGACTGTCTAATAAAGAAGAATGTAAGTGGGCTGGAGTTAAGCTCAGTAGTAGAGCACTGCTTAGCATTCGTGAGGTCCTGGGTTAGCCTGTATTTATGGATGTCTATGTTCTGACAAAATGGCCCGTGTCAAATGGAATAATAATGTGTAAAAGAGTAGTGGGTGGAGCTTATATAACGTGGGCAATATTGCAAGGCTACAGCTTTGTTTAAATCTGTGCCATGTTACAGCCTCAAAACTTCTACGTTTAAAAGAGGATAGTTAGAGCTGGGGAGATGGGTCAGCTGTGAAGTGCTTACTGTGCAAGCAGGAGACTGACTTGATCCCAGCAGCATGTCACAGAGAGAGTGTCACTGGAGTTCTCGCCTGGAGGCCAGTGCTGGAGAGGCTGGTACAGATGATGACCGGGGCTGGCTGGCCATTGCTGAGCTTCAGGGTCAGTGAGACCCTGTTTGTTTGAGAAAACTATAATGGAGGAGTGGGAGAGATGGCCAGCAGTTAACGCCAGCTGCTCTTCCAGGTGACCTCAGTTTGATTTCCAGCAACCACATGGCAGCTCACAACTATCTGTAACTCTGGTTCCAGGGCTTCTGACACCCTGTTTCTAGCCTCTGTGGGCACTGGGCATTATTCATGGGGTACATAGACATATATATGTAGGTAAAACACCCATACACATAAGATAAAATTTAAAAATAAAAAAATTGAGGAAGACACCAAACTTTGGCCTACAGTGCATATGGTACTTCCCCCTCCACACAAAAAAATAAGAGAACAATAAAACTTTTAAAATTAGGATTAATTGTGAAAATAATATAGTGTGATGCTTGGCAGATACTAGGTTTAATAAATGTTAGTGACTGTTATTAAAAGTGTTTTGAATATCTTGGAGAAAAAAAAACCATAAGGCTAGTATTTCATAACTGAAACAAATGTGCTATCATTGTTGAGACAGGGTCTTTTGTAGCTCAGGCTAGCCCTGGACTTGCTATGTTGCAGAGCATGACCTTAAAAATAATATACATATATCTTATATTATTTTGTGTGTGTCTCTGTGTATGTGGATGCCCTCAGAGTCCAGAAGAGTGTATTAGATTCCCAGGAGATAGAGTTACAGGTAGTTGTGAGCTGCCAGGTGTAGGTGTTAAAAAAATTGAATTTATGGCCTCTGGAAGAACAGCAAACAGATATTTTAAAATTTTTTTTTGAGATAATATAATTATGTTATTTCTCCTCTTTCCTCTTCTCCCTCTGATTCCTCCCATATACCTCGTCTTTCGAGATCCTTCTGCTTCAGCCTACCAAGTTTTAATATTAAAGATTATACCTTCACCCCTGGTTTTAGAAGTCATATATGTAAAGGTGTATCAGTATGATATTCTTGATATTATTGAAGCATAGCAAACTTTATTGTGCCAGTTGAATTTTCAAAACTATAAACTTTCTAAGGGAAAATTCCAAAGGACATTGCATTTTAGTATCAAAGGAAAGAAAACATTTTTCAAAAGTAAACACTTTTCACTAACTAATTTCAAGAGTATTACATTGCATCTAGAAACTGTTTTGGATCTCTGACAGTTGTTTTATTTGACTTGTGGTTGTGCTAATGCAGTCTTCTGTTTAAATGGTTATTACCAAGCTGATGCCAGAGATGCCTCTCCCCCTCCCCCCTTTTTTATTTAGCCACTCTCTTTGTGTATCAGCTGTGTGGGAAGTTGATATCTGACCTGATTTCTTGCTAATAGAATGTGTGCTTCAGAAATGTTTGTCTTGTACGTATAGTGAATTTTGTAACCTTTATGTCTGTGGCTCAGATGTATTTTTGATACAGTGATGGCATTAGAGTTCTGTCTGTAGGGAGGCAACAAGATGGTAGACGTTTTGAAACAATAAGTAAAATTTCTGAGAGAGGAAGAGGGAAGAAGGGAAATGAAGAGGATATTATATCATCAACCTGTCCATCACTCTTGTGTTTAAAATAATGTTCTTTTTGTCTAAATGTTGGAGGACTCTAATCAAGTTGAAGGTAGGTGTAGACTGAGATAAAGGTACTTGTATAATTGTATTTTGAGCTGGGTGTGGTGGATCAAGTCTTTAATTCAGTGGAGGAGGCAGGTGGATCCCTTTTGAGGTGAAGGCTAGCATGGTGTAGTTGTAAGACGCTGCCTCAGAACAAATAAGAACAAATTTGAGTTTTGGGCTAGGAGTAGAACTCAGCATTAGAATATTTGCCTAACCCACACAAAGCCCAGAAATTGATTCCCAGCACTTTTTCCCAAACTATATTTTAGAGCTTTTAAATTATATTTAGCCTAAGGTATGTCATAATCATATAATTCCAGCACTTTGGAGGCTGAAGTGGAGGAGTGAGTTCCAAAGAAGGGTGGGTGGGTGGTGGAAATGGATGTAGATTGACAATTGATCATGGATTTTTGTGAGTTTTGCCAAAATGTTACAAGATAGACTTCATTATCCTTAAGTCTATCCTTAATGAAGAAAAGTATTTTAAAAGTTAAAATCTTTTAACGTTTTTTAAAAAGCATATTACCAAAGTTAAAATCATTTCCTTTGTTCAAGCCATAATAGCATATTAAATGAAAATGTTATAATAATTCTTTTTAACTTTATTTCCAGATCATAACAATGGATCGTTTAACTTGAAAGCACTATCTGGAAGCTCTGGATATAAGTTTGGTGTTCTTGCTAAGATTGTGAATTACATGAAAGTAAGTACTCAAGTACTCACAGAATTAAAAGTCCCCTTGGATTTTTAATTTTTTTTAGCTTAAAGGGGGAAATTAGGAGATCTGGATTTTTCAGAAATTAGATATTTAAATAAATATGCCAAGATTTATCAAGTTACTCATTTTAGTATATGTAGTTTATTATATGCTGATTATATTTCAAGAACCCCCTAAAATATTTGATGTTTACAGCCTTTTGCCCTCTGTTAAGCTGGCATTACAGTAATGCACTCAATGACATTTAATAATTTATAATGTAGTTAAGTAGACAACTTACACTCAGTATTTGACTTAAAAAGAGTGCACCCATGCAGTAGAGACATGGCCCAGAAAAACCAGTGAGAAGACGGGGCAGGTTTTCAAGATAGTCCTTTCATTCATGAGAAATAAAAACTACATAGTTCAAGCAGATGATGGTGACTGATTTTCATCTTGGAGGTTAAGAGAATCGCCAAAGATCTTAGGAAACATTGACTCAAAAGAAGAAGCTGGGTATCTGGCTGGATCTGAATTGTGTAGTTCATGTTTGATTTCGAGTAGAAACGTCTTAGTTTATATTCCTGAGTGTGAGATAGTGAATTTTGATTCTTTATTCATTCCACTCACCTTTTGCCCTATGGCTACACAATTATTGACATCTGCTGATGGTAAGATAACAAGGAAGATCATACTTTATGGAGCTGTCAGTTGAAGGAAAGTGACAGTGTTTTAGAGTCTGCTTAGTTCTTTATTTTCCTTAATAATGTACATATATACAAATAACGTTAACATTTTTCTTGTGGTTACAAGGCTTCTGATTTGAGTTGCTTTGTTATTATTGACAAAGAGTTGATTGGGATAGGTTGATTCAGTCTGCTTTGTATGTAACAGTAATCATATATCTCTCAAGGAAATGAATGTAATCCTCTCTTGGTAGTTACTGCATCTGAAGAGGCTTATAGTTATTGGTAGAAAAAAGTAGATTTTGACACCAAATCTGCTGCTGTTTTTAGATTTTGTAGGTTTAAGTGCAAAGAGATGAATGGTCGCTCATAAAACTTAATTGTTTTTTTTTTTTTTAAAAAAAAGAGGGGTGGCTGGAGAGATGGCTCAGAGGTTAAGAGCACTGACTGTTCTTCCAGAGGTCCTGAGTTCAGTTCCCAGCAACCACATGGTGGCTCACAACCATCTGTCTTGAGATCTGGTGCCCTCTTTGGGCACACAGGCATAGTGGAGGCAGAATGTTATATATACATAATAAGTAAAGCTTTATTTTTTTTTTTAAAAAAAAAACAAACCTTAGTTAAATGTAATGGAGATTTTGTGGTAAGCAGCTTTAAGGTGTGTGTCGGAAGTGCTTAGAACTTGAGCTCTCAGGCAGCCATCGTTTGACAGTTTTGTTGAAAAAACAGTGGAAAGTAGTAACTTGTCAAAGGATTTGGTGTTTGATGGCTAACCATTTACTTTGTCAGCCAGGAGAAGATAAGTCCAGAAGGCAGGACCAGCGCTCTGTAGCTCACTGACAGAGTGTATGTGTAAGGCCTGGGTTCTGTCCCTGGCACTGCTAGACTAGGAGAATCAAGGCCAGTGCTTGGTGAGGTCCGAGGACAACTCTCTGAGAAGCTTGTTTCTCCTACATTGTGGGTTCTGGGGATCAAACCCGCATCTTTACCTCCTCATCCATCTTGCTGACCTTTTTTTTTTTTTTTTTTTTTCCCTTCTTTAAGCTAATAGTTAAAGAATTTTAACTTATAGTTAAATTTTTGGGATTTTTTTTTTTTTTTTTTTGCCACTCTTGTCTTTGCTTTTGTCACACTCTTCTGAGTACAGCATGCTTGTGGATAATACTGAGTGGAACTGAGAAACTGTTTAAAAGGGAAAAAGATTGGTTGTACAGATTTTATTAAAATTTGGAATGTTCAGGTGGGACCAACGTATTCTTGTGTCTGTGTGTCAGGCATGGGAGAACACTGTTGGAGATCAAACTCAAGGCTTTGTGCACACTAGGAAACCACCTTCTATTGCAGAGCTACATTTTAGGCTGGCCTCAGATGCACTTTTGAGGATAACCCCTGAGCCTCCTGCTCCCACTTCTCAGTGCTAGGGTATGTGAGTGGTGCATGCTGGTTTAGGCTGTGTGTGTTAGACTAGCACTTTGCTCACTGAGCTGTATCCCAACCTTGTTATGAGGGTTTTTTTTTTTTTTCTGATTTACTTTTTTTATCTTTGTTGCAAGTTTCTGGTGTATGAATTTTCTACATGACAACTGTGTCATAATGTCAAAAGTTTGGACACACCTGAAATTAAACAAACAAAACAAAAAAATTGCAAGCTGTGAAGCGTCTTCCTTCTCTGTCTCAGCCTTTGTCCTAAGGGCTGTCTTGAAAGGGAAGTGAGCATGTCTAATAGAAGATGGCCTGTAAACTGGGACATGAACTCAGTTGTCCTCTCCCTCCCCTTTACAAGATGTGATGAAAGGAACGTCTAAGGCAACATAAGTAAACGGAATTCAGAAACACTTGTGGTTATAGCCAGGTGGTGGTGGGACATACCTGTAATCCCAGCATTTGGGAGGTGGGGGTGGGGCTGGGAGGACAGAGACAGGAAGACCTCTGAGTTTGAGGACAGTCTGGTCTACAGAGCTAGTTCAAGGACAGCCAAGGTACCCAAAGAAACCCTGTCTTGAAAAAACAAACAAACAAAATCCTTGTAATGGACCTCTTTAATTGCTCACCAGAAATCATGGAAAAGTTCAAGGAGAGTTATAAGGGAACAGAGATAGCGTGATTTTACAGCAAGAAATGGGAGCCTCCGAGAGTGCTAAGTGCATGCGTGTCATTGTGTCATTTCTGCATCTTTAGCATATAGTAGTCAGTACTAAAGACTTGGATGAATGAAGAGCAAATGCTCAGGAAATGTTTTCTATTTGTAGTATGTTAGATTTTATGCTTTTTTTTTCCTCCCTGCTTTCCATATACTTAGTTTTGAAAAGTTGAGAATTAGAGTTTTACAGGGCTGAACTGAGACCCAGAGGAGGTTCGGTTGCCTCCCTGAGGTAGAGCCTTGTGGTTATTTTTGTTTTGAACAATGAGTATAACTCTTATATTTATGGTTGTGAGCCTAGCCTTTAACGGCTGAGCCATCTCTCCAGCCCAAGTATAACTCTTAATATAAAATGTAGAATAAAAGGAATAGATTCATACACAGGTCATTCTCACTCCTAATCCTACTGTCTTATCCCTTGTGGTACCCTGTCCAGCGTTTGTACGCCCACACTAGCATTAACCACTGGACTAATTAGACATTTGCATTTTCCTCATGTGATAGGTGAGAAACATTTTGGTAGAAGTTGAGTGTTTTTTCATGTTTTAGGACATTTTAATTTCTTTTTCTGTTAATCTGTGTTTCTCTACAAGTTTTTTTTTTTTTTTTTAAATGACTCTTCCCAATGACTAGAAAAATTTGTTGTTGCTGTCTTCCATCTCATCACATCTTCATCTTGTTATGGAGCTCCTGTTAGATTTGAACTCATCATGTAGCCTAGGCTGTCTTGATCTTGTAATTCTCTTGCCTCAGCCGCCTACATCCTTGGCTTACAGGTTTGTATCCCCATTCCTAATTTATGCTTAGTTTGTAGATTTTTTGTTTTATTTTCCTTCTCAGTTTATCATTTGAGTTTTTAAAAAATTATTTATTATGCATACAGTGTTCTGCCTGCAGGCCAGAAGAGGGTACCAGATCTCATCGTAGATGGTTGTGAGCCACCATGTGGGTGCTGGGAATTGAACTCAGGACCTCTGGAAGAACAGTCAGTGCTCTTAACCTCTGAGCCATCTCTCCAGCCCCCTATTATTTGATTGTTATCAGTGTGGTTTTGTATGATTTCATGTTCTTGATCCTGGTATTCATACTTACTACCTCAGATAATTCATGTTGTACATTCCTGAAAATATCAGTTTATGACTTTGACTTAATGCACTTAACATTTGACAACTTTCCTCAATAGACACGACATCAGCGAGGAGACACCCATCCTTTAACTTTAGAAGAGATTTTGGATGAGACACAACACTTAGATATTGGACTCAAACAGAAACAATGGCTAATGACTGAGGTAAGAATAGACTTAAAACAGTTGTAAAAGGTTAATTATGAAAAAGGATATTTGCTACAGGTATCTAGAGTTGGTTCTTTTTGGGGGCGGTTGGGGTGTGTGTGCTGAAGGTGGAACCCAGGGCCCAGCATATGCTAGAACATTCCACTACTGATATCATCTCCAGCCTATAGAGATGTTTATTGTGTTAGGTGGGAGGCTGAGGGGTGTGTGGGCCTATGTGGGCATAGGAGATGGGGGGAGGGAGGGGCAGAAGGCAGGGTTTCATTGTGTAGTCAGCACACAGGGCAGCCTCCTGCTTTACCTTCAAGAGTTATCATGCCTAGCTCAGAGTGCTTTTTTAATAAATAATAATTTTATTTATGTTTAAAAACGTCAAGACTACATTAAAGTTGTGAAATCAGTGTACCAATTTTGTTTTTATTGTTTTAAATTGTTAAACTCATAACTTTATATGCCCATAAATTGCATATTGTATATATGCTTTAGAAAATTCAAAAGCCTATGATGTTAGGGACGGTAAAACATTTTATTACATTATTACTGCTGTTTAGTTCGATTAAGTGAGTTATTAGAAAAATGGTTATGAATGTTATGTTTTAATATGAACCATTTGAAGGAAGCCTGAAATAATTACTGACCATGCCAATTTGCAAGTAAATGACAAATTATCTGTTCTGCTGTCTGCTTCTTTAAATTGATGCTGAAGAATGCTACTTTTCAGGACCAAGTGATCAGCACCTGAGGGTCAAATATGAACTGGGATGCAGTGGCACACGCCTGTAATCCCAGCACTTGAGAGGGAAAGGCAGGGAGGGGGGGGTTACAGTTAAAAACCCAAACAGACCACAGAGCGCCCATAAAAATAACCAGATGTAACAATTTCATGGATTTATTTGAGGCAGGGTCTCTCTCACAGAGATCTCCTGCCTTTGCCTTTTAAGTGCTGAGATTAACCATATGTGACACTATGACTGGCCTAATTCAATTTTACCCAGCAAGGTGTAGATCTTGATTTTTGTGCTATAAAATGATTTGAGTTGGCCCGAATTACTGAAGGTCATAGTCTTCTATTAGATATTTTGGTGCTGCTAGAAGCAGAAACTTCTGAGATCATTGGGCTTTTTTTTTTTATTCTTTAAGCCTTGGTTTGTTTGTTTTTGAGACAGTGTCACTGGGTAGCCCTAGTTGTCCTGGAACTCAACTGTATAGACCAGGCTGGCCTCAAACTCAAAGAGATCCACCTGTCTCTGTCTCCTGAGTGCTGAGATCAAAGGTATGTGTGACTACTCCAGGTAAATGTTATCCTCTGTTGTACAGGCCAGTCTCACACTTGAGAGCCTCCTAAGTGCTGAGATTATAGCTCTGAGTCACCACAATCAGCTTATAGCTAAGATGAGCAACACCAAAGTTTTTAACTTTTACTGTTTTATTTATCATTATTATTAGTGTAGGGTGGGTAGGGTTGGTTATTTACTATCCACCTTTGTTAGGGATTGAACTTGGGTCATGAGGTTTTTGTAGCAAGTGCCCTTAACCACTGAATCATGTCACTAGTCCAAAGATTATTTTTATTCTTTTTGTTCTTATTCTTACCTCTTTACGTTAGAGGTAAAGTTCTTATGTGCTTCAACACTAAAGAAAAAAAAGTAGGCTTCCTTTTTTTCTTTTTGGTTCTGTGGATTGAAGTCATGACGTCACACGTTCTAGACAAGCACTTCACTGAGCTGCACGTCCAGTTTTCCCCTAACTTCTACTCTGAGGTGGTTCTCACGTAGTTGCACAGGTTGGCCTGGGCTTCCTCTGTACCCTAGGTAGTCCTGAGTGTGAATCTTACTGCCTCATCCTCCCAAGTAGCTGGGATTGCAGGCTCTACCACCAGCTCAAGAGTGGAGGGTTTCTGTCTGCTTGCAGCTGCACAACAAAACTTGAGTAAGTTTGTGTTCTCTGGGCTTCACTTCTCTTCAGTACATTCCACAGCTGCTCATGCCAGTTGATACCAGGAGAGGAGCCCTGACCATTGACTGATTTTCCTCTGGTGATGTTCACTCATTATAATGTCAATATATGATAGACTATACTTTGGAGGAGGAATGGCCATACCAAGTTCACTGTGTCTATTGATAGGTTATTTTATTAATTCTTGATTAGTTTATCTTCTAAAAGAATAAAGGTTCTTCAAAGCAGTTGTGATAAAAATGAGTTTCTAAAGAATGTATGCAAACAATGTACAGTGTAGTTGGATTTTTCTTTGGGTTGCCAGCTCATAAAAAAATGACTCATGAAAGCTAGATCTTACCTTAGGCTTGTCTCACTAGCTCTTATAACTTAATTAACCATAATTCATCTACGTTTTACCTTGTGGCTTTTTACTTTTTATTCTGTATTTTTGACTCCCTCTGTGTCTCGTTGGCTTAATTCAAGTACCTAGATTCCTCCTCCTTTTCCTCTCTCCCTGGAAATCCCACCTATCTTCCTTGCCTAGCTATTGGCCATCCAGCTTTTTATTTACACCCATCACAGCAATGTATCTTCACACTGTACAAATAACCCACAACAGTACAGTTTTTGTTGTTGTTTTTGTTAAATAACCAAGCACTATGCTGCTCACCTGTTCTGGGATCCTAGACGTCTAATATTTCAGGTCTGCTCGTTTATGTTCCCAAGATACTTCATTTTGCCCCTAAGTTGGGTAATGTTAGAATTTAAGAACTCACACATGAGGTTTTCTTTAGTAAATATAACCTAATTGTGGTGTTATTACCTACAGGCTTTAGTCAACAATCCCAAAATTGAAGTAATAGATGGGAAATATGCCTTCAAGCCAAAATACAACCTGAAAGATAAGAAGGCCCTGCTCAGGCTTCTGGATAACCATGACCAGAGAGGGTTAGGAGGAATCCTGTTAGAGGACATAGAAGAAGGGCTGCCTAATTCCCAGAAAGCTGTCAAGGTAAACTCTCTGTCCTTCTCCTATTGCATTAAAATAGTTTGAATTAGTAATGCTGTCTTTAGTTATTTATTTACTTGCTTATTTATTTTTACTCATTAATGCATTCATTCATTCATTTATTCATTCCTTTTCTTGAGACAAAGTCTCATGTTCTGTTGTGCTGGAACTCACAGATACCTGTCTGCCTCCACTTTCTGAATGTTGGGACTAAAAGTATGTGCCATCATGCTTGGCTTCTTATGTTTTTATGTGTGTGCCTGCCCTCAACTGTGTGGGTGTTCAAGGAGAGGAGAGGATGTTGTATCCTCTGGAGCTGAAGCTGCTACAGGCAGTTCTGGTGTTAGTTCAGGGAACTGAACTTGGATTCTTTGGAAGAGCAGCAAGGGCTCTTATCTCTGAGTCATCTGGTCCCCTCTTTGAGGGTTAAAACAAAACCGAGTTGTTTTTAAAACCTTTATTCTGTATATACATGGGGCTTTATTGATCCGGTTGAAACCTCAACTTTGTGGATCTGGAGAGATGATGGCTTTGCAGTAAAGGCCACTTGCAGAGAGAGGACTTGGGGGATTCTCTCTCAGCACCCGCATGGTGGCTCACAGCAGTGCCTAACTCCACTTCCTGGGGATCTGACACCCTCTCTGACCTCAGGGCCCTAGACCCACCCACACAGGATGCACATACACAAACTCAGGCAAAACACTCATATTTAAATAATCTAAAAAAACACTTAAAAATAAGATTGGAATTTTTGTCTGTGCCACAGAGCAGGAAAGGGAAGAATCATCTCTGTGTGATGTTTGATAGGTGTTTGGGTTTGTTTTGTTTTTGTGTAGTTGCATCATGATTTGATTCTTTTCATTATTTTTTAAATTTATTTATTTATTTGCCTGGGTGTTTGCCTGGAACTGGGAACTGGAACTATAGACAGTTGTGAGCTGTCATGTGGGTGCTGGGAATTGAACCCCGGTCCTCTGGAAGAGCAGCAGTTAGTGTACTCCTAACCACAGAGCCATCTCTCCAGCCCATGATCTGATTCTTAAGGTTTCTGAAAAGTTTTTCTCAAGGACATTAGTGTTTCTCTCATAACAGTTGTGTTAGATAATACTTTCCCAAGGAACTAGATACATTAAAACATAATAAAATCATTGTTTAATAACCTGTCCTGGGGGCTGGAGAGATGGCTCAGTGGTTAAGAGCACCGTCTGCTCTTCCAGAGGACCGGGGTTCGATTCCCAGCACCCACATGGCAGCTCACAACTGTCTGTAGTTCCAGTTCCAGGCAAACACCAAGGCAAATAAATAAATAAAGTTTAAAAAAAAAAAATAACCTGTCCTGATATTTTGAAGGGGTTTGCAGTAAAAGTTATAAAGTTTACATTTTTTGATTAAATTTGAGTCTTTTGCAAAAAATGCTGCTTGTTGCTATTTTATGTCAGGCATAGTTAGTGCTGTATCAGAAACACCCCTTTATGTTCTTTGACAGATGTCTAAGAAGTCACAAAGTATCCTTAGAGATAGAATTGCTGAAAAAAGAAATTCAGCTAAAACCTGGTGGGGGGCAGGTAGACCCTAGTGGTGTACTGTAGGCTAAAGAAAAGAAGCTTTTGTTCTCTCTGTGGGGTGTGTGTGTGTGTGTGTGTGTGTGTGTTTAAATAAGTAATTTGATGTTAACTTTTTTCTTTAAGGCTTTAGGGGACCAGATACTGTTTGTAAATCGTCCTGATAAGAAGAAAATACTTTTCTTCAATGATAAAAGCTGTCAGTTTTCGGTGGATGAAGGTGAGCCATTTTTTACAGATACTTCTTAAAATTGCAAGTACATCACAATTTCTTTTCTGAGACAAAGTTTCTCTGTAGATGTTTTGGACCTCAATCTGTAGACCAGGTGGTCTGGAACTCCTATACATCCACCTGCCTCTGCCTCCTCAGTGCTGGGATTAAAGGTGTGCACAACCATGGCCTGACTGAGTATGTCCCAATTTTAAGGTTGTAAAGCTTGCAATACTTACAGTTGTAATTTAATGCTGTGCTTTTTAGCGTTGCCATCTTCTAGCTCATAGCTAAGAGACTCATATCTATGATGTCACATCTTGCTTGCTTTTTGCTGGCATGTATTTTTTTACCACTTGCATGCCTGATGCCCACAGAGCCTAGAAGAGAGCATTAGATCTCTAGGAACTAGTTACAGGTCATTGTGAGCTTCCTTCCATGTGGGTGCTGGGAAACAAACCCAGATCCTCTAGAAGAGCAGCCAGTGTTCTTATCTACTGGGCCATCTCTCTAGCCCTAGTTCATGGTTTCTTATGCTAATAGCTCACTATGGTTTTTTTTTTTTTTTTTAAATCCTGTGGCTATTTCCTTAGATTTTATTTTTTAAAAGTTTTATTATGGACTGGGCATGGTGGCACATGTTTTTAATTCCAGCACTTAGGCAGAGGCTGGTGGATCTCAGTGAGTCCAAGGCCAGCCTGGTCTTTATGGCTAGTCTAAGTTATCCAGGGCTGCATAATGAGGCTGTCTTAGAAATAAACATAAACAGTTTCAACGAAAACATACTCCTTTATTCTTAGGCTTAATGTTAGCCATTTTGGGAAAACAAAACATGATTCATAATATAATTTACATAAATATCTGTTCAAATATAAAAGCAGACATGCTTGTTCCTCGTTTTATTTTCTTGAGACAGGATCTCACCATGTAGCTCAGACTGGCTCCGAACTCTGTATTTTGACTCAGCTTCCTGAGTGCTGGAGTAAGAAACCATGAACTAGGATGAAGAGATGGCTCAGTGGTTAAAAGCACTGGCTGCTCTTCCAGAGGACCAGCACCTACCCAGATCAGTCCCTTTCTTTGTGGTGATTCCTTTTTTGGGTTTATTCCTGATTACCCTGGCCCACTCTCTCCCCACTTCCAGCCCATATGGCTCTAAAGCAGTGGTTCTCAACCTTCCTAATGCTGAATGAAACCCTTCAACACAAGTTCTTATGATGTGCTGATTCCCAACCATAAAACTGTTTTTGTTACTAATTTATAACTTTTGCTACTGTTAGGTATTGTAATGTAAATATTTGTGTTTTCCTATGGTCTTAGGGAACCCCTGTGAAAGGGTCATTTAACCCCCAAAGAGGTTGAGAGCCATTGCTGTATAATATGCTGATGTTGCTTCTTGATTTCTCAGAATTGTCTAATGACATTCCTTTTAAAATTATTACTAATTTTGATTTTTTTGAGACAAGGTTTCTGTGTAGTCTTGGCTATCCTGGAATTTGCTCTGTAGACCAGGCTTGACTTGAACTCTGTAGATCCATTTTCCTCCGCCTCCCAAGTGCTGGGACTAAAGATGTGCGCCACTATGCCTGGCTTACAAGTAGTTTTTGCTTAGTATAGAGATGGATTTTATTTTGACATTTTATACACACATATCATCCTTTATTCCTGTTCACTGGGGAGAGGTGTCTGGGTATTGAACCCAAGGGGGTGAGGAAGGGTGTGTGTCTGTGCGTGCATGTGTTTTAAACCCAGGGTCTCAAGTTTGTTGGGCAAACACCACTGAGCTCTGTCTCAAGTCCTCTAATAATATTCTTATCTCTCTATTCCAGTATCTCTCTTTGACCGTTGTAATTATCCCACTACTCTTAGGTTATTTAATGTTTGCCTTGGTACCTTTGACATATCCCATATTCTCAGTCACAGTTTTAGTGTGAAGCTTGCTCTGCAGATGGCAGCATAGGGCATGTTCAAGTTGAGATGAGTGGTTGACTGGAGATTGGAATAGCCCACTGTAATAGGATAGCAAGAAACTCGAACTTCTTGACAGAAGTTTGTGGAACCATTTCAGGAACATTCTTTTATTTGGTAGTGGTGGTGGGACCACATATTCTTATAATCCTCATGTTAAACTATTAGCATTTCCTGTCTCTTATGTGCTTTTTCTGAGAATATCATTGCTTAGCTTTGCTTAGCCATTTTGTGTCTTTTACTTGCACCTACATTATTTAATATTGCATCTAGTTTAGTTTCCCCTTTTATGTGTCCTTTAGCTGGTCTAAAATCTTATTGCTTGACTGGCAGAGGTCAGTGGGAGCTTTTATTCCCTTACCCTCCAGATAATAAGCAGACATACACATAGGGTAAAATTTTACATACCAAGAAGCAAATTTTAATAGCTTGCTATTTATTCTTTTACTTTGGTATCTTTGTACTACTACAAGTATTCTCAGATGATGTATGGCTGTTTAGCTCTCCATTGTGATTATGTGATGAACAGATTCTGAAGTGTTTGACAGTGCTACAGCAAGTATCTGGTGTGTTGATGAAGTAGAGTATAACTCAAGAAGATATTGGAGAGACTATTGCAGGATATTTGATCACACTGTACATCTTGGGATTGTTATTTACTGGAAAAACGTGTTTGTAATTGTGTGGCTCAGTCCTGGGGCACACCTTTAATCCAAGAGCTTTTTCTTTATTGTAAATAGGATTAAGTGAAGTCGACCATAGGTCAAGAGGCAGAGCAAACAAACAACCAATTGTCAGGAAGGGAACACGAAAAACCCATAGAGAATAAGAGTCAGGATGAGAGAGACAAGTGGGAGGAGGAACATTGAGTTTGAGAAGTCTTTTTAAGATGGCATAGGAGAAGGAGGCTTCTGGGACACTGGCTGAGGAGGAAGGTCAACTGGGGTGCTTTCTCTGCCTCTCTGACAAGCAGGCTTTCACCCCAGCATCTGGCTTCCGAGTCTTTGTTGGCAAAATCAAATTACTGGGAATTTGTTAAAAACAAGAGAAAAACTGAGAAAAAAAAAATGCTTCTTTTAAGACCTTTGTTGTTGCTTATCTACTCAATATATTGTGAAATGTTTGGGTAGATTTCTTAGTACCGAGTGATGCTTACCAGTCCTAGAATTGGGATAGCCTTTGATTGGTGTCAGACATTTGGTCTCTGTCTTTGTCTCTTGTGTCCCAAAGCTGGAGAATGATTTTGAGTAGTGGAGGTCTTTAAGCATCTGTAGGGGCATGGGGAGCATTTTTATGAAAACGAGAAAGCTGAGTTTCAGGCTAGCAAGCATGCTTACAATTTTGTAAGCTAGGAAAGGAATAAGGGAAGTTATTCTTTTGAGTTAGAATTCAGAAAGGTAGGCAGGCTTAGAAGTGAAGATCTGAAAAGAAGTTCCTATTCTGGATTCTTTATAGTAACATAAGCTCTATATGGATTTTTAGTATGGATATGTGTGTGGGTATGTGCGTGTGGGCATGTAAGTGCAGGTGTCCTAGGGACCCTGAGGCATGTCTGCTTCCCTGAAGCTGGGGCTCCTCGTGGTTGTGAGACACCCAATAATGGGTACTGGGAACCGTACTTGGGTTCTCTGCTAAAGCAGTGTGCACTCTTAACCATGGGGCCATCTCTTCAGACCTGTTGCTCAGATTTTTACTTCAGCTTGGTAAGTTTTCTTTTTGGTGCGTTCTCTCTCTCTCTGTGTGTGTGTGTGTGTGTGTGTGTGTGTGTGTGTGTGTGTGTGTAGGGGGAGAATATTATGCTGGATCCATTTAAAAAAAAAAAAAAAGGATAGGTTCTTCCCTGCCCTTCTCCCCTTCTTTTATCAAAGTGTTAGATCCTTGAATACTTGAAAGCATTCACTGACAGTATTGGACTCAGGCTTTTTACTTTCATTCTTTCCTTAGTGTTTTCTTTGGCTTTACGTTTTCTGTCTTGTGAATTAGTCCCAATACATTCTTTTCTTTCAAAATTATCCATTCACAGATTGCATCTATAGTAGCAGACAGCTTTGCAGAAGATGACTGCTAGAACCTTTAAAAATTTTTATTTTATTTCTTTATTACCACCTTTTTATACTTGGTGTGGCTTTCTTATTTCTTTGTGAAACTACTATTTTACTTTTGTTGTGTTTTGTTTTGTTTTTATTTTTTTATTTTATTTTGTTTTTAGAGACAAAGTTTCTCTGTGTAGCCCTGGCTGTCCTGGAATTCACTTTGTGGACCAGACTGGCCTCAAACTCAGAGACTGCCTGTCTCTGCCTCCCAGAGTGCTGGGATTAAAAGCATGCGCCACCACTGCCCAGCAGTGTTTTTATTTTAATAACATATAATCTATCAGATCACTTGCTACTTATTAAAGCCTTGACTAGTTAATCTGAAAACTGACTAAGCAGAAGGTCTCACAGTTTAATGGTTTTGTTGATGCCCTTCAGTACCTTCTGTAATTGTTGTTACATGTTTTTATGCAGTTTATTGCTGATCACAGTTTAAGGGCTGTACTCATACTTAACCATACAGGATTCCTCTGAGTTGTATTCTGTTACTTGACTGCAGTCCAGCTCATATTCTGCCAGAGTTCGATCTCTAGTATACTTGTACTAACCCTTCCTCCTATATGTACCAACCCTTCCTGTTGCCTGATACACTTTTACCCATCTTTTACTTTCCACTTGTATCCACGTGTTTTAGACATTTATTTCTTTGGTTGTGGCCTATGGTTATCCTTAGCTTTTAGAACAATTTTAGTTGCTTATTTTATGTAAATGGGTGTTTTTCTTGGATGTATGTCCGCTCCATGTGCAAACCTGGTGCTGAAGGAAGCAAGAGGGAGTTGGGTACTCTGGAGCTAGTTGTGAGTGCGGGTGGGTGTTGGGAATTGCAGCTGTCAACCACTGCCATTTCTCCATCTTTAAGATTTTGAATTAGTTCTGAATGCTATTCTTTATTTCTGTCTTTTATCTGGTGCATCCTTGTTTTGAAAGCTGTACCATTTATTTTTATGTTCTACCAACTTTTTTTCTAACAATGTTGTCCTGGCAGTGTAGATCAGGCTGGCCTCTTAACTCAAAGCTTCCTAAAGTGCTGGGATAAAAGGCATACCCACACACTCAGCCTTCTTCTAACTTTATATTCTGTTTTTGACAGGTTTTTGCCTTAGTCTATGAATGCTTATTTGCAAACCTACTAAAAGATTTGTTCTGTGTGCTGCAATCATTTTGTTAATTTTAGGGGACACAATAGTGAGCTGTGTTCTCATGAAATTTACATTTTTATATATATTTTAAGTGAAGCCCTTCCTTCCTTCTTCCCTTCTTCCCTTCCTTCCTTCTTCCCTTCCTTCCTTCTTCCCTTCCTTCCTTCTTCCCTTCCTTCCTTCTTCCCTTCCTTCCTTCTTCCCTTCCTTCCTTCTTCCCTTCCTTCCTTCTTCCCTTCCTTCCTTCTTCCCTTCCTTCCTTCTTCCCTTCCTTCCTTCTTCCCTTCCTTCCTTCTTCCCTTCCTTCCTTCTTCCCTTCCTTCCTTCCTTCCTTCCTTCCTTCCTT
>PVIH01000151.1:446995-464639 GCA_004025045.1 Sigmodon hispidus
CCTTCCTTCCTTCCTTCTTCCCTTCCTTCCTTCCCTCCTTCCTTCCTTCCTTCTTCCCTTCCTTCCTTCCTTCTTCCCTTCCTTCTTCCCTTCCTTCCTTCCTTCTTCCCTTCCTTCCTTCCTTCTTCCCTTCCTTCTTTCCTTCTTCCCTTCCTCTTCTTTTTTCTTTTTTTTAATATACATTATGTACTGTGTAGTGGCATTTGTGAGTCATGGCACACATGTGAAGGTCTGTTCTCTGCTTCTACCTGAAGAACTGTGGGTCCTGAAAATTGAACCCAGGTCATGAGGCTTGGTTGTAAGCTGAGCCACCTCAGGTCTTTTCCAGCCCACGAAGCTTGCTTTCTGAGAGAGAAGACTATGCAAATTTAAAAACATTATAGAAGGTAAAGATATAAGGAAGGAGGTAAACAAGCCTTTGTCATGCTCGTTTAAGGGAGAAGGTGAGGGTTCAGAGATGGCCTCTGTGAGAGATGAGGCTAGCTGAAACCTAGCTAGACAGAGCTAGCCTTGCAAAGCACTAAGGTCTCATCCTTGTGTCCTGTTGTGCAGTGACCCTAGTCTAGCGCTCTTTGTCTAATCAGATTCAGTGAATTCCTTTATCACAGTTGTTTTGTAATGCTTTTACTCCTTGGAAATTTATGCATAACATTATATAAACTTCCTCCTAAAACATTTTATTTCATGTATATGAGTGTTTGGTCTGTATCAAATGATTTGTGGTACCATGGAGGCCAGAGGTGGCTTTGGGTTTCCTGGAACTGGAGTCTCTGTTTATCAGGATGTTATCCCACTCATTCAAATATCTGTTTGGTACACCATGTTGCATTATAGTTTTTTAGTCATACAGTGCTCTAGAGACATTGTAGGGAACAGTCAAGACAACAGGACAAGAGCCCTGAGGATAATATACCATTTTTCAGTTGTGATCAATATGAATCACTGATATAAAATTAATTTGAAAAGTAGTTTTTGTTGATGACGTAAATATTTATTTCCACGTAAAACCAATTGAAAATCTATAGATTTTGGGTCTGGGTACAGTAGAGGAGTGTTTGCTTAGCATATGCAAGGCTCTGGGTTCAATCCCTAGTCCTTGCCCCTCCCTACTCATGGCACACTTTGATACTGTCTTTGCTGTGGTTGCATCAATGGTGATGTTGTTTGAGCCCACTAGGTGTCAGTCTCCAATACAGAGCAGAAATACTCTTGGATGAGCAAGCTAAAGCTCACCCTTAATTTTGTCAGTAATAAAAGCACATGCCCTACAGTTTGTCCTGTAGTAGTTTTCTTAATTAGAAAAGTAAGCAGAGCATTTGGCCCAAGGCATGTTTATTTCATAAAGGTATTTCTTTCCTTAGACTAGGCTCTTACTCATTTAGATGTAATATGAATGTCAGTGGTCAAGGGAATCCAAGAGAACAGTCCAAGGAATTAAACTGTAGCTTAGGCAAGATCCCCTCTCTGTAAACTGGGAGTAATGGTGTCTTTACCTTGTGACTTTATGAAGATTAATGAGTTAAATGAAAGTGAACCTGTCACCCAGATAACATACAAGGATTGCTAGCAGCTAGTAGTAGTATTGAAAATACAGTGTCTAAGATACAAGTTGTTTTAGCGTACCTATCTGGTTACTTGTTATGTTGACTCAAGGTGTTTTGGTTTTGTGTTTGACTAGTCACATAAGAAAGAAATAGATATATTTTAGTAGTCTGGGGCTGCAATTGCAACTCTCTTCTGCAGCTACATAGTATAGTGGGTTTTGGTATTTCTGATGAGAATCCCAATATCTGATTATCTTCACATTGCTATTGGTTTTATTAGAGTTTTTATTGCTGTGAAGAGACACCAAGACCATAGCAACTCTTCTAAAGAAAACATTTAATTGGGGTGGCTCACTTACAGTTCAGAGATTCAGTCCATTATCATCATGGCAGGGAGCATGGGGGCATGTAGGCAGATGTGGTGCTGGTTGGTAGCAGGAAGTTGACTGAAACACTGGGCACTATCTTGGAAATGGAAACCTCATAGCCCAGCCCCACAGTGACACACTTGGCCACACCCACTCCAACAAAGCCAGGCAGCCCTCCTAATAGTGCCACTTCCTATGAGATTATGGTGGCTAATTATATTCAAACTACCTGCAGCTGGTAACTTTTTTTTTTTTTTAATTAGAAGCTTAAATTGTTTCATCTTTATCCTTAGAATTTAAGATTCCTTCTAGTAGCTATCACTTTTGAGTTTTTACTTTTGGACTCTTGCTCTTTTAAATGGTTATTTGGTTATTTAGTTCTATTTTTACAGTGTTGTGAATGGAATTTAGAGCATTGAGCATGTTGGGCAAATTTTCTAACATGAAAATGACATCCCCAGACCAGAGCACTATTTTTGATGCTTGGTAACATTTTGTTTCATGCATGTACTTTAGCTTAATTTTTATGTTCTTCTGCAGTGCTTGGTGCCATCCATGCATATGCCCATTTTGTTTGTTTGTTTGAAACAGGGTCTCTCTACATAACTCTATCCTGGGAACTCAGTGATCCACCTACTTCTTTCTGTCTCTTGAGTGCTGGGATTAAAGATGTGTGTCCATGCCCATTACTGGGTCAAAAGGCTTATGTGAACAGATCTCAACATCTTTTAAATGTCCAAGATGAACTTTAGATGTAAACATTTGTAAGAAGACATTAGCAATAGTGGATAGTCTTTGGTTGTCTGTCTACATTGTCTACCTACATCCCACTTACACTAGCTCTTTGCTGTGACTCATACCTAACAGCAGCTACAAGTATCTTAGGAAGAATTTGTTTTGGTTCACAAATTAAGATAGACATAGACAGACAGATAAAGGCTACTATAGCAGGGGAGGCATTGCACCAGGACTTGGAGACAGCTTGTCATTTCTGAGTACAGCCAGGAAGCAGGAAAAGGTGCTAGTGACAACTGGCTTTGTTATTCAGCCTGGGACCTGAGCCCTTCAAGATAAGGAACCATCTGCTTTCAGAGTGGCTCAGCTGTCAGCTTGACACACTGAGAAAGGGACACTTGAGTTTGAGCAGTTGCACGTCTGTGGGACATTTTCTTGATTGATAGTTGATAGAGCCTGATTGAGCAGTATCAACCTAGGATGCTAGGTTGTAGCTCTGGGTTATATAAGAAAGCTAGTAAGCAGAGTAAGCAGAGTAAAGCCAGTAAGCAGAGTTTTCCTCCCTTGGTTTTTTCCACAGTATTGGATTGTAACCTATAAGCAGAAATAAACATTTCCTCCTGACTTGGTTTGGGTCGGTGTTTTATTACAGTAACAGAAAGCAAACCAGGACACATTTTCTTTAGCAGTGCCTCACACACAACCAGAGGTTTTTTGTAGATGACTCCAAGTTAGTCAGACCAACAGTGAAGACTGTCTGTCTGCCTGTCCACCTACTCTGTGTCCTATGTCTGCTTCTGAACTCAGTCTCAGTGGTGAACTACTATATTCAGCTTAATGAGTTTTTCAAGTGACTTGACATCTTTAAAGAAAACAAAGATTAAACCAGGTGTGGCGGCACACACTTTTAGTTACAGCACTTAAGAGCACACAGGTGGATCTCTGAGATCAAGGTTACCCTGATTTACAAAGCTCCAGGTCAGCCAGGGCTACAGAGAGAAACCCTGTCGGGGAAACAAAACAGAACAAACAACCCAGACCAAACCAAAGAAGAAGAACAAGAAAATAAAGATTACTTTATTCTTTAATTTGTATTTTCTTAGAACAGTTTTATGAAATTAAAAAGTTTATTTTACTTTGTACCATTGTTAGTTGAACAGTTTTCTTCCTTATATAGTTAAAAAGGCAATTAAATTTGGGATCCTCTCAAACCCTATTGAAATTTTGCCTTGTGATCTAATAAATGTTCATCTTAAATATATGCAATATATCTATAGAGTTATATAGATAACAAATCCTGCAACAGCTGTTGGCTAAGACAAAGCAAAGCTTCAAGAAAATGTTTTATTTTAAAATTTGCTGGGCATGGTTGATGTTTATAATTCCAGCAGTGAGGGTAGAGGCAGGAAGACAGCTTAAGGCCAGCAGGAGTTATAGAAGTCAGACCTGGGTTAAAGTGCAAAGTGGTTGGAGATACAGCTTAGTGGTCCCCCAGGCCCTGAGATTGGTCTTTAGTGCTGTCAAAAAGTAGGTAAATGGTACAAAGAAGTCATGATTTTTTTCTCTGAAAGTAGTTTAGTAGCTTGTCTTTAGTAAAAAGGAACAGGGCTGGGTGGTGGTGCACACTTTTAGTCTCTCTTTTGGGAGGCTGAGTCAGGTTGATCTCTGAGTTTGAGGCCAGCCTGGTCTATAGAGCAAGTTCTAGGACAGCCAGGATTACACAGAGAAACAGTGTCTCAAAAAACCAAAATAAAATAAGAAAAAGGGAATAGTAAAATTTTGTTATAATGCCTGAAAAGTTATAGTATGTGTCTTAGGGTTACTATTGCTGTGATGAAAAATCATAACCAAAGCAAGTTGGGGAGGAAGGGGTTTATTTGGCCCATGCCACTGTTTGTCATCAAAGGAAGTCAGAATAGGAACTCCAGCAGGACAGGACCCTGAAGGAGGCAGGAGCTGATGGAGGGATGCTGCTTACTGGCTTCTCTTAATGGCTTGCTCAGCCTGCTTTCAAGTATCACTTGGGACCACCAGTCCACTGGGCCCTCCCCATCACTAATTAAGAAAATTCCCTACAGCTGGATCTTAGGGAGGCATTTTCTCAGTTGAGGTTCCCTCCTTTTAGAAGACTCTAGCTTGTTTTAAGTTGACATAAAACTAGCCAGCACGTTGTATGTTTTGGGGTCATATGTTTTATGCTAATAAAGAGACTCATTTGTCAGACCATGGCAATCACTGTTCTAGTAGGTAATGCCTTTGTGACTGCAATAAGATGTCTTTAGCATAGAAGCTTTTGCACAGATCAAATGTAGAGTAATTTGATATCAGAGAATTAAAGGTCTACAGTGTCACTAACAGAAGCATAGTTAAGTCTCCTAAATGAAATTAGCCAATGAATAAATGATATTTTTATCATAGAGTGGACCCTCCTCCTTTCTTTCTTTCTTTTTTTTTTGACTATACAGAGAGATGTATACAGTTGGCTATTTTGCGTGGTTTGTTGAAATTAGAAAGGTGGTTTCACTGGTGAGACGGAGTTTGGCCTGCCATTACTTTCTTTCATATGGACTTGTAAGTGAACGGTACATACTCATCTGCTATACGCAAAATCACCCCATTGGGGGCTGGAGAGATGGCTCAGCGGTTAAGAGCACCGTCTGCTCTTCCAGAGGACCCGGGTTCGATTCCCAGCACCCACATGGCAGCTGACAACTGTCTGTAGTTCCAGTTCCAGGCAAACACCAAGGCAAAATAAATAAATAAAGTTTAAAAAAAAAAAAAATCACCCCATTGTCTTAAAGGTTGGGCTGGAGAGAGGACTCAGCAGTGAAGGACACCTATCGCTCTTACAGAGGGCCCAAGTTCAGTTGCCAGCACCCCTGACAGGTGCCTCTGAAATGCCTGTAACTCTAGTTCCAGGGGATCAGATACTCCTTTCTGGATTCTGCACGCAAATGCATGCATGTCTGCCTGCACACAAACATGCACAAATCTATACTTGTATGCATACACATACACACATGTACTCATGATTTTAAAAAATGACTCTTAAAAGAAAATCCTAGCTGTTACATGTAATTGAGAACTTCTGGCTTCCTCTTAGGAAATCATGACTGTTCCTACCCTTATGCCAGTACCAGACATCTGAAAATTTAGGACTTTGTTAATCTGTCAGAGAGCTGAGGTTACAGACCAGCTGTCTGATGTAGTTTAAGAACAAGTACTTAAAGAGAAAATGGGGCATAAATACCTGCTTACCTAAGACAGACAAAATGAACAATCAAAAGAATGCAGTTGAGGGGGTTGGAGAGATGGCTCAGCGGTTAAGAGCTCTGACTGTTCTTCCAGAGGACCTGAGTTTGATTTCCAGAATCCACATGTTAGCTAACTCTCTGTAATTCCAAAACCTGACACCCTTCTACAGTTATACATGGAGGCAGAACACCAATTCACATAAAAATAAAATTAAATATTTTTTTAAAAAAGAATGCAGATGAAATTGTAAACATGATGCCAGAGATCTAGTATGGATTAGTATGAAGGCCTGGGTCTCGGTGCTATGGATTCAGGGTACAAGTTACCCTCCAACAAGCTCTTCTGCTCAGACTCCATCTAAGTGGTGAAGGTTGAGGCTAGTGGAAATATACTGGGAAAGTGGAGTAGAGGAACAGTAGCCACGTAAAGAAAGCGATATACCCTAGGCTGCTGTTGATCTGGGAATCCTCCTGCCTTGGCCTCTCTGATGCTGGGATTGTACAAGTGTACCGCCATACCCAGAACCTCCTCCTTTCTTTCCTATTAGACAAAAGCCTTAAGCATTGTATGGGATTGGAACCTTAAGGAAACCTCCCAACCATGAGGGAGGAACAAGAATGTGTGGAGAGGTCCTAATGTTAGAGGAAAGGAATTTTGAAACTCAGTGTTGACCTAAAACAAAAGCTTAATGAGAATGCCAGAGAAGTCCCTCCCTCCCTCCCTCCCTCCCTCACTGGAGGGGACCACAGTAGAGTGGTGGTGTGAGCATCCTGAGAATGTGCAGGCCGACCTAAGGAGGGACGCCATAGAGGGAGCCCAAGACTGGCAGTCAGCAGCCTGACACACACTGCTGCTAAGCCAGACTCCGTCCACAACCCAAGGCGGCCTTAAGGAATTAGAAGCTAGTGGTTCATTATGGGTAATTTAGCAAGGGGCATGCTGATGAAGCTCACATCCTGACTAGATGGACCCAATCTCTGCAGGCTTGGCGAGAGGAAAGGCGTTCCCATTTCCAGGCATACAGACTATTTACCTCTGATTCCAGCTGTCCCACACAGGATGTCCTGCCTTTTTTTTTTCTTTTAAATCATAAAGAGACAAAAGAAAACAATACAGTTGGGACTAGAGCAAAATTATTCCTCTGGCCTCTGCCTCCTGAGTGCTGAGATTAAAGGCCTGTACTGCCAGTGCCTCTGGAACCAAATTCTTAAGATACAGATATCTGAACTACTAGATACAGAATTTTAAAAACTGATAACCTTAATTACTGATAATGCTGCAGTAGGAAAGGCCAGATCAACTGTATGATGTAGAATATTTCAACTAAGAAAGTCAGATGACAGGTACAGTGACAGCCAAAGAGTGACTCCAGGAGCCTGTCATTAAACATGGTGTGACTGAATGAAGAATTAAAACTGAAATACAAACAGAAGAAAGTGTAAGGAAAGACAGAAAACGCCTCAAAGACCCAGCACCCTTGAGCTGTAGGACAGTATCGGATGGTCCTGGTGTATAATTATATCCGAAGGGAAGGGTGGAAAAAATACTGGGAGACCAGTGACCAAGATTTCCCAGAATTAATAACATCAAACCAGGATGCATATAAGTCATGAGAGCACGAGAAAAATCATCCTTCTCCAAACAAACAAAAAACAGGAAAACATCTGACATAGTTCGTACTGCTGAAGACTGGAGACAGCGCGCCAAAGAGGAGTCATTACAGAGGAACACATAATTCCAACAGACTCCTCAAAACTGTGTGCGTGCAAGCGTCTGTTTAAGCATTTTGAGTCAACTGTTGGATAGGATATGAAATGACAGCCTGCTTTTTTTGTTGTTTTGTATTTGTAGATTCAGTTTGTTCTGCTACATTTTCTAGTTTTTTTTTTTTTTTGTAGGATGTTTTGCTTGCATGTAAATCTGCATGCACTAGCCACACTGTAGGTATGGAGGAAGCCGCCCCGCTCCTCTGGAAGAGCAGCTGGTGCTCCTCACTGCCGAGTCATCTCTTCAGCTACTCTTATATTTGTATTTGCTTATCCCATTTTCTGTGTTCCCCCACCCTCCAGTTTCTGGTTTTACGGACTGTTTTACATATTGAAACTCAGCTGAGCTGGGCTATGGTGGTACACATCTTTAATCCCAGCACTCAGGAGGCCAAGGCAGATGAATCTGAGTTCGAGGCCAGCCTGGTCTACAGAGCAAGTTCCGAGACAGCCAGGGCTAAGTCAATTGTTTCTGTATTCTATATTGTTTTGTAGGTTGATGTTTGGTATTTTTATGCTGCTTTGATTACTATAACTTCGCAGTGTGTTTTGTGATCATGTTTGTTGTTCCCAGCTCTGTTTCTTTGAGTTTAAGGCTGCTGTCCTAGTCACAGATTGGGTGAGTTATAAAGAGAGGTTTATTCAGAGGCCTTCCTTCTGGTAGAGTTCTGGGGTCTGTGGGGAAGCAAGTGTTGCAGGTGTGGGTACATCCCAAACAGTAGCTAGACTGGCTGTATGACTTCTGACCCTTGATCTTGCATGCATTCACATGGGTACAACTCTAGCTTGAATTTTAATTGAGCTTCCTGGAGCCAGATATCAGGGTAAATGCTGAAAGATCAGAGAGACAAAGGAGCCAGCCACAGCCACCTCTTACCTTGCCAACTCCTCAGCTGAAAAAGGGGCAGGCTCCTGTCTCTCATCTTCATCTCTTACATTCATCTCTCTGCCCAGCCATGCCACCTCTTGTCTCTACCTTCCTTGTGCTGGGTTTAAAGGCATGAGATCCCAAGTGTTGGGATTAAAGGTGTGTGCCAGGGGGCTGGAGAGATGGCTCAGCGGTTAAGAGCACCGTCTGCTCTTCCAGAGGACCCGGGTTCGATTCCCAGCACCCACATGGCAGCTAACAACTGTCTGTAGTTCCAGTTCCAGGCAAACACCAAGGCAAATAAATAAATAAAGTTTTAAAAAAAAAAAAAAAAAAAAAAAAAGGTGTGTGCCACCACTACCTGGCCTCTGTGGTTAATTAGTGGCTAGCTCTGCCCTCTGATCTTCAGGCAAGGTTTGTTAGATCACAAACAAAATCACCAAATATAGCCTTAGTCACCATTTGTTTTAGAATAAAAGTTTGAAAAAAATTACCTTTTTTATGTGCATGGGTCTTTTGCCTGCATATATGCTTCATGACATGAGAGCAGGGCCACGGGGGCACCAGAGGGCACCAGAGCCCTAGAATTTGAGTTCGAGATGGTTGTGAGCTGCCATGTGGGTACTGAGAACCAGCTCAGCAGTTCACAGAGGACAGACAGACTGACTGTAAGACTTGACCATCACAGATTGTGTGTGTGTGGAAGGAAAGGCTGACGAGGCTGTCACTACTGGGCTTGATTATTAGAACTGTCTCTAGCAGCGCAATTAAAGTGCTGCGAAGGATTTTTGTTTTGTATGTGGAGGCTAACCACCTTCCTTTCTCTGTTGTTTCCTTTGGGGAGTTTCTCAACCTGCCCCACCTCTTCTTTCCCCGTTTTTGTTAATTGCCAACGCCTTCATTAGCAGATTTAAGAAAAAAGAAAGAAAAGATTTAAACAAAAGATTGTTAAGAGTATCTTACCTCCATATAAAGCTTTGGAATTTCACTTCCCAGAATGCTTCTGTCACTATAGATAGACAGGGTACGTTGAGCTCAGGGCCTTGAACCAGTTTTTGAGGAATTTGCCCCAAAAGGAGGGAAGGAGGGAACTAATTTAAGGACTAACATGGTGTTAACTGCTTCCCTTCTCCTGGAAGATGGGAGACGCTTTAGGCACACCACTCTTCTCTTGTTCCTGAAAAATAGAGCACACACACTGCTGGCCATCCTACTACCTGCAGACCAGAGACCCTCTGTTGCCCTGTCTAGCACTGGAATAGTCTTGCCTTCTCTCTCTCTCTCTCTCTCTCTCTCTCTCTCTCTCCTTCTCCCTCCCTCCCTCTCTCCCTTTATCTCTCTCTTTCCCCTTCCTCTCCCCTCCCTCCCTCCCTCCCTCTACCTCTCCCTCCCTCCCCTTCTTGTGAAATAGTGTCTGTGTATTTGCATTAGGCCAGGCTGTCCTTGAACTCACAGAGGTCAGCCTGCTCTGCCTCACAGTGCTAACAATGAAAGGTTTTTCTTTTTGTCCTTTTTTTTCTTGTCTATTCTATTCTTTTTTTTTCTAAAGTAAAATCTCAGTTGTGCTAATTTAGGCCCAGCGGAGACAATATTCAAGGTGAACTTTGATCACCAAGATGCAGTAGTTTATAAAAGTCTATGGTAAAATAACTACTGTTTTGTTGCTACAGAATTCCAGAAACTGTGGAGGAGTGTCACTGTGGATTCAATGGATGAGGAGAAAATTGAAGAGTATCTGAAGCGACAGGGTATTTCCTCCATGCAGGATTCTGGACCGAAGAAAGTGGTATGTGACTTTTTAGAAAAGCAGTTTAGTGCTTTCTCTGCTTCTCACCCTGCTCTCTTTTTCTTTGGGCCTAATGCATTGACTTGGCCAGATCCAGCCAGTCATCCATGCTGTGTGAGGCCCCAGAACTGGGAGAGCTTTGTTGTCCTCTTCCAGCGTTGCAACTTTTGAGCCACGCCCCTTCCTTCAGGGACTCATTTCTCACCTCCATCCTGTTTCCCTGGTTTCAGAAAGGAGCCACATCTTCATCTGGTTGGTCTTTCTTAATCCTCTGTTGTCTCTGCCTTGTACCCTTCATTTTAATGTCTGGATGGATCTGTTCTATCCTGATGATACTGAGTTGTTGTTTTTAAGGGACCATATATATTTGTCTTTATAGCCCTTAAATTGTACTCGTAGTGGATATGAGAGACTGGTAAATCCTCCTCCGTTAAGCACTCATTTGTAGTTCAAGAACAGCCAGGGTAGAAAGAACTTGCGGCACTCTAGACGTGGAGATGGCTCTCTCCCCTTCCTCCCTTGCATGCTCTGTAGCTTTTGTTTTGTTCTTTGAGACAGGCTTTCTCTGTATAGCTTTAGAGCCTGTCCTGGCACTCACTGTAGACCAGACTGGCCTCAAGCTCACAGAGATTCCCCTGCCTCTGCCTCTGGAGTGATGGGACTAAAGGTGTGTGCTACCGCTGCCACCTGGCCACTTTGGAGCTTTTTGTTTTTTCTTTTATTAAAAAAAGTGGTTTGGGGCTGGAGAGATGGCTCAGAGGTTAAGAGCACCGTCTGCTCTTCCAGAGGACCCGGGTTCGATTCCCAGCACCCACATGGCAGCTAACAACTGTCTGTAGTTCCAGTTCCAGGCAAACACCAAGGCAAATAAATAAATAAAGTTAAAAAAAAAAAAAAAAAGTGGTTCTCTAAGAGTCACTGAATAAAAGATTTATTGTCACTGGGCAGTGGTGGCACACGCTTTTAATCCCGGCACTTGAGGAGACAGAGATAGGTGGATCTCTGAGTTTGAGGCCAGCCTGGTCTACATGAGTGAGTTCCAGGCCAGCCAGGCCTACGCAGAGAAACCCGTCTGGGAGTGGGGAGAGACACGCATGCTCCTTCATCATTGTTTTCTGGACTGTGACGTTGCAGGTATACAGAATAGAGAATATTGCAAAGCTTCATGTGCCCATGCTTTTTCTAGTTTTGTCATATTTACTTCAGGTCATTTTTTATAAAAACTGCTAAGGGGCAAAGTACTTTTTTAGACCTGGTAGTGGTGACAGCACAGAAATTCATTTCCTCTTATTTTACTGACCTAAGGCCTAGCACAGTTGGGTTACACTTTTGTGCCCTACCTGTTCATTCCAGTGGAGGTTTGTTTGTGCCTTTGGTGTCAGGGCACCAGGGCTAGTTGGAGGCTGGGTGTGTGCTGTGGTTGGGTGTATGAGGCCCACGCAGGAGGGAGGAAGAAGGAAAGGGCTCCAGACCCCAGTCTCGGGCTTGCTTGGGAAATCCTAACCGTCTGTCCCCTGGAGTCATGTTGTGTTACTCTTCCTTTTCCTGTAGGCCTCCATTCAGAGAAGGAAAAAACCTGCTTCACAGAAAAAGAGACGCTTTAAGACACACAATGAACACTTGGCTGGAGTGCTGAAGGATTACTCGGACATTACCCCCGGCAAATAGCAAACAAGGTTACAGACACACTGTCGATCTTTCCTGATGCTTGGGATCTGAAGACTTTCTGCCTTGCCGTCTGCTCCTCCGGACTTCAGAGAGGAGCAGTTCAGTTTACAGAACAGGAGCAGATTACCAAACCCAGCTACTGTCACCCAGCAGGCTAGTGGGAAATGGTTCCTGTTAAGTCCTGGGGTTGGTTTGTTTTATTTTTCTAGAAAGATGCTTAGCATGACATTCAGGTGTCTTTGCTATTTATCTTGATTTCTAGGTGGTTTTTGATTCCATGTTTTTCTCTTGCGTTAGGACAAGTTGGTAGATAGTGCTGAATGCAGTATTTCTTTATTCCAAGAGAAAATATTTATAATAAAATCATTTGTAGGAGGATCTTTAAGAAGTTAGGAAATTGTTTGTCTTTCTTAATTTTTGAAAATAGCAGGGAACAGTCACTGCTTGCTAGGGTGGGTGTTTGGGATGTCACAAAGAGTGGAGTCAGTACTTTTGGCAAGTGTGTGGATTTCATCTTTGGAACCAGGGTACAACTCTGGTTAATAAGCCAAGCAATAAAATTACACTGACTGTGATTATTAATGCTTTCTTTAAAAAGGTTGAGCAATTAGTAAGTTGGAATCATGATTTGCTACCATCTTAAACAAGGATGAGGAGACTTTTTGCCAGCCTGAATATGAGCTTCACCATAGCCCAGCTCTCAGGTGACTTTCTTGGCCATTTTTGGTGGAGGGGCCCTGTGTCACCTGCTACTGGTCCAGTTCAGTGAGAGCCATTACGAAGCCTGTGTGACTTTTTCAGGTTTTCACTAGTAAAGAAGCACGTTCTTACCTACCCTTTCCTCTGACTCGCCCTGCTCCTTTGCCTTGATTAGCGAAGGTTTCCTCGCTCCCACTGAAATGCTGTTGTTGGAATATAAAAACCAAGTTTCCTGTTCTCAAAAAAGGTGCAGCCCTAACCAAAGCACTGGGCTTCTGGTGAGTAACCCTTCACATCCAGTTCTGTCATCCGCTTTACCTTTCTTGTCTCCAAGCTCCAAAATATGGTCTGTCAAGATGTCACATGGCGGGTCCCACGGAACAGAATATAAAAAATGTACTGTCTTGCTTTGTGTCTGAAGGTCTTTGCTGGTAAAGGTTTTTGCTATAATGCTTATGGCATCAAGTTTTCCCCACAAATGTAGCCTCACTAATCTCGCAGCAGATGCCTCCGTCTGCAGACCGTGTTCTCCTAGCTGTTACGGATGAAGTCTGTGTGTTTCCCAGGCCCTGTCTGGCTTTGGAAGGAGACAGACGCAGACACATGTTTACTGCCAGGCCTCTCCTGGTGCCTTCCAGCTAAGGCTGCTCTGCTTTGTTTCTTAGGGACCCGCCTGGCAATTGAGTTTAATTTCTTACCTCTCCACAAAAATGAAAAAATGGAAATACAGAAAAACAAAGTGTCTTCTTGCTAGTTGTTAAATGTGTAAATTTTATAATATTTCGTTGACTTGCATTGTCTCTTAAGTTTTATTTCTTTCCCTTGGCCCAACAGCCTGTGTGAGTATTATCTATGCTCGGTATCCCTGCGAGATGTGTGGGAGTAGACAGTCCCATTGAAAGCTTGCTTGTGTTCAGTGGCTGTAATAAAAAGAATGGACTCTGGCAGCAGTTGTTTTGGGTGACTGAAGACATTCCTCCAGCAATTCCAAGTGGAAGTCTTGATCTCACCTCTGCCAGTTGCTTCGGATCTGCTGCCATTTAGAAGCAAGTGGGAATGGGCACGGCTGGGAGAGTTAAAAGGCTGAGACAGTCTTCAGGGCATCTTATCTATAATTCATCACAGTCACAAGAAGCTTTTAGGGGCTAGTTAAGAGAAATGTAGTTGAGCTCAGACGAAGTATGAAAAATGAACTTCTGGCTGCTACTGTCACAGCCTGTAAATGTGGTCAGGTGATGGTTGGACCCAGGGGATGCCGAACACTCGGTATTTGTTGATTGAGTACTTAGGGAAAGGCAGTGTAGGAGCTCAGTCCCGGTACTGCTGGGGAGTCTGCAAGTGTGCCTCCCATCCTGGATTTCTCGTGGGAGCTCTTTGTTTGAAATCACTAGAGTGGAAGGAAACATGCTCTGAATGTAGGTGCTCTAGGGACAAGTGCATTTGGATTCATGAATCTCCCAGCTCTTGTAAGGGCAGTTCTCTGAAACACAGAAGATGAAGCTTAGTGCTCTTCTCTTTAGTTAGTGCTTTACCTTGAAATGATTCACTTTGGGGAAGGTTGGAGTTTTCTCAGGTTTGGCTGCTGTTCGATAGCTGAAATTATGCTGTGCCTGAGAACCAGCAATGACCTGTTTCCGGGCATCGCTGTCTTTGGAGCTGCATGTAGGACAGCTGTTTCTCACTGGGTTTGTCCTGAGAGATCAGTAGGTGTTCACAAAAGAGAGGACCAGTGGGGACTTGGAAACCCTCTCACACTAATTTGGAGCACTTGGTTCTGTGCCAGATTGTGAACTTGGGGATAGCATGCTGTGGAAAGACAAATTGGAATGGGGCATGACATTGTGGCATTGGCCTTCTGGTTCTAGAGTTAAAGCACATTTTTCATCATAAGAGTTTTTCCCCCAGAAATAAATCTATGTGGCTGGTCTATGACCGAACCACCTTAAACACGTCTGACCTTGGAAGCTGAGTGTGATCTGACATGGTTAGTACTTGCATGGGAGAAATAAGTCTCTTTAGCAGACTGATGAAGGAAGGGTCGTCTGGAAGTATGAACCCCACTGGTTTGGAATTTGGTTAATGTACTCCTGTGACCTCATGCTTTCAAGACTGGTGAAAGGCCAACAACTTTTCACCCGGCCAGAACACTGCATCACACAGATCTGCATTCAATCCCTAGAATCAGAACAAAACAATATAGGATGCCCAAAGTGGAAACTGGCCAGGGGCTGGTGGTGCACACCTTTAATCTCCGCACTTGGGAGGTAGAGGCAGGCCAGCCTGGTCTAAAGAGTAAGTTCCAGAATAGCCAAGGCTACAGAGGAAACCCTGCCTCAAACAACAACAACAAAACCCTTGAAACAAAAAGTGGTAACTGAGCAAATTACAGCCTGAATTTGGTGAGGCCAGTTCTAGAAATGTCCAGAAAACTTTTGCCTTGACCGTTAGGACACTGAACATGTTTGCTAGCTCCTCACACTGAAGTTGTAGGTAGTAGTTTTCAGAGGAAAGGGCTTCTTTGTCCTGGTAACTAACTAGGGGTAGGGATGGGGAAGGGCCTGACTTCGTAGCTCACTGATCTTGATTTTCTACCTCCTGCCTCAGCCTCATGAATGCTGGGATCCCAAGCATGTGCTGTTGTAGTGTACCCAGCTTCTGATGTGACACGAGACAAAGGGGGCTCTTGAAGTGTGTAAGTAGAACAAGAGGCCTTCATATCCTTCCCCCAGCCCACCCTGTATCACACTCCTTGTTTCTAAGTGAGGGGTGTGTAAGAACAGTGGAGAGCAAAAGCTGTAAGTTGATAGTTTGTGAGAAGATGTCCCTCCTCCCCCAGTGAAGCAGAAAGTTACTGTGCACCGGTGGATGAAGTCCTGAAAGAGGACAGTGTCCGAGCTCTTGCATAATGGTTTCTTTTAAGACTTTTGAATCTAGCCAGAACAGGGCAGTTGAAGGAGGGTTTGTATTGGCAGTGATAGTCCTGTGTGTGTTCTGCAGGGTGGTAGATAGAAACTTTACAACATGCTCTAATTTGAACACCTGAATCAAACTGCCTACTGCTGCATATGACTTGTTTAGCACCAATTTTAAGTTTTGAGCATTTTGAGGAGCGGTATTTCAGAGGACATGTCACTAACATTCTCTAGCCTTCTAAGAATGTTAGAAATTGTTTTGTCATTGAGAGTATGACACTGGTTTAAAAGTTAAAGAGGAAGAGAACATCTGTTTATGCTCTGAAACCAGGGAAGAGTGCTCTTTTCGCTTGGCTGATTGAGATAAACTCAGAGCATTGGCTACGCTTTCTCATTCTTTAGCTCAGGTAATGCTTGCAGTCGTGCTTCAGCCTTGTGCTGGGATTACAGATCTGCACCACATCTGGCTAACCCTAAGGATGCCTGGTAGAACTGGGCTGTACTAGTTGCAAAGTCTCATGAAATAAGGGCACATATGCAAACAGTGGGTCCAGTGACTCTGAAGCATAGACGTGACTAACTGAGATGTTCTCATTCGGAAACTTGATTGTGAATATTCACTTTAAGTTGAAATTTAGTTGGCGTATTTAATTCTGTATGCTAACTTTACAGTTAAGTCTGTGTTCCTGGGGAGAGTCCATTTGGCTCAGTTAACATTCTTTTGAAGCCTATGCAGTTGAGACCTTTCTATAAGGGAACAAGAGTGAACAAACAAACCAGTGTGCCCTTTCCTAACCTCAGGTTCCTGGTTCCCGAAGACCCTGCATTCAAATCTGCTCAATAGTGACAGAAGATATTGCAGAGAAAGTTAATGAAGTGGGTGTAACTGCTTGGTCTTAAGGAATGTATCTAGGGCGTGCACTAGATTGGTACACACTGTCCAGGCACACAGGGGTTTGTCCTTGCACATAGCCACTCAGTGCATCCTGAGGTCTCTGTGGAAAAGTGTGTACAGAAGTGACTTTGGGATGGGGATAGCTTGAGGTAGGACACTCTATTAGTGCCGGCTGTGTGGAAGTCTCTGGTGCCTTAGAGTTGGAACCTCATGGTTGAAGGTAAAGCCATGATTGTGCTCCATAGAGCGATCTCAGGCATGCTTCCGAGAGCTTGGAGGGTGGCTGTGGAAGCTACACTAGCTTTATCAGTGAGTGCCAAATCAGAAACAGACTGTGGCTTGGTCTGGATGGCTAGGACTACTGAAGTCAGGGGAGAGATGGGCTGGGATGCAGCTCAGCTGGACAGCACTTGCCTAGCAGATCTGGGCAGCCCTGCATAACATTTAGCACTGAGAAGTGGACGCAGGAAGTCTAGGATCGTCCTTGGCCACACAGCAAGTTTAGTGTAAGCCTGGGATCACTATGGAATACTGTTGTTCTCTAGTAAGTCAGCAGCCACATTTTTCCAGATTTTTGAACCTTTGTTAAAAAATGACTTTATATGTTATATGTACACTGTGAGTGTGGCTGCCTGGAGATGATGTTGTGTCCCAGGGACCTCGAGTTACTGTTTTAATCACTAGATGTAGGTGCTGGGAACTAACTCCAGTCTTATGCAAGAGCAGCAAGGTCTCCTCACTGTTTAGACCAGGCTGGTTTGAATCTTAATAATTTTAAGCTCAAACTCTGTAGGTGGGGGTGAATGATACCAACTGCACTGAGTTAGAGGTGCTCAGGACTGAGTGTGACTCCCACTCTGAATCTTGCCTAGTCCTGCCTACAAATGGAAACCTCTGCATTGTGGGGCATGACTGGTTTATGTTATGAATAAGTTCCCAGACAATCATATAATAGCTGGAATAAATGTTAAAACTTTATTATTTTTTTAAAAATGACAATAGAAAAGTACCTTTACACAATTTATAAAAGCATAGTCGATGGTGAAGTGGCTCTCTTTAAAGCAAGTGGAGGAGTCTGAAAGCCACGTGGCACGAAGGGTATGAGCAGTCCCTAAGCACCAACATGGATGTCTTAAGCCCTCAGCTGC
>PVIH01000152.1:0-77821 GCA_004025045.1 Sigmodon hispidus
TTAGCAGTTTTCCTTTCTTTTTTTGAGACAGAGTCTTATCTCTGCCTGGTTTTGAACTCACAGCAATCTATATTGAGTACCTCTGCCTCCCAAGTGGTAAGATTCCAAGATCAAGCTACGAAGCCAGGATGGGTATGCATGTATGTAATGATTGATTTTGTGTACGTGTGTGTGTGTGTGTGTGTGTGTGTGTGTGTGTGTGTGTGTGTGTGTGAGAGAGAGAGAGAGAGAGAGAGAGCACGAGAGAGTGAGAGAGAGAATGAATATGTACAAGCAGATGCTACAGTGGCAGTATGCACATGCATGCAAGTCAGAACAGTATTTTAAGAGTTGGTTCTTTTTTCTTTTGTTACACACTACTGGAGGGCGGAGTTTCTCTTGCATCTGCTGGACTATATACTCCAAGCTAGCTTGGTCCATGAACTTTGGGGTGATTCTCTTTTCCTTGCTTCTCATTTTGCCACAGTAATGTTGGGGTTACAGATAACATGCCCCAACATCTGTCTTTTCAACATGAGTTCTGAGAATCAAACTGAAGTTGTTAGGCTTATATAGCAAGTCCTTTGCTTTGCTTTTACCTGTATCTCCCTGGCTCACTTTAAAAAAAAAAAAAAAAAAAAAAAGACAGGGTTTCACATTGTAGCTAAGACTGTTCAGACTGGCCTTGAGCTCATAAAATAGCTCAGGCTAGCTTTGAACTTGGTAGCAATCTTCCTACCTGGATTATGTGCATGTACCTCCAGACCTACCTTTGTTTAAGTTCATACTGGTTCCCTACACTCTTCTTAACCCACTTGATACATTCACTAAATTTTTTGTTCTGTTTTGTTTTGTTTTCCAAGACAGAGTATCTCTTTGTAGCCCTGGCTGGTCTCAAACTCAGAGACTGCCTGCTCCCCGACTCTCAAGTACTGGGATTAAAGACACACACCAACACCACCTGGTTTGAATTTTCACTGAGACTGAATACAGTAAAAACCATTTTGGATATGCCAGCTTTCTAATAAAGGGTTATGGAAGTGTCCTACTAGGAGGTTGAAATATCGCTTAAATAAGGAACTAAACACTCCAAGCACTCGAGGAGACCAACCTATGTCAGCAAAATTACATGTTGAGTCATTTTTCTCCTATAGGCAATACTGGAAAAATAGTGAAAGGAGACAACAGAACAAAGTCTGCTGAACACATAAAAACATCACGGTTCATCTTAATTCTCAAACACTCTAAACATGGACATGCAGTTAGACACTGTAGCAAGCCCATACTCAGGAGTGTGAGACAAGAGGATCACTGAATTTGTTTGAGGCCAATCTGAGATTTACAGTGAGTTCACAGCCAAATGAGACTCGAAATCCCAGGTACTCAGAATTCGGAAGCAGGAGGATCACTTGAGTCTAAGAGGCAGCCTGTGCACCATGAACAGACTCAAAGGGAAGAAAGGAAGGGTCAGAAGAGGCAGAAGAGAGGGGAAGAGCACAGGTACAAAGGCAAAGAAACCTGTTCAAAGCCATCTACTGGAATAGTTTGTGAATACAGAAAGAGGCAGTTATATTACTACAACAGAGAGACAGAAGATGGAGAAAATCAGATTCATGGGCCTGGTTCTGAAAAGGAGTCTCAAAATAGAAGGATTGATTTTTGTTTGTATTTTGAGACAGGGTTTCACTGTATAGCTCTGGCTGTCCTGGAACTAGCTCTATAGACCAGGCTGGCTTTAAACTGAGAGATCCACCTGCCTCAGCCTCCCAGGTGCTGGGATTAAAGGCGTGCAGTGCCCAGCTGAGATTATTTGATGTTAAATTACAAGAATCTTTCCTTGTAGTTAGCAGTCACTATCACTAAAATAAGCTTTGAAACCAGAGCCTATGCCTCCATTTATTCATGGGCATAATCTTCCTAAGGTGTTTAGCTTTCTTAGCCTGAAATTTGGGCTGGAGGTATCCAAGGGCACTGAGTATTGTTGAGACTAAGCAGGAAGCTGCAGTAAATGCTCCATAAATTGACAACAAGCATTTCAGAATTCTTCCTGCACTTAGTACAAAATCTTTAAGAATAAAACATTAGAAATGTAAATTCCAGGGCTAGTCTGTCAGAAAATCCATACTGGTTATAGAACCTGGCTATAGGCATTCCCTTCTTCCACTATTAAACAGCATGGCATGGCAGAAAGAGCCCTACACTAGCAGCTGACAAAACAGGATTCCAGATTCAACTGTCATTAACTCTGGGAGTGACTTCAGACAACCACTTAACATGCTAAGGCTTCAATTTCTTTATCCAAAACGAAGACTGTATTACTGCAGGAGTCATTTTCAGCCCTAATGTTCGAAGAACCTATTTATTATATCATTAAAGTAATCCACATTATCAACCTGATATAACTTTCTGTAGCATAACAAAAACTCCACTATATTTCTTCAAGTAATCCTGAAAATGTCTATTTACAATTTATGTTTCATCTACTTCAAAAACAAAAATATATATATATTTTTTTTTTTTATAAAAAAACACTTTTATTTATTTATTTATTTGCCTTGGTGTTCTGCCTGGAACTGGAACTACAGACAGCCGTGAGCTGCCATGTGGGTGCTGGGAATTGAACCCGGGTCCTCTGGAAGAGCAGCCGGCGCTCTTAACCGCTGAGCCAACTCTCCAGCCCACAAAAATATATTAAAATACACGAGCCAGAGAAATTTCAGACAGTGTCAGTAACATACAAAAATAGAACACTGTCCTACTACCAAAATCAACCCAAATAAACACAGACTGCTCAGTAATATGCACTTTTGCATTTTGTTCTTCAAGTGAAATGACAACCTAGTTAGAACCTGTTTTGGAAATAAGCGATAGTAAGGGAAGATGCTTAGGAAATTCTCAGTTTCTTTCTCCTTGAAAGAAGAATTACAATGGGAAACTGTGATGATATGTATTTAATAAAACCTGGAATATCAAGAGATCAACCCACAGTCAAACTAGGCAGAGATCATTCTGGATCTACGGGAGTTCTAGGGATAATAGAGCAGTGGTCACTCACACTTTTTCCCAGCACGGGGATCCAGAGGATCTCTGTGAGTACAAGGCCAAACAGCTGGGTTTCAGTGGCACACAGCTTTAATCCCAGCACGGAAAAAGCTGGGAGTGATGACCTATGGCTTTAATCCCACAACTCCAGGAGACAGAGATCTTTCTGTGTTTCTGTGAGTACAAGGCAGACTACCAAGTAGAGACTAAAGCTCACACCTTTAATCTTAACCTGGATGGGATACAGATGGTCAAAGAGGGTATTTAAGGCAGGTTTGGAAAAACAGCAGCAATTACCAGGAGTGAGACTGAGGAAGCTGGGAGACAGCTGGGTGAGATTTGACTGTGGTGTTTCTCTCTTTGATATTTCAGCCTTTCCTGATATCTGGCTCTGAGTTTCTTTCATTACACCCAGAATTTGTGCAACAGGAAACAGTAACAAGTGCCTTTTAGAACAAAGCTCTTTATGAATAAACAAACTGCATCTACCACCATGCTACTTAATTAATTAAATCTATTAAAAACAAGGACAAAACTTTCAGGTACCCAAACCCACTGCTATTTGCTAAGAATCAAACTCCTGGAAAAATTAAACTAATCCCAGTACTTGGAAGGCTGATGTGAAAATAGGTAAGTTCTGGTACAGCATGGGAAATACAGTAAGATAATGCCTCAAAACAAAACCAAGGCATTCATGAAGAACACTTGGCAGAAAATAGACACATCTTTAGTTTACGATTAGATAGCAAAGTTGAAATCATTTCCTAAGGGATCTTGAATCTTCACCAATCTTGCCTCCACATCCTTTGCATGTCTCTGCACATCCTCTGCAGTCTTCTACTACAGTGAACTTGCTTGACTTCTTTCTGGACTCTTTCAAAGAACATTATCTTCATGTTCCTACCAGAGGTTCCTTTCAATGCCTTGCACAGCATCCTACATTCAGTAGACAGGCAAATGCTTGTTCACTGCTAGAATGAATATCTGAGCAAAAAAATTCCACTTCCAAAAATTCCACTCTACTATGTTAACTCACCCCAAAAGTTTACTAAATCCTTTTCATTCCTTTCTTTTCAACCAGAAAGCTAATCCTATTCTTAACACTTTAAAGATATTTCTTTCTTGACAAACAAAAGCAAGCAAATCAAGACTTGTGTTTGGTCTCTACAGAATTTCCCTAACTTGTCTGGAGAATTTGACATTGTTCGGTGCCAGGGATCTAGATCTAACTTGGGGCCTTTTGATTACTAGGTAAGTGTTCTACCACTGAACTATGATGTCCTCAGCTGCCCTAATAACTATACTTTCAAAATTTATTACTATTATTGTGTGGGTTCATGCATATATACCATAGCCTGTGAGGTCAGAGGACAAGACAACTCCTGTGAAGTTGTTTCTCTCTTTTCCACTTCACTGATACAAATTTTTTTTTTCTTTTTAACCTCTTGAGCCATTTTGTCTGCCCTGTCCATGCTGTACAATTTCAAAGAGGTAAAATATAAAAAATGCAACAGTGCAATAAACTATATACTAACAACAATAAAACATGCTCCAAAGGTTTCTTTCCAGTCAGAATTTCTTTCTTTTTTTTTTTTTTTTTAAAAACTTTATTTATTTATTTGCCTTGGTGTTTGCCTGGAACTGGAACTACAGACAGTTGTTAGCTGCCATGTGGGTGCTGGGAATTGAACCAGGGTCCTCTGGAAGAGCAGACGGTGCTCTTAACCGCTGAGCCATCTCTCCAGCCCCTCCAGTCAGAATTTCTAAGTTTAAACAGTCACTAAACTTAATACTAGGTAATGCTCCCTAAATCATCATACTCAAGGGGTCCATATGTATAAAAACACGAACCAAGAACCAAAATCTAATCCCCATCACTGTGACATCCTAAAAACAATATGTATCATCAATTTCTTCCTACTGTCCTTGACTTAATATTCCAATGAGGCCTACCTTTATATCTTTATTCCTGTAGGCATTTTAACTGTAAAACAAAGCCCAAATCAGAAACATAGATTGCAAGGCTGGTCAGATGGCTCAGTGTGTCAGAGAGCTTGCTATAAGGCCTGAGTTCAAATACCTAGCACTCACTTTAAAAAAAGGCAGTGTGGCACTACAGGCACAGGTGCATATAATCCCAGTGCTGTGAGGACCACAGATAGGAGCATCACCGGGGTTTAACTGACTGCCAGCCTAGCTCCCAGTCCATAATAGATCTTATTTCAACGGAGTATGAAGGGCTGAGAGTAATAAAGTAGAATACTCTATGTCTTCCTCAAGTTTCCATGACCCTCACACACAGGTATAATACATACACACCTACACACCAACTCTTTTAGGCTGGGGGTGTGTAGCTAGATAAATAAAGTCCTTGCCTAGCATCTGCAAGAATGTTTTGTTTTTTGAACAAGGTATACACAGATAAAAAAATATGACTTTATTCATAATAAAAAACAAAAAAAGAAAATAAAAAAAAGTGTTTTGTTTTAAACTCTTTACTCTTTTGGATCTCTGTTCTTTTAGGGGGCCCACCCCCAACTCCCCAAAAATCACAAACAAGCATATTCATAATTATAAATGCCCAGCCTTAGCTTCCTGCCAGCTTTACTTACCTTTACATTCTCTACTTTTTTCTTTTCTTATTTCTGTATATCTATCTATCTATCTTACTTTCTCTCTTACTTGGTGGTAGCTAGCTGTGTGGCTGGCCCCTAGAGTTTTCCTTTCTATTTTCTCCTTCCCCCCAGATTTCTCCTCCTATTTACTCTGCCTGCCAGCCCCTCCTATCCTTTCTCCTGCCTCAGTATTGGCCATCCAGCTCTATTAGACCATCAGGTGTTTTAGACAGGCAAGGCTAACACAGTTTCATAGTTAAACATAAAAGAATGCAACACATCTTTGCATCATTAAACAAATGTTCCACAGCATAAACAAATGAAACACATTTTAAGAGTTTCTCCATCAGCCAGCACCATTTGAAATAAAAGACTAATCATTCTTTAACAGAAACTGGCTAACATAATAAAGTATAAGAGTTCCGCAAAAAATAACCATTATTTTGATTTTGGATACTCTCTAATCTTCTAGCCCTAAAAAAGAACCTTTTGAAACTATCCAGTGATCAGAAAGTCAGGCAGATATAGTAGCAAGCACCAGCAATTTTTCATATCCTGTAGCTCAGGGAGGAAGAATGAGAAGATAGTCTAGGCTATACAATGAGACCTGTCTTTAAAAAAAAAGAAAAAGAAAAAGAAAAAGAAAAGGAAAAAGAAGACTCAGCTGGTAAGCAAGCTCAAATTCCTGGGTTTAAGCTCTAACATCATGTACACCTTGTAACTTGCATGTGGTGGGGCAAGCCTGTACTCTTACCAATTGGGAAGTAGAGGCAGGAAGAATCAGAAAAATCCAAGGGATTCTTGACTATGTAGCAATGGGGAGATCAGCCTAGTTAACATGACCTTGTCTTCAAAAAATAAAAATCCATTAAGTGTTAATGGTTGCTTAACCTTGAGAATATACTAAAACTTAAAATTGTCTAGTCATTTTTAAGACCTGTATTTTCAGTGATAGTCACTAGTACAATTTATTTGTCTCTGCAGAAAATTGGACTTAAATAGATTATGCTTAATAACACTTAAATTAGTGAGATTTAATTATTGTTAAGAATTTGGTGTTTTTACATTTTCAAAAAGAACAAGGTCAACACCTGGTCCCCAGCTCTGATTGGGAATGGCTGGAGACAGGCATATCTAAGCCTTTCCAGGAACATTTGAAGATTCTTGGTACCAAAGCCCCTTCCTCTACAGCTTGCTCTAGGCAGCACTGCATTAAAAAAAAAAAAAAAAAAAAGACAAATTATCCTATTTTCAGGAGAAAGGATAGTTGTCAGCACACCTTAAAGGTTATTCTAGAGCTACTCACCACAGCCCTTTGACAGCTCTCCTAGTACAAACACTAACACAGACTGGCTTGATAACATGGAAACAAGTCTTGTGCCTTATGGACCATTTCCTCACCAAAAACATTTGGGGTTCCCTTAGTGAGTTACAGGCTAGGTGCTACTGCCATTTTTTTTTCTGCCTTCCCCAAGCATGATTTACTGAGGACAGCCCAAAGCCCCAAATTTTAGTCCTTAGGAACTCTAGACTTCCACTTAGGCAATATTTAGACATCAGACACAGAATGTTTATATTATTTCTCCTTGATGGATATAGGTTCTATATATTTCAGGCTGACCTGGAATTTGTGAAAATTCTCCTATCTTAGTTTCTCAAGTGTTGCAATTACATAATAATTTAAAAAAAAATTAAGCCAGGAACTAGAGGAAAAAACCATTCTGAGTAAGGTTAACAAAGACCCAGAAAGACAAAAACAGTATGTACTCACTCATAAGTGGATTTTAGACATAAAGCAAAGGATAACCAGGCTACAATCTACAATCTCTGAGCAGCTAGGTAACAAGGAGGATCCAAAGAAGGGCATTCTGATCCTTCTGGGGAAGAGAAAATAATTAAGATCTCCTGAGTAAATTGGGTCCACGGGGGAAAGGGAAAGTAGGAAGAGAACATGAGGGAATGGAATGAATGAGTTGGGGAGAGACATAGAGGGAGGACAACAAAATAGGCATCTTCATAGAGGGAGCCATTTTGGGGTTAAGGAGAAACCTGGTGCTAATGAAATACCCAAGAACCCACAAAGATGAACCCAGCTAGGACTTCAAGCAATATAATATTGGAGAGGGTGCCTCAACTGACCTTCCCTTGTAATCAAATTGATGGCCAGCCTAATTGTCATAGAGAACCTTCATCTAGCTACGAATGGAAGTAGATGCAGAGATCCACAGCTAAATACTGGGTTAAGCTCCTAGTCCAGTTGAAGAAAGTGAGGAGGGATTATATGAGCATGATGGGGAACCCACAGAGATAGCAGACCCGAGATATTGGGAGTTCACTGACTCTGGACTGACAGCTGGGGAACCAGCATTGGGCCTGAACTAGGCTCTCTCAAGGTGAATGATTAGTTGTGTGGCATGGGCAGATTGTGGGACCTCTGGCAATGGGATTAAAACTTATTCCTAGCGCATGAATTGGCTTTCTGGAGCTCATTCCCTATAGAGGGATACCTTGCTCAGCCTTGACACTAGGGGGAGGGGCTTGGTCCTGCCTCAACTGAACAGGCCAGACTGTATTGACTCTCCCTGGGAGTCCTTATCCTCTTTGAGAGGGTGACTAGGGTGACCTTTTAAATTAAAATATATATAAAATCTCTTAAGCTAGGCATTTGTCTTTAGTCCTACCACTAGAGAGGCAGAGACAGGAGGATCTCTCTGAGTTCAAAGCTAGCCTGGTCTACAGAGTCAGTTCCAGGATAGCCAGGACTGTTACACAGAAATGAATGTCTCAAAAGAGGGGGAGAAAAAAAAGTTAAAGGGAAAAAAAGCAACCACATACAAATAAAAGAAATGCCAGTCAATAATACAGTCCAATCCTAGGGTTTGGAGAGGGCAGGTTAAGTATGTCAAATCCCTCCTGCATAATATAGCCTCAAAGTTCACTGTCACTCCCCCCCAATCTGAACTGTGCTTACATATATTACTCACAAAAGCATTTTCCTTAACATCCTTTCACTCTTGGAGAGCAAACTGAAGCAGAAGTTTCCCAAGAAACTCAATTCCAAGTGAACTTTTATTTAATTTTGGTTTTATTTTTATTTATTTATTTATTTATTGATAAATATTTTGCCAGATACTTCCAGTAGTCTTTACCAAAAGATGTTCCTGCCTGAGCCTCCTGAGTCCCAGGGTTCCAGACAAGCACCACACACCTGGGAGAGGGAGGCTAGGTGATACTGACAGTTGTTTCTCTGCTTCCCCCAAGCATCCTTCTCTGCCTCCAGAGTTCTGGAACTACAGGCATAACCTAGGAGTACTTCCATACTAGAACTTAAAACATAGAAACTAACAATATACTCTGATTTGAAATGAGCTCACACGATCTGGTCCACCAACGTCCCTGCTAAATAATTTTAAAAGAGTCAGCCTTTTTCCTTCCCTTTCCTTTTTCTCTTTAAGACAAAATTATATTGACTCAAACAAGCATTAGCATGAAGGCACTCGACAGACAGTGGTAGAAAAGCAGTCAGTACCAGAAAGCAGGTTGCCAACCACAAGCCAGCTTGTAAACAGATGTTTAAAGACTGAAACTAGACAGGACAGAGAGTATATCTAGAAGTTACTGCGTGGGGTATCAGAAACATTTAAGTGTCTCAAGTAAAAGACCAATACACGAACACAGACTAAGCTTTTATAGCAAGCAGCCCGTATAAGGTCAATACTTTTAAACAATTAAAGTCTAAACGTGCTACTCAGAAGGAAGGTCTTAAATCCCACTTCAAAACCTCACATAAGTCAATTAGGTGTCTCACCCCATGCTACTACTGAAGGATCTTTCTGACATTCAAAAAAAAAAAAATCTTTTTAAGTTTTCAAAATGTTAAAGAGTGAAAAAAGGTCTTTGTATTGACAGCCAACAGTTTCTGGCGGAACGCAAGCCTGCAATGCATCTTGGGATTCCTTCAGGTCGGCCGGTGCCACTGATATTTAAAACGCAATTACAGTTCCAACAGCACAAACTGCAGCAGCAGGAGCGGCTCTCGGGACCGGCGAGGAGACAAGCCCTGTCCCCCAGTTCCTAGGCTCTCCCACCTCCCCGCTGCAGGACTTCAGGCCCCATCAGTCCCCACTTTTGGGCCTCGTGGCACTGACTGGCCGACTGCCTGCCCGGTCCCATACGGTTCCTACGGCTGCGGGTGAACCCTTCGGCGGAGGGGTGAACTTCGCCGGATCTCCGGGACTGGAGGAGCCCCACCCAGACCGGCCGGCGCCGCTGTCAGCGCCCCACGTGCCGGCCGGCTGGGCCGCGAGTCCTCTCCACCCACGCCACCGCGGAACTCCGGCCCTAGCCCGCCGCCCGTGCCCTGGGAATACCCAGCTCGGTCCTTTACCCGAAGGGCTTTCCGCGCTGCTGCTCGCTCCGTGGTCGCCGCCGGCCGCGCCAGCCGGGGATGGCGGCGGCTGGACGGGGCCCCGCAGGAAGGACGGCACGAATTCTGCGGCGTGGACGTTGGGGACGAAGGGCTTGGCGTTGACGTTGAGTTGCCGGCTGAAGGCCGCGCTGAGGTTCTCACGCTGGGCCTCGGATACCGCGGTGGTGGAGCCGCCGCCGCAAGGCCCCGGGCCGGGGGCCTCCATATCCGTCTGGTCCCAGCAGTCGGGCGCAGAGTCGCTGCTGCTGCTGCTCCCGCCACCGCCGCCTCCGCCGCCACCGCCGCTGCCGGGATCCATGATCGGGGGGGCCGTGTGTGTGGTGAAGAGAGGGCGGGAAATGGAGGCGGGGGCGGCCGACCGGGGAGGAGCAGGCCGCGCTGACCCAGCGAGGACGGCCAGACAGAGAGGCCGGCGGCCAACGACTTACTCCTCGGCGTCTTGGGCGGCAGCTACAGTCCCGACTGGGCACTCGCGACCGCAGGGACAGCGGCTCAACCCTCCTCGTGTGTGCGAAAGGATCTCCTCCCACCCAACCCCAACTACCGCCGCCGGCCTCACCGCCAACCCCACGCTTGGCGTGGATTGACCCCTCGCTACCACCCGTACCTTCGCCTCGGTAGTTCCCAGCTATGTTAGCTCGTGTTTCCGCCTACGAAACTCGGCCAACAGCTAAACTACAGGTCCCGACAGCACCCGCGCAGGCCGGCTGCGCTTTCTTCAGGGGCCGACGGGAGTCGGAGTTCAGCGATCTAGCGTCACCGGAAGCGGCTGGAGCTCCCAGCAGGCAGCGCGGTGAAGCGGAGGTCTGGTGGCTGACCGGCTGCCCCATCTGTCGCAGGGTGGGGGTAGGGGCAGGCCCTGCTTTACTGGGGCAGGGCGCTGGGCAGGGCTCTCAGCACGCGACGAGGATCCGCCGCAGCCCGTGAGGACACCGAAGGCAGGCCTACCCTAGGGAGAAAAGTTTTTTTTCATCCCCACTTTCAACACTCTTTCTGCCTTCTGTCTCTCAGTGTCTGTACCTTGTTCTCTTTCTCGCCACCCCCAACCAGAGTTTGCCCTACATTTCAAAGCCGGCCGGGGAGCGTCGTTCCTTTTATGTATTCATTTGTGAAAGAGGCAGTAAAACCATGAGATGTTACAGCTTAAGCTGCAGTGTGGCTCATAAAGGAATGATCCCGGGCATGTCCGGCAGAAGGGATTGTTAACTGGAAACTTTTAATGACTCACGTTATGTTTGAGTAGTCATTGAAAACCCTCGCCTAAGCTTCTTTTCTGACCTTTCTTCCTCCCTGCCAGGAGATTTACGAATTAATCATGATTGTCATATTTCTTAGTGTACCCAGCTGTTCCTGATAGGGCTCTTTTGATCCTTCCAGTTCCTTATCCACCATTAGATGAGGTGGTTTCCTTTTGAATGGCTGGATGTGTCAACTGTATTCACAGTACTTTAATTATAACTGCATCTCACACTTGCAAGTTGCATTTCAGTAAATGTGGGGAAGTGACTGAAGAGAGTAAACTTAGCTCAAGAAACTCCATTTTGTATTCTAGTAGCCATTTTGTACTATAGAGGTAAAATAGAAGTCAGTTTCACAGCCCAGTTCCAAAAAAGATTAAGCTAAGCACTATCTAAGGACACCTGGATGATCCAACCCTAAGGCAGTAAAACAGCCACCCATCCAGGTGGGGTCCAGGAATGTTAAACAGTAAAACGTCCCAAAGTAATCTGCAGCACACTTACTTGTACCCTTGACCCCCTAGTAACCCTACCTTTTGGTTTTTGCCTATAAAAAGCTTGTGTAATTTGGGGTGCTCAGCTCTTCCTTGCACCGCACATGGGGTGTGGGGAGCAAGCTCCCTGCCTGGCTTGTGTCATGCAGACAATACTTGCTATTGCATTTTGGGCATCTCTGTTTCTGGTGGTCTCTCTGGGGGACTGAGCTTCAGGCATTCAGTGACAAGCAAGGAGAAATACAGTTCATCTTTAGTCCTTACTGCAGAAAGCAGGAAAAAACCTGTTCTAAGTACCTATTAAAATTTTCTGTAATTTACCCATAGAGACCAACACAGAGAAAAACATACTGTTAATTTTACTTCCTCTGAAAGGAGTCTAGACAGAATATAACTAACCTGCTTGAAAATTACAGAATAATGTGTAAAAAATTGTTTTAACTACTTTAGGTTATTTTTTAAAATCTAGATCTGAGTTGGATTGCTGACAGTAAACATTTATTATGAAGGAGCTAAGTGAGAATTTGGCCTAAGGAGAGAGCTAAACACAAAGCTCTAGGTTACTTTTTTTTTAAATGTATACAGTGTTTTGTCTGCACGCCTCAAACTCCTGACTCTTTTATCTCTACTTTCCAAGTGCTGGACTTGATTGCATGTGTACCACCACTCAACTTTGGTGTTTTGTAGATGACTTTGTGTGTGTTTAAAGACAAGGTCTCACTGTGTGACAAGGTTGACCTGAACTGAAAATCTGGTCTACCTAGACACTACCTGCACCACTGTTTTCATCCTTCAGTCTGTGTCTCTAATAAATCTATTTTTTACTTAAGATTTGCATTCCCCAGCCCACTTCAGAGAAAATGCCAATATCTGCATGTAGCTAACTAGAGTGCTCACCACAGTTTTTGAACCACCCTGTCACTGTATGGAGCCAACCCCTAGGACTCTGGTTGATCACATTCTGATAATGTTAGCTCTTAACAACTAATTGAATGAACAGCTTCTTTGCAGTATCAGCAATTGCTAAAACTGTTGTTTTGAAAAGCAGTTGATGAGCTCATTGTGTTGGTTCAATCCTATAAACTCAGTACCAAGGAGGGAAAGACAGGAAGAAAGGTCCCTGTAAATTCAAGATTATCTACTATTTAATCTGGGATAGATGTCTGCACCTCCAGTGTTGACACTGTAGATGTGTGCTATCATGTTGACTTTCCTTTGGTTTTCAAAGGCATTGGCTTACTAGACTGAGCTACAGCAGGGAAGAGAAATGCCTGTTAATTATCACTGTGCTAAAAGTGAGTAACTTGAAGACAGGGTCTGTTGTCTTTGTCCCCACTACCTACTGTAAAGCTAAGCAAATAAAATGCACTTTCATAAGTATAAAGTGATGATACTGCTTTTTGTAACATTCAGGACTTCTGAGGTACAGACTAATAGTTTTATTTGTGTGTGTGTGAGAGTGCGTATGCCCAGTGCCCACAGAGGGTAGAAGAGGGCACTGGAATTGGAGTTAGAGATATTGTGAGCCACGATGTAGGTGCTGGGTATTGAACCCCTGTCCTCTAGAAGAGCAGTCAATGCTCTTACCCATTGAACCATATCTCCAGCCTCATAACCAGCTTTTCTACCTGATGTGATGTGGTGGTTAAAATAGGGATGGCCCCCATAGACTCATGTTTGAATGCTTGGCCAATAAGGGGTGGCATTATTAGATGGTGTGGCACTGTTGGAGTAGGTGTGGTTTTGCTAGAGAAAATGTGTCACTGGGGCTTTGAGGTCTCACAAACTCAAACAGTTCTCTTCCTGTTGCCTGCCAGTCTAGATGTAGAACTCTCAGCTCCTTCTCCTGCACCATGTCTGCCTACATATCAACTAAGCTTTCTACTATGACAATAATAACTAAACCTCTGAACTGTAAGCCAGCCTCAATTTAGAGTTTTCCTTTATAAGAGTTGCAATGGTCATGGTGTCTCTTCACAGCAGTAGCACACTAAGACATCTAGTTTCTGGGGATCCAACTCAGGTTATTAGGTATGCATAGCAAGTACTTTTATCTAGAGTCATCTTGTTGTCTTAGGACTAAGAACATTAACAGACAGTGTTAGTTTTTTCCGCGTGGGAGAGACAAACACACTCATTGCAAGGTGCCACATGAGAGTTTATTTTAGGGAGTTCAGGTAAATGGAGAAGGGCAAGAGAAAGAAAGATGGGGTGGGGGGAGGAGAAGGAGAGAGAAAGAGAGAAGAGATCAGCCTCTATATGGTGTTTCCTTTTAAGAGAGCTGGTGAGCATAGATCTACATAGCCACGCCTAGGGGTGTGCCCTTTGTTCATGTTGAGCCAGGGGCATGCCTTTTGCACAGGTGCTTTGTTGTAGCTGGGAATTCTTGCTGGGTCCATCACACAGCATGCCAGGAACGCTTACAGTTTTTTCAAAGACTGCTATTTGCTAGAATGTATAGAAAAGATAAGTTTGACAGCCACTTTCTCTCACAAAGCCATGTCCATTCAAGGTTTGACCTACATCACAACAGGTAATTTACCAGCTGTCATTGCTAGTAGTCTCCTTGGCTCTCTCCCACCCATGATGGTGCTAGAGGATTGAGCCTCGGGTCTGGTGCATGCTAAGCATATGCTCTATCAGTGAGCTACAAACCTCTAGTCCTCTTTGTCTTCTTCATCCTTCATAAAATACACTGTATTTTAAAGCCAAGTCGGATTTCCCAATGTGGTAAGCTATATGGTACTTTGTTGTTTCTTATTTTTTTTTTTTTTTTAAACTTTATTTATTTATTTATTTGCCTTGGTGTTTGCCTGGAACTGGAACTACAGACAGCTGTTAGCTGCCATGTGGGTGCTGGGAACCGAACCCGGGACCTCTGGAAGAGCAGACGGTGCTCCCAACCACTGAGCCATCTCTCCAGCCCCTGTTTCTTATTTTTGTTTTTGTTTTTAAACAGAAATCATTTAGAGATTGCCCCATAGTTTCTGGAGGTCCCTGGTATATGACATATACTAGCTTTTGAGAGGTAGGTAGTAAGTCCATTAGAGCTCTAAAATAGTATTGCAAATTATGGCTGAAAGGTATTTAAAAACACAAAGTGGAAAGGTTAAAATCTTTCATATTAGCAAAAGAACATCTTTCCTGAATACTTGGAGCCTATGTAAAAGTAGACTTTAGCCTGGGTTCCCAAATCTTTACCAAAAGGGTCTTTTTGTCTTGTTTTAATGATTTTTAAAAATTATTTTTTTTAATGAAAGTAGTTTGGAACAGGAATAGAATAGGAGAATGTTAAAAATGAACTGTGCAGAGAAGCACTGATGCTCACACTTTGGCCTATAATCTCTAGGTTGCTAATTCTTTTGCAGACCATAATACTTTTTCAAATTTTAAGATCAGAAATAAAACAATTTCAATACTACATTGCTTTTTGATCCCTAATCAAGTGTAGGGTGTAGAGGAGGCTAATCCCAGTAAAGCAGTGCTAGGCACGCACTCCACCCACTGTGTGTATACATCCTCACAACTGTTTGCATTGTTCTGAAATGTGTGTGTCTCCCCCCCCCTTCCAGGGATCTGTCTTGCATCTGTCCCTGCTGAAAGGTATCTCATGAAATATTAATACCTGATACCCCCATCTAGCCCACTGGCAGCTGCCTTTCTGCTTATTCCCTGTACAAACTTAACTCTTCTAGGAACCTCATAAAAGTGCAGTTAGATGATACCTGCTCTTTAGAGACTGGCTTATTTTTACTTACATGATGTCCTTCAAATCATCTGTATGTCAGATGTGTTAGAATTTTCAAAAGTTAAATAATTTTATTGTCTTTATATACCAGTCATTTTGTTGATTATACTCTTTGACTTTTAATCTTTCTGCTATGAATGTGTACATATACACATCTGTTAGAATCACTGCTCCAGATCTTGTATGTTTTGTGCATCAGTGGGGAATCAACCCCAGGTCTTTGCACATTGGGATCCCCTGGAATTGGAGTTACAGGTTGTTGTGAACCATCATATGGGTGTTGGGAATCAAACCTGGGTCCTCTGGAAGAGCAGCTAATGCCTTAACCAATGAGCCAAGTGATAAGTCTCTCCAGCTTAAGATTTGTTATTTCTTTTGTTTTAATTTTTATTTATTTATTTATTTGCCTTGGTATTTGCCTGAAACTGGAAAATGGAACTACAGAAAGTTGTGAGCTGCCATGTAGATGGTGGGAATTGAACCCTGGTTCTCTGGAAGAGCAGTCAGTGCTCTTAACCGCTGAGCCATCTCTCCAGCCCCAGGTTTGTTATTTCTTAAAAGAATTATCTTTTTTACATATTTATTTACTTATTTAGCATGTTTGTGTACATGCACATGAATGCATGTAAGCAATGGCATGTATGTGTTTATGTCAGAAAGCAACCTGTCAGTTCTTTCCTTTCTTTAAGTGGATCACAGAGATCAAATGTTATTAGGCATGGTGACAAGTGCCTTTACTCATTAAACTGTCTTGCCCGCCCAATAATCATGAATTGTGTGTAAATACATGTGGGTATGTGTACATGAGTGCAGGTGCCTGCAAAGGCTAGAGACATGAGACCTGCTAGAGTTGGAGTCACAGATGGTTGTGAGCATGGATTATGAGAAATGAACTCTGGCTCTCTGGAAGGGCAGTAAATGCTACTGAGTCATCCTTCCAGCCCTAGTTTCAGTTCTTGAAGTATCTATCTAGAAATGGAATTGATGATGAGGCAGTGGTGGCTCATGCCTTTAATCTCAGAATTTGTGGCAGAGGCAGGTGAATCTTTCTGAGTTTGAGGCCAGGCTGATCTATAGAGTGAGTTCCAGGACAGTGAAGGTTACACGGGGAAACCTTGTCTCAACAAACAAACAAACAAAGAAAAATAGAATTCAGGACTCATAGGTTGCATGTTTAATGTTTTTAAAGAAGCATTGCCAGGCATGGTGGTACACACATTTGATCTTAGCACTCAGGAAGCAAATCTCTGTGAGTCTGAAGGAAGCTTGGTCTTCATAGTAAGTTACCAGATGGCCAAGGCTATATATAGAGATGACAACACATACAACACTACCTGTTTTCTACAGTAATTGTATTTTTATATGCCCATCATCAAAGCACAAGTTTTCCAATACCCAGTACTTTTGTGTGTGTGTGTGTGTGTGTGTGTGTGTGTGTGTGTGTGTGTGTGTGTGTGTGTAGGGTCTCCTGTAGCCCAAGCTGGCTTCAAACTTGCTTCATAGCAGAATGTGGTTTTCAGCTCCAGATCACCCTATTTCTACCTCCCAAGGGCTTGCTAAAGGCGTATTCTACTACCTCCCATTTAATCTGAAAAACAATCAGCCTGGTGGCATATGCCTGTAATTCTAGCATTTGGGAAGTGAAGTTCCCAAATAGTGAGTTCAAGGTCAGGTCAGAGTTGGCTACAAAAGGCTCTATTGAACAATAAGCCAAATAATAGCAAAACCAAAAACAACAAAGAATAAGACTATGGAGTTCTCAGTTTGTTTGTTGTTTGTTTTTAGTTTTCTGATGTACATGTGTGCGTGCACATATGCATGTGCTATGGCATATATGTGGATACCAAAGGAAAACTTTCCAGGAGTCCAGTGGGTTGTGGGAATGTAACTCAGGTTGTCAGCCCCATGCAGCAAGTGCCTTTGCCTGCTGAACTCTTGAGTGGCCCCTGTCATGTTTTTATATAATCTATTCTGAGCTATTTATAGAAGCAAGGGTCTGGAGAGATGGCCCATACATAAGCATTTACAGTCTACTCATGAGGGTCTGCATCCAGATTTCCAGAAGCAAACTAAACCAGATGTGTATCACAGTCTTTAATCCCAGTGTGCTTCCCATGAGATGGGAATGGAGACCAGAGAATCTCCAGATGCTCTAGAACCTGAAAGCTCAGATGGAACAGAGGATTCTGTGTTTGCTACTTCATTTCCCAACCTAGTGAGCATTTTGCCAGTGTAGGAAACAAATGCTGTGATAAACTGGTCCTGTACTTTGGCTTAACTGTCAGGTTTTATATGGGTGGGTGGTCCCATCTTTGTGTGGCTGTTGTTCACATGCTACACAGCTTACCCATTTCACTCAAGTCAGTGGTTCTTAACATGGTCACAGTTGTCTGAGCATCACCAAATCCCAGTCCCACTGTGGGTATTTTTGTAATCTACATCGCTGGAGATATAATTTGCTAGAGCAAACAGCAGACAGGAAAGTAGGGGAGAAAATGAACTTTAATTAGACACAAAATAAGACCATGTGCAGTGGCTTAAGCCTGTGATCTTTACATTCTACAATCTAAAGCAGGTAGATTGTTTCATGTATAGGTTAAGTCTGAGCTACAAAGTGGGTTCCAAGGTAGCCAGGGTTACAGAAAATAACCTGTCTTGTTCCTGCCCCATTTATAAGGGAAAAAAATCAACAAGCACATAAATCATCAGTGAGAAAACTGTACAGGGTACAAAACTAATACAAAATGTAAGGAAAATGGATTGGTTGCAGGTGCTGCTGCTGCTGGAATGCCAGGATAATAATCACAAGGACACTAAACTGCCATTACCTTCCTCAATGAACTACGAAAACCTGTTGTTCTGGTTCCTCCAGGGATCAAGGAGGCTTCCCACAGCAACCCTTTCTCCTCAGTTAGTGTGCCTTCTTTCTGTCTTAAGGATGAGGTGGGATGGTAGTGCCAGTGTTGTCTGGGACTGAAACAGGCAGTGGTAGCAAGCAATCCTCTGGACTGACATACTTCAGGTAAGAATAGTTAGCCAGAAATAAAACTATAGAAACCAAAAAACAAAGTTAGTACACTTAGAGACTTATCAAGAGCTTGTGTGTGTGTGTGTGTGTGTGTGTGTGTGTGTGTGTATGTGTGTGGAACAATCCCTTTCTAAACTTTGGGAATATATGTCTTGTGATTGGTTTAATAAAGAAGCTGATTGGCCAATAACTGGACTGGATAAGGTTAGGCAGGAGAGCCAAACTGAGAATGCTGGGAAGAAGAAGGGTGGAGTCACGAGTCACCAGTAGCTGCAGAGAGAAGAAAGATGGGCATGCCATACTGAGAATAGATACCAAGCCACATGGCAAAGCATAAATAAGAAATATGGGTTAATTTAAATATAAGAGGTAGTAACAAGCCTGAATTATTGGCCAAACATTTATAATTAATATTAAGCCTCTGTGTGGTTACTTGGGAGCAGCTTGCCTACAACTATGGACTTTGATGGATTAGGTCTTTGTTTTTATTTAGTAGTGGTGCTGTCTAAATGCTGTGTTTTATAGTCTGAACAGTACTCCCGTTATGGACTCAGTTGTGCTAAGGTCTGGGGGCCTATTAGGGTCTAGAACACTGTTACATACATCATGAGTTCCAGGCCAGCCAAGGCTACAAACTAAGACCCTGTATAAAGAAAAAAAGTGGGTGGTGGCGCACACCTTTAATCTCAGCACTGGGAGGCAGAGGCAGGCAGATCTCTGTGAATTCCAGGCCAGCCTGGTCTACAGAGAGATTTCCAGGACATCCAAGGGTATACAGAAAAACCCAGTCTCAAATAAATAGATAAATAAATAAATAAATAAATAAATAAATAAATAAATAAAAATAAAGCAAAATATGACCTGTAAGATGGCTCATTGGCTAAGGAAATTTATCACCAAGCCAGATGATCTGAATTCAACCCCGGAAGCCACTTGGTGGGAGGAGAAGATGTCTCCCTCAGCTGTCCTCCTATTTTCATACATACACTGTGGCAGAAGTACAACCCCATCCAACAGTAATAAATAACAAATAATTTTAAAATTAGCTTAAAACATATGTAACAACTAGGTAGTAATGTCACACACTTCTTTAGTTCTAGCACTGGGGAGACAGAGGCTGGCAGATGTCTGCATGTTTGAGGCCAGCCTGGTCTACAGATCAAGTTTCAGAACAGCCAGGGCTACACAGAGAAACCCTGTTTCAAAACATACCTACCCCCCCAATAATAAAAATATGTAATGTAAAATTTACCGTTTTATGGATTTTGTTTTTGTTTTGTTTTGAGATGCAGCCAAGGGTGGTCTTGAACTCCTGATTCAGATGTGTTGAGTGTTGGGATTATAGGCAGTGCTGGGGATTGAATATAGGGCTTCATGTATAAGAGGCAATAAACCAACCGGAAGCTACAAAACCGGCCCAAGTTTACCTTAAGTGTTACAGTTCAGTGGTATTAAGGATGACTGGACCTGGTGGCTTGCCCAGCATGTTTAAAGCCCCAGTTTCAACATACAACACTGTATTCTAAAAGTTCAAGGACAGCCTGGGCAATTTAGTGAGATCCTACTTCAATAAGAAAAAAGTAAATGTAAGAACAGTTCTGATGGCACATCTCAGTGATAAAGCACTTATATAAGACTGAAGTTCAATATTAGGGAGATAAAAAAAAAAATTCTTGTTGGCCAATCTACTTTTTAGTCCTTTCTACTTTCCCTTTGTGTATAAACTAGCTTTTGCTCATCCGTGGAAACACTCTTTTTTGGGAATGTAACAGTATCTAGAATCAAAAGTAAGATCATGAGGCTAGGTAAATAAATGGCTTGGTGGTTAAAAGTGTTTGCTGGGGGCTGGAGAGATGACTCAGTGGTTAAGAGCGCCGGCTGCTCTTCCAGAGGACCCGGGTTTGATTCCCAGCACCCACATGGCAGCTAACAACTGTCTGTAGTTCCAGTTCCAGGCAAACACCAAGGCAAATAAATAATAAATAAACAAGTTTAAAAAAAAAATAAGAGGTTTTTTTTTTTTTTTTTTTTTTAAAGTGTTTGCTGCTGTTACAGAGGACCAGAGTTCAGTTTCCAGAACCACTTCTGGAACCACTCTGAGGGATCTGATGTCCTCTTCTGGTCTCTGTGGTATCTATATTCATATGCATACAAACTTATACACAGGCATACATATAAGTTCTCACAGAAATAAAAGAAATCTTTTTACAAAATTTAAAAATTCGGGGGCTGGAGAGATGGCTCAGCGGTTAAGAGCACTGACTGTTCTTCCAGAGGACCTGAGTTCGATTCCCAGCATCCACATGGCAGCTAACAACTGTCTGTAATTCCAAGATCTGACACTCTTACACAGTTATACATGCAGGCAAAACACCAATTTCCATAAAATAAAAATAAATATTTAAACAATCCAACAAACCAGTAAGAACCTTAGAGATGAAAGTGGGAGCTCAGGAGTGCAGAGCCCTTCTTCACTAACTATCAAGTTGGAAACCCCGATTTAAAATCAGCAGCAACAACAAAAACCTAACAAGTATAGACTGGTAATACACGACCTGTATTTTCAGGTACTTGGGAAGCTGGGGCAGAAGGATTGCAGGGACCCAGAAGTCCAGCTGAGCCTTGTCAACCAACATAGCAAAACAGTCTGCTGGGATGAATGAAATTAGAGCCATTTTGTGACCCAGGCCTGAACACAGGCAAGAGCATCATGGATTCAAAGCCAGCCTATGTGATAAGGTTCCATCTCAAAAAAAGGTAGAATGTCAGGATATTGGTACACACTTAAAATCCCACCAAAGAGAGGATGAGGTAGAATGTTCAGGAGTTCAAGACTAACTTCAGTTATGTGACCAGTTTAGAGAAGACTGGGCTAAAAAACAATACCTAAATGTGTTCTAATTTGCCTTTTGATGTGCAGAGAATGCATCCTGTTACAGAGTAGATTCTTCAGAGGTCAGCCTGTTGGGGCAATAAGCAAGGTCTTGTGTATTTTATAACATATTTGTTTGTTTATTTATTATCTGTGTATTGTAGTACTCGAAGCTCAGTCCCCCAGAGAGACCACTGGAGACAGAAATGTTTGAAATAAAGTAAATAAAACAGCAAGGTTTATTGTCAGTGCATACAAGCCAGGCAGGGAGCTTGTTCCCCCGCACCCATCCCCGATGTGTGGTGTAAGAAAGAGCTGAGTGTTATGCCCACAACTAAGAATTTCCATGACCACCAGGGAGGCTAGACACGCTGTAACATGCATGAGGATTTTATTGTTACAGACAGGTTCTAACGAACAACAATAGCCTCGTTCTGGCACAGCAGAAGGATAAGGACCCCACTGCCCTGACTAGTGGAGGTCTTTAAAGAAAAACTTACATAAGCAAGGTGCAACACACCTTGGCATTCCAGGATTGGGCCAAAGGGGTTACACGTACAGCAGCTATTAGCTGAGTCCTCTGGCACGAACCCAACTTTTGAATCCATTGGCTGCCAGGCACACTTGCAGACCTGGGCTCTGCCCTCAGGCACCAAAGTTTCTCTGAAACTGGGCCCTACCCTCCATGCCCTCACATTTTCCCCTCTGACTGGTTCCTGAGAGTTCCAATCATGGAATTCTCCTGTCTCTAGTTCCATCCAGGTCCAAGTCCAAGGAGTCCATGGACTTCTTGAGGCCTCAGTCCCAGCAGGAAAAATCATCAGTAGGAGCCATGCTATCCTTTGAGACAGATGTCTGGATCTTCCCATCCTCCACTCTGGAAATATTCCTTGAGTGTATAGGGGTCTGGTGGACTGGTGAGTTCCAAGGACTCTAGGTGATATCTCTTAAGATAAACCCAGACTCCTGGTTGAAACCTGTCAGGGGAACACCAGATTCATAGAGGGCCCTATGCTTAGGCCACACTTCCTTGTGTGTCCACCAGGCTCCTTGTGTAGAATTGAGAAAATCTTGGTCATCTAGTTCTGCCAGCAAATCCACCTGGAGGTTATGGATGGTGGGGCAGGGGATGCCAAACAAATTCAAATGGGGTTCACTTCATCTGATAAGGGGGGTTCCTGGTCCCCTATAAGGCAAAGGAAGGCACAAAGTCTGCATCAGCTTCCAAGATCAATTTAGTTAGGCCCCCATTTTAGAGTACAGCTTATCCTGTCTACCTGTCCTGAACTGTGAGGTCCGTATACACAATATAATTTTCAATCACTCCCCAGAAAGGTGGCTAAACTCTGACCTACCTGGGACACAAAAAGTGGTCCATTGTCTGACCCTATTATGGTTGGAAATCCATACCTATACAGGATGTCTTCAAGTAACTCCTCTGCCATCACCTGTGCTGTTTCATGTTTTGTGGGAAAGGCTTCTATCCATCCTGCAAAAATATCTAACAAAACTAGAAGATACCTGTAACCATACTTATCTCAATAAAGCCCACTTCCCAGTAGGCTCCAAACTTCTTCCCCCCTGAGTCAATACTCAGGGTTTCTAGGGTTAACAACATCACTGGTGAGCTGACAAGCTTTGCAGTTGGTGCCAATGTTTACAATAAAGTCCTGCATTCTCTGTGTTCCCACATGAGGGGATCAGTAGATCTTGGTAAGCAGTCTCTTTCCCAGATGCTCAGGCAAGATGAGTTTACTGACTGCAGCTCTCCACCGCCCATCTGTGCACTGGGTCATGGGAAGGGTTTCCATCCAGGAAAGATCTTCCTTAGCATACCCAAGTGCCCCATGGTCCACTAACACACATGCAAAAACTACAACAGCCTCAAGTGCCACCTGTCAGGTGATTCCACCTGCCAGTCTGTTGTCCCTGAGGACAGGTCCATCCCCTCTCTGGTGCCCGGGGCACTGGACAATGGTCAGCTTCTTGGGTATCATGTAGCTTTAGGGAGGTCTGTCAGCTCCACCCATTGGGCACATGTCCCAGGTGGCATTGGGTCTGCTTGTACTACCTCTTCTGCAGTAGTAACTGCTGCTCCCGCATACCTCAGGCCATCCTGCACAAAGCTGCTGCAATCTGTATACCAGGTAGCTTCTGCAGTGGGCAATGGGATGTCTTGCAAATCTGGCCTGATGCTGTGCACCTGGGTTAGGATGTCAGAGCAGTTGTGCAGTGGTGCCTCTAAGTCCTGATCAGGCAGTAGAGTAGCTGAATTCAGAGCTGAGGGTACCTGGAAGGTTATTCTGGCAAGGTTAAACAACATTGTCTGGTACTAAATCATTCTGGCATTGCTCAGCCACTGATCAGGGGGCTGCTTGAGAATTCCTTCAAGTGTGAGGGATGGTTATGATGAAAGTCTATCTCAAGGTCAACTTGTCAGTGTCCTTGACCAGCTGTGCCACAGCCGCTATTATGTGGAGGCAAGATGGCCATCCGGCTGCCAGTGTTTGGGTTAGGACCCCTTTGACTACCCCCTTCTTTCATCTATGTATAAGTGAAATGGCTTGGTCACATCTGGCAGACCCAGTGCTGGGGATGATAGTCAGCTCTGCTTGAGTTTGTCCAAGGCTAGCTGGTGGTCCTCAGTACAGATGAAGTCCTGCCCTTCTTTGATGGCCTCATATAAAGGTTTGGCCAATTCTGCAAACCATGGGATCCACAGATGACAGAACCCCACTGAGCCCAGGAACTCTCTTACTTGCCTGGCAGTAGTAGGTGTGGGGATCTGAAGCATTGTCTCTTTCCTTGCCTCTGAGGGCCACCCCTGCCCTTCTTCAGGATGTATCCCAGCTATGTTAGCTGTTGCTTGCAGATTTGGGCTTTTTTGGCTGAGGCACAGTACCCTAGGCTCCCCAAAGTCTGCAATAGCTGCTCAGTCCCCGCCAGGCAAGTTACTCAATCTGTGGCTGCATTCAGCAAGTCATTAACATACTGTAACAGACTAATTTCTGGGTTCTGTGTAGCGGCGAGCAGCACGTTAGAGATGTGCTGATTTCCAAGTTGTTTTCCTTTGATTTTCTTTTCCTCTGCACTCTCCCTTTCATATTCTTCCTGATCCACCTTCACTAACACTGCATCCTTATCCATTCTCTGCCCGATGCTACAGACCCTACTCAAATTTGCATGACATCTTGTGGCTGTGTTGGGGGTTTCCAAAAGATACTGGCACCAGACTACAGGGAACTCACCTCACCTTCAGCCATATTACAATCCCACATGGGGCAGATTAGGGAACAGGCTGCATCTGCTATAGCCTGACTGGCTGTGGATTCTTCTGTGGTGCCACCCTGAACCAGCTTTTGAGTCTCAGTCTGCATCCAATCTCTCTCCTCTGCCATGAAGGGTACCTGCAAAAGCTGTGAACCTGGAGATGACTGCACAAGGTTTGGGGGTATAAGGAGGTAGGGGAGAAATTTCATTCTCTGGGCTGCCTCCTTGAAGGGCCTCCGGCCTAGGAGCCAATGGAGTCTTTGAGAGTGAGTCTCTTTCTGTAGCTGCCAGAATCTTGACCTGTCGAGACAAGAATGATTTAATCCAATGAGGTGGATTCCCTACTCAATCTCTACAGACTACTCTGTAGGGCACTTGGTCAGCATGTTCTATTTGAGGTCTGAAGACCACGTTCTCCACTGCCTCTATGAGAGCCAAATCAAAGATTCCTTCATGAGGCCAGCCCACATGTAGCGCTGGCCATTCTGACTTACAAAGGGTAGCAAATTTAGACTTTAATCGTAACAGAAAACTTATTAGCATGTGCAATAACCTCTTGGTAATGGTTTAAGACTAAATCCAGTGGTGAAGAAACTGCCTGCCTTCTGGCATTCACAATCAAGAACACAAATACAGAGAAACACAGACACCACAGAGGACAGAATAAATCCAGAAGAGAAATCGTCTGTCCCATGGCATTCCTTACAAATATGGACCCTCTGTCCCCGTAGAGATTTGAGGATCACAGTCCTCATAGATACAAGGTGCTCTTTGCATCCTTTTAACTAAAGATCCTTGAGGTCTTTGACCTCAACAGACATGAAGGACTTCCCGCTGTTATAGACCAAGGCTGGGAAGCCCAATGCATTTCCTCTGATTCTCTGGTCAACCACTGACCAATGCAGCCTTCTACAGGCAAGTTGGCTCTGCCACAGCCCACTTCTCAGCTATAGACACAGGCTGGGAAGCTCAATGCATTCCCCCTGATTCTAGGCAACTTTGCTCTGCCACAGCCTTGGTTGCCCTTCTCCAGTGACTCATTCCAGGCCCCAAGCCTGCCTCGGCTGCCACCCGCAAATCCTACTGTCACGTGCCACCACAACCGGTTACTCTCTTTCTACTCACTGCCACTGTTGCTGCAGCTGACTCCCTCCTGGCAGTCACTTACCACCTCTCCCCAGTCCAGAGTCCTTGGGGGCCATGGGAAATTCCTCTCGGCCAATGCACCGTATGTTATGCCCACATCTAAGAATTTCCATGACCACTAGGGAGGCTGGCCACACTGTAACATGCATGAGGATTTTATTGTTACATACAGGTCCTGAACCCTGATATATAGCTTTGTTCTGGCACAGCAGAAGGCTAAGGACCCTGTTGCCCCAATAGTCGGGGGGGGGGGTCTTTAAAGAAAAATATATGTAAGCAAGGAGCGACACATCTTGTCATTCCAGGATTGGGCCAAAGGGGGTACAGGTACAGCAGCTATTAGCTGAGTCCTCTGACATGAATCCAACTTGGAATTCATTGGCTGTCAGGAGCACTCGCAGACCTAGGTCCTGCCCTCAGGCACCAAAACTTCTCTGAAACTGGGCCCCCACCCTGAGGTATGGATGTGGGAAAGAATCCTCTGGAACTGGGCCATCAGGTCCTCACACTGAGCACCCCACATTACACAAGCTTTTTATAGGCAAAAACCACAAGGCAGGGTTACTTGGGGTTAAGGGTGCAAGTGTGCTTAGGGATTTTTTACAATTTAACATTCCTGGATCCCACCGGGGTGGGGTAGCTCAGTTTATCCAAATAGCTCAAGTTTAACAAAGTTAGCTAAAACAAGGAGTCTAGGTATACATTCCCAAGCCTGGATAGACCTGGAGTAGGGAGAGACATTTTCTAAGCCACTGGTTTTCAACTTTCCCAGTGTTTTGACCTTTTAATATACTTCCCTGTAATACTGACCCCCAGTACAGTTTTTTTAACCTCAGAAGGGTGGAAACTCAAGGCTTGTTGTTTCCTTAGTCAAGAAGAAGAAGAAGATACAATGAACAAAGAGCTTATTAGGATTAAGAAATATGGGGGCTGGAGAGATGGCTCAGAGGTTAAGAGCACTGAACTCTTCCAGAGGTCCTGAGTTCAATTCCCAGCAACCACATGGTGGCTCACAACCATCTATGATGAGATCTGGTGTCCTCTTCTGTTATACTGTATACATAATAAATAAATAGGTAAAGATTTCCCTATTCTAAAAAAAAAAAGGATTAAGAAATATACTCTTTAACCTAGACTTGTCTTTCTAAACAATAGTTATAGTCACACATACAGAGCTGGATCCAACATTCACACATAGTTAAATCTAAGTCACATACATGTCCATATAACCATACATATTCATAAACATTTTGCAGTGAAGAATTATCAATTTCTAAAATGAAGAAAACCACACAGAATTAATCCAATATGGATAAACTTATTTTACAGTTTCTTTTTAAATTCAGTATCTGCAGGTATAAGAAACCACAGCAAACAAAATCCACATCACCTCTGGCCTTCTACAACATTCTATATACCTTCAGTCTGTCCCTCTGATTTCTCAGGCACCTTTACTTCAAATAATTTTTTTTCATTTTCCTCTATTATTCCAATCTTCTGCCTTGTCTATCATTCTCTGGACAACATAAAAACTTCTACCAAAGTCTTTCTTGTGGTTTTCTTCAGTAGTCTAGAAAATATTGTATGACTAGAATATTTTAAACAAGAACAGAAACATGCATAGACTGAAGCAGCATACGACCAACATGAAGCATCTGAAACTAGCAGTAGCTTTTTTTCTTTCTATCTTAACTAATAATAATTTGTAACCAAAGATGACAAATATTTATAACCCATTGGATCTGAATGATCAAAGCAGCCCTGGCTGGAGTGTTATAACACAGTGCCCACTGTAGATTAGCAACCTTAGGCAGTGACTCTCTGCCCTTGGAGTCAAACTTGGCCAGGTTTGGAGATTAGCCCCTAGAGAAGGTCATGCTATGGGAGAGGAAGGCAAACAGCATGGGGACGGGACAAAGGTTGTTAACCCTAGCAAAGATGGCTGCCAGACATGTGGTCGACCAAAGATGGCAATAATGGAGCTATGTGGCTGAATAAAAATGGTAGCAATCCAAAATGGAATCATGTCATATGTTTTTAAATTTACACATGCATAGATTTTTAATTATAACAGATTTTAACCTTATTTAATAATTTATATCACTATCTCAGCATTATTCATATCAAAAGCCATTAGAACTCCTGGTAAGTTCTGATTCCTGACCATAAGTGCAGTCACAGCAGCTGTAGGTGGTGACTGGCAGTTACTGGGAACAGAGATAGCAAAAATATTTAAACCATTTCTGTTTCAGCTTTATGCTTTTAACAAAATTAGAAAACACCTCAGAACAGCATATATAACTTTCTCAAGAAACAGACAAAACTTCCCAACAAGACAAACAGAACTTTCTAATCAGAAACAGAACCAGAAGAACAAGTAATATCCAGAGTCATAAAACATGTATACACACATGAGTCCAAACATTGAACATGTGGTACATAAGTAATTTGTAAATATTGAGGTACAGATGAAAAGGCCTAACTTAAGATCAATGCAGCCATGACAGCTTGCAGACTAACAATACTGGGATTCAGCCTCATCCTTATCATAACCAGAAAAAAACCAGACTGTACCCTGTAGGGAACCAATCAGAATTAAGACAAACAAGTACTAAATTCTCAAGAACACTAAGGATAGCTTACAGAATTTGTATGTAGGCTGCCATTTCCTTGCAGCAATGCCAGTGCCAATCACTTAATGACAAAGCTTTTGTTGCCTCACTTCTGCCCAATCAGAAGAAAGAAGTTCAGCTCCCTTCTGAATTCAGAAACCCGCCCCCCCATCCTTTACTCTTTAAAAACTCTGCCACAACAGCGCTCAAAGCTCTCCCTGACCCAACCTTTCTGTTGAAACAGAGAGCTCAAGCTCCAGCTTACAATAAAGGACCTTTGCTTTTGCATACAAACTCGGACTCCTGGTGATCTCTGGGGGCTCATGAGTCGGGCATAACTTTTGAGGGCTTGTCCCAGACCCACCAGGACCCTGACCCGAGGAGCCTTTGACTGACCAGTGAGCATCTTCCCATTTGTCTTTGTGCCTCCTTTGGATTCACTTTGTCTCTGTCTTGCACTGGACTTTGACCAGTTGACTGGACCCATTTCTAAAGTGCTTGTAATGATCTAAGTGGAAGCACAGGGAGACATCCCAGGACCCTGATGACCAAGGAACTGGAGGAATTCCAGGACCCAGAATAATAATTAGATCCCTTTGGTTTCTTCGAATAGACAGGGTCATAGCCTGCTGATTGGCGACAAGCAAGCCGTTGTCTAAGTTTCAGTTTTTCCTTTGGCCAGGAGGCATCTGCATTGTTTGTAGGCTTACGTTTTTATGTTTTATGTTTTTTTTTTTTTAAACACTTTTATTTATTTATTTGCCTTGGTGTTTGCCTGGAACTGGAACTACAGACAGTTGTTAGCTGCCATGTGGGTGCTGGGAAGCGAACCCGGGTCCTCTGGAAGAGCAGAGGGTGCTCTTAACCGCTGAGCCATCTCTCCAGCCCCATGTTTTATGTTTTATGTTGCTTTTGGACTGTTAGTTTTGTGTCTGACACTCGAGACTGATGTTATGGGACAAAAGCCAAACATTCCCAGTCCCTTGACTCCGATTCTTGACCATTTTCAGGAAGTTTAAGACTAGAGCACAAGAACTTCTAAGCTGGCTCTGCTATGGGAGCGCTGTATCTGCAGCTTCTTTAAACTAACCATCAGCACCATCCAGGGCTGCAACCTAGAGTAATTTAATGACAATGTGTAGTCATAGAACGCAGTGCTTGGGTTTGTGGGCAGCTTTCTCAGGGAGAATTGGAGCCAACAGGTAGCAAGGCACCTTTTCTTAAAATTACACCTGGGAAAAAGTAAAATGTATTCTCTATTTGTTTGAATGTTCAAATGTATGAATGTGGCCACTGTATGCTTCTGTCTGACTGGTCTTAAATGTATGAATTTGCTATGTCCAGCATGTCTTGTTACAGTTGCCATCAGCCACCCAGGCTCAGAATTTATTTCTGAATGTTCTGACCATTAGAACTGTATAAAAATTGTTTTGTACTGTTTTGTTTTATTAAAAAACTGGCTCTGGGGGCTGGAGAGATGGCTCAGCGGTTAAGAGCACCGTCTGCTCTTCCAGAGAACCCGGGTTCGATTCCCAGCACCCACATGGCAGCTAACAACTGTCTGTAGTTCCAGTTCCAGGCAAACACCAAGGAAAATAAATAAATAAATAAAGTTTGAAAAAAAAAAAACTGGCTCTGAAATAGGCTCACTATTATCAGACCCAGTCTCTGTGTTCAAGGTCAAAAATTGGCAGACAGAGCAAGAACAGAGCAACCAAGAAATTATTGGTTTAAAAATTTATTGGACATAGTTAAAAATCTATAATATTTGTAACAAAAATGTTGACTCAAGACTTTAACACAGGATTAGTAATCAAAAGGCTACATAGGTAGCCTTAAAACAAAGATCTAACCTACCAAGGTCTATAATTCTGGGCAAATATTCAAGTATGCTAACCTTGTTTTTTAACCCCTTCAGTTCTGCTTCTGACTTTTTGTCAACTAAAGTATGTCAACCACAAAGCATGGTTCTTATGTTTAAAGGCTCACTCTGAGAAAGACTCAACACTACACTGGAATCACAAAGACCAATATAGTCACTGGGCAAAGTTAGGACCACACCTGCTAAGCACTAAAAACTCAGATATTTCTATCCTGTGATGCAGTAAGACAATGACCTTAAATAATCTGGCAAAGAGCTTGGAATAGGGGGCTGGAGAGATGACTCAGCGGTTAAGAGCACCATCTGCTCTTCCAGAGGACCCGGGTTTGATTCCCATCACCCACATGGCAGCTATTCCAGTTCCAGGCAAAACACCAAGGCAAATAAATAAATAAAAGTGTTAAAAAAAAACTTGGAATAGTTTTTTCACTTCAAGACTCTGAGGGTCAGAAGAACTTTTTACTATATATTAAAAAAAAGGCTGTAAAAGCAGCCTAGGGTCACCTATATATCAGATATTTACTTAACAGTGAGCTATAAAAACTTAAAAGCCACTGGCTTAAAAATGTCTCTTATGATTTATTCAACATTACAAAAACTGGTTTGAAGGCACATGTCTAACCTCTTTTTTTTGCCAACACTGTTAAGCTTTGAGATGTTCAGAACTTACAGGCTAAGGACTAATGCAGTCAAGTACAGGAAAAAGTTATCTAGCCTCTTACATGTTTTCAAGGTACAGCCTAAACCAGATAACTAAAATCAAACAGGAGTTGTTTGGCTCAAGTCCTCAAACCATCAGAGATGTGCTAAAATGTCATTTAAGGTATTTAAACATATATGACAAAGACTCTCAGATCCTAGCAATGACTCCCAAGGTCTCCAAGAAGACACAGCAATGGGCAACTCCCCCTGGACTGTGGTAATGATAACCAGCTGCCCACTGGGTGAGACTGCCCCAATGCCTTGCCTTCTGCCAAGGCTCAGCTCAAAGTGGACAAGCAGGACACTAAAGAGTTGATGTCCCTCTTTGTCAGGATAAGGCAAAGCCATTCTCCCCATGTTCCTCCTGCACAGGAAAGCCCCTCATTCTCTGGGCCTGGAAGCCAAGACTGCTGTCCTGATACTTCTGCCCTCATTGCCATAGAGTGCACAGGAACCTGGACATCTGTCTAGGTAAAGACTGTAAACTAAACTCTGTCATTTTGGTAAATCCTCCTCAGATCTCTGACACGATGGCTAAGCTCACTGTAGATTTGCCAGCTCGAAAACAGCAGGCAGTCACCTCCTTCCCTCAAGGCTGCAGCTGCAGCTATCTTGCTGGCTCATTAGTCAGTGAATTAATTAGTTAAAGCTACTAGGTCTCTCATTTAAAAAAAGACAAACAGGTTTGCCTTGCTCACAAGCTTTATATTAAAGAATATACAGGTTTCAGATGTAACTTTTCATTAAAAGAACATACCTTATAATGGCTATTTTCAATAATTATTCCTGTCTGTGGTAAAATACACTTTCTAATGATGTTTTTAAAAAGATACTCTGTGTTCCCTTAATAGTAAGAAACAAATGAACATAAAAGTCTAACAGGACTATTGCACGAATTTTAGTTAGTATATAATGAAAATCCAGAGCCAGATGTTGAGGAAAAGCTAGAATGTCAGAGAGAGGAAACAGACCACAGTCAATTCTCACCCAGCCAACTTCTCATAATAAATGCTGTCTCACAGGGTAAATGCTGTCTTCAAGAGTCCTCTGCCTAGCTGGTCACTTTAAAGAATACTCAATTTCTGCCTTCTCCTGACTTATATATCTTTCCCCACCCAGATGTTTTACTTCCTGGTTCAACTCTGTATCATAATCCTAGAGTTAGGATTAAAGATGTGAGCTACCACTGCTTGGCTGTTAGGCCTTGAACTCACAAAAATCCAGAAAGATCAATGTCTCCTGAGTGATGGGATTAAAAGGTGGGTCACCACTCTCTGACCTTCATGGTTTGACTAAAGGGTGGTTCTGTTCTCTGACATTCCAGACTGAGTTTATTAAAAATACAATATATCACCACACAAGATAGTTGGTCTTGGATGTTAATCTTGTACACCCTGTATGACCTGTAAATTTGAATAAAAGTATATCACTACACCGAGGTTTCAGAGGTTTAGAGTTTTAACAGTATTAAAAAGAGTTCAGATAAACTGATAAAACATTGAGTACTTACTATTCAGTCATAAGCTCAAGATTTGACATTTTATTTATAGATTTAAAGATGTTTTTCATCAGGCTAACTCAAAGCCATGGCTTTTGCTATGTCTCCAAGATGTAAATCTCTTCTAACTGTTTTACAGACACTTATTACAAAGGGTCAAAAAGGTCATAAGGATAAATCCACCTGTCATAGGTCGAACAGACTCCAGATAAATAAAAGTTCCAAATATAAGGTTTTCTGTTAAGGTCCTACATTTTACTTTTGTCCTTAGTCTATATTTGTCTCAGCAGATTTAACAGACACTGTCCAGGGATCACCTGTGGACTGCAAACTGCTGAGCTCTGGACTTGTGGACAGCCAATGTAAACCAGTCCAGCTGATGTGATTGCTCCTAATAAGGAGCTAATCACATGCTCCTAATAAGTGTCTCATTGCCCAGCCTTTGACAGCCTTCCAGCCTTCCTGGGCCCTGACAATCAACACTCCAATTTCAGTTGGAAGCAGCTACAGAAGGAAAGAAGAGATACATAATTCCTGTTCCCTTAACAGGCAGAAAATGCTGATTCAACAGAGAAACCTGTTGCTTACATGTCAATCACTCTGAGATAGTCCAACAAAAGTAAAACTTTGACCATTTGACAGCAGAATGAAACTCATTATGCTGTCCCATCTGGATGATGGGCCTGAAACACTGGGTCAACCCCATACACTTATGGTATGGTCCTAAATGCAGGAAAAGTGTACTGTATGATGGTCCAGCTCTTCCCCAACATAAAATACTATAAAAACGACTCAGATGGAACTAACCCTGACTCCCTGCTCCACATCTAAGAGTGTCAGAGGGGCAGCTGCAGTAATGCTTTTCAGTTTGGTTGAAGTTGGGTTAACAGAAGCCACAGGTACAGGGACCCTCAGCATTAATGTTACAAGATAAAAACTACAAGACTTTTCAATCAGCCATAAATTCAAACTTGGCTCATGTTGAGGACTTGATTTGCAAAGTAGAAGACTCCCTAGTTTAAATAGCCCTACAGAACAGACAGGGTCAGGATCTTCTTTTTATGCAGCAAGGAGGGCTCTGCACTGCACTCTAAAGAGAATATTGTCAATCACTCAGGGGTCATTCATGATTCAATGACTACACTAAAAATAAAGATGGAGAACAGGGGAGGGATCCAGGAACAATCTAGGTGGTATGAGGATCTTTATAATTGGTCCCCTTGGCTAACTACCTACTCTCAACTCTACCTGGACCACTTCTGGTGCTTATCCTCTTACTGACCTTGGGACCCTGCTTGATTAACAGGCTGATGGTCTTTGTGTGGGAGGAGTCAACCAGCCGAACTCATGGTTCTCCTGCCTCAGTATTATCCCCTTGGTTCTCTTCTTTCCATGAAGATCCTGGGAATTGAACTCAGATCCTTTAGCATTCTTGATGCTGAGCCATCTCTCCAGTTCCCTCCATTTTTTTTTTTTTTTTTTTTTTGAAACAGGGTTTCCTGTAATACATGCTGGCATTGAACTCAGCATGTATGATCCTAAACTTCATGTTCTGTCTGCCTTTATTTCCCTAGTACTGGGACTGCAGGTATGGGACACCAAGCCTCTCTAATGTAGTGCTTGGAACAGACCCCAGGGTTATATGTAAACAAGGCAAGCCCCCTACTGCCCGAGCTACAGCTACAGCCCAAGCTACAGCTACAGCCCACTTTTCAGAGCCCTTTTCTCCACACTGCCTAATAATATTCCCTGGAGCAAGAACACCAAGAACACGGCTTCAATTACTCTCCTGTTAGAGAAAGGGAGGTGGTGACATGCTAGTTTAGTGCTTAGAAACTCATTTTTATCTTTTGCTTACCCCCATAAATGTAATTACATTCTGTTTCTTTGGGTTGAAATTGTGTTGTCAGATTAGCCCAGCTGGTGGGTGCTAATCCTCAGGGCTGTTACTAAATACCGCTAATGTTACTAAGCTAATAGCAGCACCAGAGCAAAACTAGGAGCCGGATGGTCTTCCAGCAGGGTGATTAGAGACTGATGATTGCATCAGCAGAAAGACTGGCTGATTTTCAATTAACAGACTAGACAAACAGTTTTTATTGGCAAGTTTTGTTTGTTCACAATAAACTTATGTTTCTATAATTTGATTCTAATTAAACATAGGTTGGGAACATGGTAATTTCTGGCACTTTTTTGACTAATATTTGCATACTTGTTATTCAGTGTGGTTTGTTGTTGTTTTTTGCTTTGTTTTAGAAGAAGCATTGTGCATTTGTCTTCACTATCCCATCTCCTTCACTCTTGGTATGAAGAGATTGGATACGAAAGACTTCTATGCTCATCATGTACAAGGGCCTCGGTTTGATCTCTAGCATCTCATAAATGAGACGTGAAGATGAATTAGAGATGACCATCTCTAATCCCAGAACCAGGAGGTGTGTTACAGGTAGCTGACCAGAGATGACCCTTCAAACACAGTTAATGGACAACTGAAAGTCTTTATCCCAGCTGGGCAGCAGTAATGCAGGCCTTTAACCCCAGTACTTTCAAAGCAGAGGCAGGAGGATTTCTATGAGTTTGAGGCCAGCCTGGTTTACAAAGTGAGTTCCAGGACAGCCAGAGAGCCATTACACAGAGAAACCTTGTCTCAAAAACCATATATATATGGAGAGAGAGAGAGAGAGAGAGAGAGAGAGAAAGAGAGAAAATAAAGTCTTAGGATCATACCTAGGTATTTGGGGACCTAGGTGTTAGTTTTTTGCACGTGGCGCGTGAATGGAATCTCAACACATGAAGTACCACACTAGAGTTTATTACAGCAGGGAGCAGAGATGGGGCAGAAGGGAGCAGAGAGAGAAGGGGAAGGGGCGGGGCCATGTGTGAGCCCTTTCATTAAAAGGGTGGGCAGGCCCATGTTTGCATTGCCACACCCAGGGGGATGATTGACACTGTTGCATTCCAGGTGAATGCAAGCTTTGGAAATCCTTACACTAGGTGTGGCCCCAAATGTCCAGGACACAGTATTTTGGAAGGCAAAAGCATATCCTGGCATTTTGGCCAGCAGCCACAGGGAATCTTTGCAGAAGCAACCAGTTTAACTGAAGCTGAGATAAGTTAGCTAAGACTTGGGGTTCATAGAGTTGGGTGATTTTCTTTGGAATTCTTCATCAAGGAGATCAAATAAGGATATAAGATGGAGGAATGCTGTGGGATATTGCTTTTGTACACTGTAAATATTTGTCACTTCTGTTGGTTTAATAAAATGCTAATTGGTCAAGTAGCTAGACAGGAAGTAGAGGTGAGACAAGCAGAGTAGAATAATTCTGGGAAGCAGAAGAGGAGAGAAGCTGATGCCAGCGAGACAAAGAGGAAGTAGTATGAGAATGCTGCACTGAGCAAAAAGTTATCAAGCCATGTGGCTAAGCATAGAGATATAAGTTAACTTAAAGTATAAACTTTAGCAAGTAATAAGCCTGAGCCATAGACCAAATAGTAGGTAATTAATATAAGACTTTGTGTGGTTACGTGGGACTGCTGGTTTGGATCTTGGGGCTAGGTCGGGCCAGAAACTTCTTACTACAGAGGAACCACTGCATTGTCTTGCCCTGTCACAGGTGGACTCAGAAGAATCAAAAGTTCAAAGCCACCCTCAGCTACAGAGCAAATTTGAGGCGAGCCTGGGATACATGAGACCTTGTGTGATAGTGAGTCTGAGGAGAGCCTGTCTTAACAACAGCAGCAACAATCAACAACAAATAAAAATCCTGCTTGTCTGTGGAATTGGACCCCATGCCAGGACTCCTGTGGTGAACAGGGGAAGGCCCATGTTCTCCAAATGGACAGATTGCCCTGTATCCTTGGCTACTGCTTCCTTTGTTGCTCATGGCTATGGTGTCAGCCTGCCTCCCAGCATCCAGAACTGATATAACACATCATCTCATCTCATGTGCTCAGCATAGGAGCTTCTTGGGAAATGTCTGCAGGGATTCTAGGAGAGCTTCATATGGAATCTGCTGGCCCTCAGTGTCTAATTACTGACAGAATTGGAGCCTGAGAGCCGGTTAACATTAACACTCTAAATGGGCTCCTAATACCATGACTTTTCCTTTCAAATCTGCCTTGCCTGGGAAGCTTTTTTGATAGAGTATCTCTAATCTTTTCTTTAAAGCAGAATGGGGTGTGGTAATTTTAATGTAATTGGCTCCCATAAGTTCATAGGGAGTGTCACTATTAGGAGGTGTGGCTTTGTGGGAATAGACATGACTTTGTTGGAGAAAGTGTTTCACTGTGAGGGTGGGCTTTGAGGTCTCTTATGCCCAAATGTGTATTTGTTTATGTTCAGTGTAAACATAGTTCACTTCCTGTTGTCTGAGGATTAAGATGCAACACTCTCCACTCCTTCTCCAGCACCATGGCTGCCTATATGCTGTAATGTTTCACCATGATGATAATGACCACACCTCTGAAACTCTAAGCCACCCTAATAAAATGTTTTCCTTTATTAGAGTTGCTGTGATTGGATGGGAGGTGGTGGTATGGTGGTGCACACCTTTAATCCCAGCACTCAGGAGGCAGAGGCAGAAGAGCTCTGTGAGGCCAGCATGGTCTACAGAGAGAGTTCCAGGCCAGGCTCCAAAGCTACACAGAAACCCTGTTACAAAAAACCAACCTCTCCCCCAAAAAAAGAGAGTTGTTATAGTCATGGTGTCTCTTCACATAAATACAAACACTAACTAAAACAGAGGTTAGGGGGGCTGGAGAGATGGCTCAGCAGTTAAGAGCGCCGTCTGCTCTTCCAGAGGACCCGGGTTCGATTCCCAGCACCCACATGGCAGCTAACAACTGTCTGTAGTTCCAGTTCCAGGCAAACACCAAGGCAAATACATAAATAAATAAAGTTAAAAAAAAAAGAATAGTGCAATTTAAAAAAAAAAAGACAGAGGTTAGTTTATTATTATTATTTATTAGTTTTTTGGAGAAGATTATTATTATTTTTTAGCCAAGCAGTTTAGCACACACCTTTAATATCAGCACTCCAGAGGCAGAGGCAGGTGGATCTCTGGTCTACAGAGTGGTTTCTAGGACAGTCAAGGATATATGGAAAAACTATCACAAAAAGCCTCAATTTTTAAAAATTTGCCTTTCTTGAGAGCTCATTGCATGTATATTATTTCCACTTTCTTCTTCCTTTCCAAACTTCTGTCATTTTCTCCCCTCCTGGACATGATGACCCACAGCTGTCCTTCAGCAGTAAGGAGGTCAAATCAGGTGGATCTCTGTGAGTTGGAGGCCAGCCTTGTCTACATAAGCAGTTCTAGGCCAGTCAAGGCTACAAAATGGGACTGTCTTTAAAAAAAAAAAAAAACCCACAAAACCCTAAATTCATAGTTTCTTCTCTAATATTCCTTCATGTATATATACACATATGTGTACACATGTAACATACAGAGTTTATGCAGCTTTGCTTGTATGAACTTATGTCCAGGGTTAACCATCTGGGATTGGACATTCTGTGTAGAAGTTTGTCCCTGGAGGAACCGAATTCTTCTCTTGGTAGCCATTGACCATCTGGAGCTCTTTATCCAGGGGTGACATTTTGTAGAATTTCTCCTGTCCACCTCAGTATACCAACTGGTATTGTCACTGTGCTAGTCTTGTTCAGGCAATCATGTTGTACAAATTCTGGGTGTAATGAAAGAAACTCAGAGCCAGATATCAGGAAAGGCTGAAATATCAGAGAGAGAAACAGTACAGTCAAATCTCACCAGCTGTCTTCCAGCATCCTCAGCTTTGCTCCTGGTCTCTTATAATTGCTGCTGTTTTCCTAAACCTGCCTTAAATACGCTCTTTGCCCATCTGTATCCCATTCAGGTTAAGATTATGGCAGCTAACAACTGTCTGTAGTTCCAGTTCCAGGCAAACACCAAGGCAAATAAATAAATAAAGTTAAAAAAAAAAAACTCATTTAAAAAAAAAAAAGATTAAAGGCAAGAGCTTTAATCTCCATTTGGTAGTCAGTCTTGAACTCACAGAAACACAAAAAGTTCTCTGTCTCTGGAGTTATGGGATAAAAGATGTTGGTTACTACTCCCAGCTTTTCCTGTGCTGGGATTAAAGGTGTGTGACACTGAAGCCCAGATGTTTGGCCTTGTACTCACAGAGATCTAGAACTCCTGGAGCTATGTGAGTTACCACTGCTCTGTTATCCCTGAATCTCCTGAAGTTACCTCTGCCTAGTTTTGACTGTGGGTTGATCTCTTGATGTTCCATGCTTTATTAAATATGTGACATATACCACACAACAATATTGTTGAGATTTTATTTCCCCATCATGCCTAGGAGACTCTCTCTAACATCTTGTGTTCTAGGACTCCACCCTTCTTCCATGATTTTCTTAAGCCTTAGGTGCAGGGGTCATATTGCAGGTATATTAGTTGGACCTGGGCATCCCACAGTTCCTTAGCCTCTGCATTTTGACCAGTTAGGAATCTTAACAATAGTCTTTACCTGTTGTGAAATAAAAGCCTCAAAAAACTATTTTAAAAATATTATGTTTTTATTTATGTGCATTGGTATTTTGCCTTTGTGTATGTCTGTATGAAGATGTCAGATCCACAGGAACTTGAATTACCAACAGGAGTATGCTGACATGTGGGTGTGGGGAATTGAACCTGGATCCTCGGGAAGAACAACCAGTGCTCTTAGTCACTGAGCCATCTCCCTAGCACAGAAACGAAAGCTTCTTTGATGAAGAGTAAGAGCTAGAGACTGAGCCAGTGAACAGGATCTAAAATATTTTTATTTATTTTGCATGGGTGTGTGTGTACTTGTGTGGATGCATGTGTGTCATTGTGTTTATGTGGTTGAGGAGTTCTTCAGGAATTGAATTTCCCTTTCTACCATGTGGTCTCCAAGAACCAAACTCAGGTCTTCCTGTCAAGGATGTCACGTTCATTTCCTGGATGTTTATTAAGACTTTTAATATAACCTTTATGCCCTCTGGTTAAAAGAAAAGAAGGCACTCGGGAAGAAAGTAAGACACAGCAACCAAGGCTGTGAGGTGTCCTTCTCCAGGGAGATTGCTGTTTTAATTTTCCTGCTCTCTGTGTGCACTTTTGATAAATGGCTGATTTAAAAGCACTGAGAGCTGGGGTGTAACTTAGTGGGTAGAGGGCCTAGCATGTAGAACCTCCTGGTTCCTTTACCATCCCCAGAAACTTAGAAAGCCAGAGTGTTCTTTGCACCTGCCTTGGGAAGGGAAGGCAGGAGGAATTAGAAATCTGAGACCCACTGGAGACTCTGTCCTTGGTCACATAACCACATCTGGAAGAGCTGGGATTGAACCCTGTGATGTATTGGGGAAAGCTATAAACCGGGAAATAGATGTACTCTTGCAGTAAGGGTTATAAAATATATGTGTAGAGATCCCATGAAAAGACAGAGCCCAGTCTTTAATGTCAGCACTTGGGGAGGCAGAGGCAGGTGCATGTCTGATTTTGAGGTCAGCCTTGTGTACAGAGTCAGTTCCATGACAGCCAGGGCTACATAGAGAAACAATACAAAACAAAAACAAACAAAAATTCCAACAAAACAAAGCCAAACAGAAAACAAAGCAAACAAAAACCAGAAGTCAACTGTTAGTAGCAGTGCTGCCCTGTAATCCCAGTGTGTGGGGGGACACAGAGGAAGAAGTGTCAGGATTTAGAGTTTGATGTCATTCCCAAGTGTGAGATACAGAAGATTCTAACTGAAAAACAAAGCAACAAGAAAGAATAGTGCCCCGGCGTGAGTGCTGATAAGAGCTCTAAATTTCCTGGCATTTCCCCCCCACCCCCCCAGGGCCCTGCTTCTGGACGTGGGGGCCATCAGTTTCATTTCCTGCCAGATGACTACAGTACAGACAGCCCTTTAGTCTCCAGCTGCCTCCTCTACAGATGAACACAAGCAGAGCCAGACCCCCAAAGCTGGTGATCCGAGAGCTATAAATAATATTGTTGAGGTTTCTCATGAGAGAGAGGGCTGTGGTAACAGCCCAAACTTGTTAGTCTTCCTCTTTGCTGATATCCCGTCTTGGTTTTTGCTGACCCTTGTGTCTTGGCACAGTGAGTGGGAACAATGCCCTCCTGAGCCTCTGACAGAGATCAGCAAACTCATTGTTCCCATGGGTGAGCAGAGCCAAGGCTCATGTTTTCCCCAGAGAGAGATTCTAGCATTAGGGCTTGTGGCTCAAAGAGGCAAAGCCAACTTTATGCTGTGCATGTCGATGTAGGGATCAACACAGAACCCCTTGCATAGGCTGTCGTGAAAGCCACAGGATCCCATATAAAAAGGGTGTTTAGCATAGTCTTTAGACCATCAAGAGTGTTGAATGAAAGCATTTTTGTGGTGTGATTAATTTATATGCTTACAACTTAAATTTTTTATTTTTATTTTATGTGTATGAATGTTTTGCTTGTTTCTTTGGGTGTAGGGCATATATGCCTGGTGCTTTTGTGGCCAGAAGAAGGCATTACATCCCCTGGAACTATTCATGGTGGTTGTGAGACACTGGTATACCTGAAGCTCGACCCCCAGAGACAGAGATGTCTGAAATGCAACAGCAAGGTTTATTGTCAGCACAATGCAAGCCAGGCAGGGAGTTTGTATCCCGCACCTGCATCCAATGTGTGGTGCAAGGAAGAGCTGAGCACCCCAAATTACAAAGCTTATTATAGGCAAAAACCACATAGCAGGGTTACTTGGGGTCAAGGATTCAAGTGTGCTGCTGATTGGCTTAGGGACTTATTACAGTTTAACATTCCTGGACCCCACTTGGGTGGGATGACTGTTTTACTGCCTTAGGGTTGGATCATCCAGGTGTCCTTAGATAGTGCTTAGCTTATTCTTTCTTGGAACTGGGCAAGTCCCTGCCAGGGATGTGAAACTGAGCTTTGTTTTACCTCTATAGTACAAAATGACTACTCGAATACAAAATGAGATTTCTTGAGCTAAGTTTACTCTTCACCACCAGGCACAAACAAGTTCTTTGCCTACTGATTTAACCCCCTCACTCCAACTTCGGTTTTTTTTTTTTTTTTAATGGGTGCAGTGAACTTTATTGATGGTATTCAAGAGAGTAGGGCTCCCTAAGCCCCTCCTGTTATTCCAGGGCCTGGGATGGAAACTGGGGAGATGTTCAGTGTTGGCTGAGTTGGGACAGGGACTGATCAGCAACCGAGGGCCTCTCTCTTGCTCTCATCCTTGCTGGGGTGGGTGGTCCAGGGTGGGCTTCTTACTCCTTGGAAGCCATGTAGTTCACAAGGTCCACCACCCTGTTGCTGTAGCCAAATTCATTGTCATACCAGGAGATGAGCTTTACAAAGTGGTCATTGAGAGCAATGCCAGCCCCAGCATCAAAGGCAGAGGAGTGGGGGTCGCTGTTAAAGTTGCAGGAGACAACCTGGTCCTCAGTGTAGCCCAGGATACCCTTTAGTGGGCCCTCAGAGGCCTGCTTCACCACCTTCTTGATGTCATCATACTTGGCAGCTTTCTCCAGACAGCAAGTCAAATCCACTACAGACACGTTGGGGGTAGGAACTCGGAAGGTCATGCCTGTGAGCTTCCCGTTCAGCTCTGGGATGAGCTTGCCCACAGCCTTGGCTGCACCAGTAGATGCTGGAATGATGTTCTGGGCAGCCCCATGGCCATCACGCCACAGCTTCCCAGAGGGGCCATCCACAGTCTTCTGGGTGGCATGGACTGTGGTCACGAGTCCTTCCACAATGTCAAAGTTGTCATGGATGACCTTAGCCAGGGGGGCTAGGCAGTTGGTTGTGCAGGAAGCATTGCTGACAATCTTGAGAGAATTGTCATACTTCTCATGGTTTACACTCATCACAAACATGGGGGCATCAGCAGAAAGCGCAGAGATGATAACTCTTTTGGCCCCACCCTTCAAGTGGGCCCCAGCCTTCTCCATGGTAGTGAAGACACCAGTAGATTCCATAACATACTGGGCACCAGCATCAACCCATTTGATGTTGGCGGGATCTCACCTGGAAGATGGTGATGGGCTTCCCATTGATGACGAGTTTCCCATTCTCAGCCTTGACTGTGCCGTTGAACTTGCCATGGGTGGAACATGTAGACCATGTAGTTGAGGTCAATGAAGGGATCGTTGATGGCAACAATGGTCACTTTGCCACTTTCAAAGGCAGCCCTGGTAACCAGGTGCCCAATACGGCCAAATCTGTTCACTCCGATGTTCACCATCCTGTCTCAGGAATGAGGCTGGCACTGCACGAAAAGATGCAGCTGTCTCTAGAACAGGAAGGAGCCCCAACTTTGTTTTTAGCATTAAAAGAGAAGACACTTCATTTTTATCAACAGGAGGCTTCTGCATGGTATGGTGGGTTGAGTGCCGATGTGGGCTACAGCAGGAGGTAATGACTAGGTGGTTGGAAGGGAAAGGGGAGGGTTAGATTCGCTTTTGGGAGGCTTCATGGAAAAAAGAGATCATGGCAATGCACAGCTAAATGTCCAATAAGATCAAGACGTTCTTGGAAACCTAGCTGCTTCTCACTAGTGAAGTCCAGCTTCTTCACAATGTGCTCAAGAACACCAGAGTTCTTTATGAAGGAAGCCAGGTATGAGTTTTAAAGGTGAGGAACCCAGTCCTGGGGATTTTGCTGTTGTTCCCACCCTTTCCATCAGGGACTCCATGCAGTGCTCAGTCTTTGCAAGGATTGGGAATTTTTGCCACGTTGGAGCAGAACAAGGTTGGGTGGCTTAGATGGGATTTTGCTGGTTAGCTCAGGATGGCCTTGGACCTACCTTGCATTGGGATTAAGACATACAATGTTTTGTCCAGCATTAAAACATTCTTTCTAATTATCAAAATTGGATTTATTTATTGTGTGTTCACATGAATGTGGCTGTGTTCATGCCACCATAGTGCCTGTGTGGAAGTTAAAAGGTAACTTTCAGGCATTAATTGGTTCTGTCCTTCCATTGTGTGGGTCCTGGGAGCAGAATTCAAATGGTCAGGCTTGCTACCATTTCCCTCTACCCTTTCCGCCATCTTGCTGACCTTCAAAACACTGAAGACTGAATGATAGCATATATTTTCTCTGCACTAATTGTGGCAGTTATGATTTTCCTTTTAGCCCTTTGGTGTGCTGACCTACAGCAGTTAGATTTCCTCCTGATTAGCTATATTCAAGTCCCTGAAATAAGCTTTCCCTGGCCAGATGGCTATGGTTGAACTGTTTCTCCTCAGAAGGTATGCGGAAGCTCTAACCCTGGTACCTGTGACTGGGACTGTGTTTGGAAACAGAGTCTTTTTAGATAATATCACACGAAAATGAAGCCATTAGGGTAGGCTCTAAAGTAATTTGACTGGCTTCCTCACGAGAGGAAAATGTGAAGGGCTGGGCTGTATAGCTCAGTGGCATGTCCTAGATCTAAGACTGACCCCAATACTACAAAGACCAAACTAAACCTAACTGAAAGAAAAACACACCAGGTGAGAACTGATGAACCCAAGAGAAGAACAAGTGACAACAGAGTCACTTCTTGTCCTGTATCAGCCACAAGAGGGATGCTAATGATTGACAGCAAGATACTAAAAGGCAGATCTAGAGTGACATGCTACAAGATTCCCCAAGAGCTGTCTGAAGCTATGTACATTACTGATTCTATATATACTGAGCTTTTCCGCTCAGACCTATAGTTAAAGGTTAATTTATAAATTAGGTACAGAGATGAACAATCACTGGCAATAAAACAATTGTAATGTGTAGTAATACTAATTATGTAAATATGGTTTGTTTCAAAATATGTTTTGGGGCTGGAGAGATGACTCAGAGGTTGGAAGCACTGGCTGCTCTTCCAGAGGTTCTGAGTTCAGTTCCCAGCAACCACTTGGTAGCTCACAACCATCTATAACGACATCTGATACTCTCTTCTGGCCTGCAGGCATATATAGTGGCAGAATATTGTATACATAATAAATAAATAAATCTTCAAGATATGTTTTGTACTTTTACCTTTTCACTTAAATAGAACATTTTATGACACCTCTTTGTCATATCCAAATGAACAGCATCAGAACTCCTAGACGTAAGGACAATCAACAATGAAAGAAGTTTTAGGTGAACAAGTATGGCAATATTGTAATGTTCAAACAAACTGGGAAGGCTGTTAAGTAACTAATGTGCAAGTCATGTACACAGCACAGATATACTGGAAAAATTCATATTTTGGGCAAGTACAGAATAATCTCTCATTAAGCTTATCAGAATGACAGGTAATTTAGAATTTGCTATTTGCTTATGGAATTTCCAGTTAGTATTTTCCACAATCGACCATGAATAACTGATATGAAAAGTAAAACCATGGATAAGGAGAGACTACTGTGTTATATCTATTTTTAAAATGTGTGTGCGTGTGTGCATGTGTGTGTGTGTGGTGTCAACTTGCAGAAGGTACTTACCTGCTTATAGCATGCTAATTCTGGGGACTGAACTCTAGTTATCAGGCCTGGCATCTAGTACTCTTAATTGCTGAGCCATCTTGCCAGTGCTGTACTGTATTCTTAAGACCTGTTAGATTTAGTTAGTAAATACTGTATTTATGATTTTAGCCTTTCTACTCTTAAGAAAAATAGGCTTATTATTCTGTAGTAGCATCAATGAGACTCAGAGCCAAATATCAGGGGAAGACTGAAATATCAGAGAGAGGAAGCACCACAGTCAATTCTCACCCAGCTGTCTTGCAATTTTTTCAGCTTCACTCCTGGTCTCTTCTGTCAGTCGCTTCTGTCTCTGCCTGGTTTCTTTCTTTTTTTTTTTTTTTTAAAGATTTTATTTATTTATTATGCATACAGTTTTACAGAAGAGGGCACCAGACCTCATCATAGATGGTTGTGAGCCACCATGTGGTTTTGCTGGGAATTGAACTCAGGTCCTCTGGAAGAACAGTCAGTGCTCTTAACCTCTGAGCCATCTCTCCAGCCCCCTCTGCCTGGTTTCTATGAGCCCTTATATACCCTATCCCATTCAGATTAGGATTAAAGGCGTGTAGCCTTGAACTCACAGAAACAGAAGAAGTTCTGTCTCTGGAGTTATGGAATAAAGGATGTTGGTCACCACTCCGGCTTTCCCTGTGCTGGAATCAAAGGTGTATGTGACTGACTCAGCTGTTTATCCTTGCATTCAAGGATCAAGGATTTCCTGAGCCTAGGATTTGACTGTGTGGTCTCTCTAATAGCCCAGGATTTATTAAATACTTAACATATATCCACATTATTCTCTTATTTTTCTTATCTCATTTTGAAATAGAGACTATAGATATTTTTTGTCCTATGGACAGCTTTAGAATCCACTTGCAAAGTCATCCATCTGGACCTGTATTTTTTTTATGAATGATGTTTCTTGTTGGCAGCTGCCACTGTCTGGCAGTCCTGTCTAGATCTCTCTGTCCCTGAGGTGTTAGCTTGCAGCCCCCATCCTGGTGCTTTTCTACCATTTTCAGCCCCTCCAGGGCTTGGAGGACCCGGCGGGCCACACTCTTGGAGCCTCTGCTGGAGTGGCTGGGCCTGACACCGTTTCTCTGCTGTCCTCCATAGATCCTGGTCATGGAGCCAACCCCAGCACCACCTCGAAGGTACAGGTGTGTGCTGTGGAAGCAGCTCGTGTGTAGAACCAGTTTTCATCATAAGGGGGCAAGCTCTTTATGTTTGACCAGATTGACTGTGTCCATCCATTCGGGGACGTTCAGCTTTCTGGACTTTTTGAGGAAGGCCGCCAGAGCTCTGACGAACTCCTGCTGGCTAACATCTTTTACAGTAACTCCAGGCATCATGTGGTCTCTGTGCTACCAGCCAGAGGAAAGGGGAGACCTGTATTTTTTAAAGGGAGGTATTGGGCACTTTTCTGTATTTTTCAATGTAATGTACTGTATTTATTTTGAAACAGTGTTTCATGTATACCAGGATGGCCTGAAACTGAGGATGATCTTGAATTTCTGAACTTCCTGCTTTTCTTGTCCTCACAGCCAGGCCCACTTTGTGAACAGTTAGGAACCAGGCCAGGGTAGCATTGGTGCTAGGCAGACCCTCTACTAACCAAGGTACACAGCCAGTTCTTCTTTAAAAATTATTTATCTGAGAATTATTTGGAACTAAGTGTGATGGTGGTACACTTCTTAAAGTCTCAGCAGTTGGGAGGCAGAGGCAGGTGGATCTCTATGAGTTTGAGGAAAGCCTTGTCTATATATCAAGTTCCAGATCAGTCAGGGCTACATAATCAGAACCTGGCTTTAAAAAGCAAAATTAAAAAAAAAAAAAAAAAAAAAAAAAAAAAAAAAAAAAAAAAAAAAAAAAAAAAAAAAAAAAAAAAAAAAACAACAACAAGGGGCTGGAGAGATGGCTCAGGGGTTAAGAGCACTGGCTGTTCTCCCAGAGAACCTGAGTTTGATTCCCAGCACCCACATGGCAGCTCACAACTATCTGTAACTCCCGTTCTAGAGATCTAATACCTTCATACCAATGTACATAAATAAAGCTAAATAATTAAAAAAAAAAATTTGGTTGTTTTGAGATAAGGCCTGTTGAGTAGTCCACCCTGATCTTTAAATACATTTTAAAAGATTAATGTATTTTAATTAAATATTTAAAACCTTTAAAAGGTTGATGTATTTATCACATGTGTGCCTATATATGTGTGAGTGTGGCATGCACCTGCCATAGCATGTGTGGACTTTGACAATGACCTTTAGAAGCTGGTCCTCACCTTCTCCCTTGCTAGAAAGGCCTCTTGTTTCTGTTACCGTGTAGCATTCTCCAGGCTAGTGGCCTGTGTTTCTAGCCAATGCTTAATGTCTTCACTGCCTATCTCACTGTAGGATAGTTATGGGAATGCAAATATATGACTGCCTAGGGCTTCTTAGGCTTTTTATATGTGTTCTTGAGGCTGAACTCAGACCATCAGGTTTGATGATGAACACCTGTTCTTGAGACAGGATCTCAGTGTAGAGCTCTGGTCTGGAATTCCTATAAACCAGACTGGCCTTTGCCTTTGGAGGCTGGAATTACAGGTATACACTACAATTCTCAGCCCCAGAGATACATATCAGAATACCTCCACCTAACAGATATAACAGCAGAACATGGAGAGATGGCTTGGTGGTTAAGAGCACTCAATGTTCTTCCCAAGGATCTGAGCTCTGTTTTCAGCACCAATGGGGGGCGGGGAGGTGGAGAGCAGCCTGTAACTCCAGCTGGCTTCTGAGGGCACGCCTCACTTCACAACATATATGTACATAGATATATACAAATAAAGTTTTTAAAAATTAAAAAATAAGCTATAAGAACTTGCTTGGAAATAGTCTGGGGGATGTGGCTAGAAGTGACAAGAATGTAAGCCTGGCCTTGGCTGATCATTGGTGAGGGTATAGATCGTTGGTAAAGGGTTCATGTTACTTTGGGGACATTGATGATGTTGCTAGTAGACCTGCTGATCTTCTGCTCCCCTCTCAAAAGGCTGCTCTCTGTCACCACCAGATCGACATTTCCTTAGATCAATGAGTCTGATCTGGATGAGGAAGTGTGGTCTAATCTTGATTTTCAGTTTGACAGGTTTAGAAGACGGAACCTCAACTGAGGCATTGCTGTGGCCTATGACATGTTCTGGGAGCCATGTTCTTGATTGCTAAGTGATGGAGGAGGCCCAGCCCTCCGTGGGCAATGCCACCCTTAGCAGGTGAACAAGCTGGGGAAGCCAGCCAGTGTGAAGCCTTCCTCCATGGTTACTGCTTCATGGTCCTGTCTTGAGTTTCTTCTTGTCTCCCCCCACCAGGAGAGACTGGAACTGTGAGCTAGATACGCCCCCTCCCCCCAAGTCACTTTTGGTCAGTGTTTTATCACAGCAACAGAAGCCAACTAGAGCAGAAATAATGTCGTTTGTCAGTTTTCAGCCAGGCATGGGGGCTCAAATCCCAGCACTCAGGAGGAATTTGGGGCCAGTTTGGATTACAAAGGGAGACTTTGTCTGAGAAAACAAAATAAAACATTTTTTCCTCATTGTGCCAAAATGAAAGAAATCCAGATCAAAACCTTGTACTTACCCCCAACTTTGTTTTACAAGAGAATGTGTGAATCCCCAACACTGCTCTGGAGATTTCCAGAGAGGCTTCCAGGATGCAATTAGTATAACAAACACTTGGCTGGGGCTGGAGAGATGGCTCAGCGGTTAAGAGCACCATCTGCTCTTCCAGAGGACCTGGGTTCGATTCCCAGCACCCACATGGCAGCTAACAACTGTCTGTAGTTCCAGTTCCAGGCAAACACCAAGGCAAATAAGTAAATAATAAACTTTAAAAAAAAACCAAACACTTGGCATCCCTGTCTCCCCAGCTCAGCCTGAGGCTGGCTGAGCGAAAGGCCACGGAAGGAAAGTTTGGGGGTCTTTCCTGCTGGTGTAGTCATCCCATCCTTGGCTGCTTCAGAAATCAGAGAGTTCAAAATTTAGCTGGGTGGTTGTTCATACCTGTAATCCCAGTATTTGAGAGGTGGAGATAGAGGGATCAGGAATTCAAGGTCAGCCTTGGCTATCAATGGAGTCTGAAGTCAACCTGAGCTAAACAAGACCTCCTCTCAAACAAACAAACAAAGGAAACAAGCCACAGGGAGGCAGCTCAGGTGGTGGTATAATATTATTATTCTTTTTTAAAAGATTTATCTATTTTTGTATACAGTTTCTTTTTTTAAAGAAATTTATTTAGCTTTTTAAAAATTTATGTGCATTGGTACGAAGGTGTCAGATCTCAGGAACAGGAGTTGCAGATAGTTGTGAGCTGCCATGTGGGTGCTGGGAATTGAACCCAGGTCCTCTGGGAGAGCAGCCAGTGCTCCTAAACCCTGAACCATCTCTCCAGCCCCCTGTATACAGTTTCTGTCTGCAAGTATGCCTGAAGGCCACAAGAGGGCACCAGATCGCATTATAGATGATTGTGAACACCATGTGGTTGCTGGGAATTGAACTCAGGACCTCTGGAAGAGCAGCCAGTGCTCTTAATCTTTGAGCCATCTCTCCTGCCCCAATAGTACAATATTATTATTATAGGGCTGAGTATAGAATCCATGGCCTAGTGCATGCTGGGCAAGCCCTATACTACTCAACTATATCCCCAGCCCTAGTTTTATTTAGTTTTTTTTTTTTTTTTTTTTTTTTTTTTTTTTTTTTTTTTTTTTTTTTTTTTTTTTTTTTTTTTTTTTTTTTTTTTTTTTTTTTTTTTTTTTTTTTTTAAACTTTATTTATTTATTATTTATTTATTTATTTGCCTTGGTGTTTGCCTGGAACTGGAACTACAGACAGTTTTCAGCTGCCATGTGGGTGCTGGGAATCGAACCCGGGTCCTCTGGAAGAGCAGACGGTGCTCTTAGCCACTGAGCCATCTCTCCAGCCCTTTATTTAGTTTTTTAAAGAAGTGTTTTTAAAGCGGGGGCACTGGTGAAGTACACTTTTAACCCCAGCACCTGGGAAGCAGAGGCAGGTGGATCTCTTTGTGTTTGAAGTCAACATGGTCAATAAAGCAAGTTCCAGGACAGACAGGGCCACACAGAGAAACTTGGTTCAAAAATAAAAACAAAAAACACTCTTCTCCATCCCATTTCTCTCTCTCTCTCTCTCTCTCTCTCTCTCTCTCTCTCTCTCTCTCTCTCTCTCTCTCTCTCTCTCTCTCTCTGAGTGTACTGCAGTGAGCATGTGCATGAGGTAGAGGACAGCTTGTGGGAGTTGATCTTTCTTCTACTATGTGAGGTCTAGGGTTTAGCTCAGGTCAGGCTTGGTGGCAAGTGACTTTACCCACTGAGCTATCTTGCTGCTACCCTCCTTTTTTTTTTTTTTAACAGGATTTCCCTGTGCAGTACAGGCTGTTCTGGAACTGGAACTCACTCTGTAGACCAGGCTAGCCTCAAACACAGAGATCTGCCTGTCCCTGACTCCTAAATCCTGGGATTAAAGGTGGGCCACCATTATGTGGCTTATTTGTTTATTTCTATTTTATGTTGTAAGGGTATTTTGCCTGAAGGCATGTCTCTGTGTACTTGGTGCCTGTGGAGGCCAGAAGGCATTGGGTTCTCTGAAACCGGAGTTATAGACAGTTGTTAGCTGCCATATGAGTGTGAATGAAGCCCAGGTCCCGACAGCAGCCAGTGCTCTTACAGCCCCTCACCTTATTTTGGGACAAATTCTTTCTGTGCTAGATGGTTTTTATGTCAACTTGACACAAGCTAGAGTCATTTGAAAAGAGGGATCCTCAATTGAGGAAATGCCTCCATAAGCTCTGGCTATAGACAAGCCTGTTGGGTATTTTTTTTTCCCTTTCTTTTTATATACTTGTAATATAGTCTGAGTTTATTGGACCACCAGCCCCCAAATAATACTTGGACACTTATTTAATTATGAAAACTTGGAGCTGGAGAGATAGCTCAGCGGTTAAGAGCACCGTCTGCTCTTCCAGAGGACCCGAGTTCGATTCCCAGCACCCACATGGCAGCTAACAACTGTCTGTAGTTCTAGTTCCAGGCAAACACCAAGGCAAATAAATAAATAAATAAATAAATAAAGTTTAAAAAAAATTGTGAAAACTTGACCTTAGCTTAGGATTTTTTTGAACTAGCTTTTATAACTTAGCTTATAAAACCTGTTTTTAATTAATCTGCGTTCTGTCATGTGACTCAGTTACTTCTTCATTGTACAGTATGTCCGGCATCTTCAGTGTCCTGTTGGCATCTCTCCTGTGCCTAGATTCATCCCCAGTTTCTCTCTGTGTCCAGAAGTCTTATCTATTCTCTGCTACCTAGCCATTCAGTTCTTTATTAAACCAATTGCAGTGACAATTCTTTACACAGTGTAAACAAATATTCTGCAAAAGTTGGTTTGTTTCTTTGTTTTGAGACAGGATCTCACATCTGACTCCTAGAACTAACTGTGTAGACTAGACTTGCTGTGAACCCCAAAGAGTCCCCTACCCTAGCTATAATGGTTGTTCAATTTCTATGTAATGGCAAAGTGCAAGGCTTATCTGCAGTCCTGGCTAGAATAATCTATGATGCTGGACCACCTCAGCCAGTAACCTTGAAGTTGTTCTGAACACAGAACTATGAGGAAACTGCAACAGAGGTTCTCTGAAAGGCTAGATCACCTGGGCCACCTGTTTTCATTGGTATCTGGTCCCCTTATTCTTAAAACACAGAAACTTTCAAAGGTAACATATATATCTGCATTAACACAAGCTTGAACTGTATGTTGTACACAAAAATGATTGCTTTATGTTTGGGTATGTAAAAGGCATCCAACAACCTCATAAGTTTTTTTGAACTATATAATCAAACATCTATTCTGCCATTTGAAAGGATGACATGTACTAATAAGTCATAAGGAGGCTAATCCACAAGATTTATCATGTATCATCCAGTCTCAGAGCTTTTTCCATGTCAAGGGATCAGTACATACATACCTGTATTGTAGTTTTTCTAGGTTTATTTATTTATGTCTGTAGCCAAGATTCTCAGGGGGTCTCTCCAAATCAAATCTTGTCTCCATTAATTTTGATAGAATTCACAGCCTTTTATTACCTCTGGAAATGAAAGCATAACCTCTCCCCCAGTACAATACATTTTAAAGTTAAGATATCCCTGCAGTATCTAGGTTGGTTTAATTCAGCAGTTCCTTTTACAACCCTATGTCTATCAGCACTTGTCATTTGCTCACCAGCATTCAAAAAATTCAGAGTCAACAAAGCACCATACAGGATCTAGATTCCCTGCGTATTTCCCATCTTTACATGGTTTATTCTTCTTATATCACTTTACTCTTTCTTTAAAGACCTTACTAGAATAGCAGTGGTGGTGCACACTTTTAGTTCCAGCACTTGGGAGGCAGACACAGAATAATCTTTGTGAGTTCAAGGTCAACCTGATGTACAGAGTGAGTAACAGCTAGGGCTGTTACACAGAGAAACCTTGCATTGAAAAAAATAAACAAAAAGACTTTACTTGATTATTTTTAAACTATTTATTTTTCCTATGATAGTTTATGCCTATTTCCTTCTTTGTTTTCTTTTCTTTTTTTAAATATGGAATGCTTCATGAATTTGCATGTCATCTTTGCCCAGGGGCCATGCTAATCTTCTCTGTATCATTCTAATTTTTTTTTATTATATGTGCTGCCAAAGCAAGTACTCTTCTTTGTTTTCTTTTTTAAATATTTATTTTATTTATTATTTGATGATTTTTACATCATGCACCCATCAAACTCAGTTATCAATCCTCTCAGATTCATACCCACTCTTACAATCTCCCCATTTACAAAAAAGCCCATTCATGCTGCTGCTCATTTACTTACTGGAGCATAATTAAACTCCCTGTGGCCAGACCCTTAAAGAAAACAAATCCTTCCTCACCCACATCTTCTTTGTTTTCTTAAGCACCTATGCATATTTTAACCTGTTTAAACGTTTTTTTTTTTTTTGGTCTGGACTTGTTTTACTGCACACCTGTATCATTCTCTGACTGCATGAGCCAAACCTTAAACTGCTAAGTTGCAACTGGGCCCTCTGCCATATTGCTGTGGTGGTCTCTTCTTCAGGTCTATGAGAGCTGAACCTTAAGCCCACAGACCTGGCCAAGAGCTGCATTTAACCAAAAGCTGCATTTAGTTGGGAATCGTGTTTAATGGAGCTGTGTTTAGCCATTTCAGCTTTGGAAGTTGGTGCCTGCCCTGTAGCAGGCACTTTTACTTAGCTTTCTATTTCTGCCTAGCATGCTGGCTGTTCAAGTGCTCTGTTGCATAGCAACACTTCTTAAAGAAGCCATATTTTTTTTTAAATAACCTTTCTCAGGCCCTCTGTGGGAATTTGGGCCCCAAGTTGGGTGCCATTTATAGTTGTCATTTTCTTTGGGTCACCAACCAGCTCCCAAACAAAAACACAGAGACTTATTAATTATGAATGCTCAGACTTAACATAGGCTTGTCCCACAGCTCTTTTAACTTAACTCAACCTATTTCGATCCATCTATGTTTTGCTTCAGGGTGTTTTGACCTTTCTTTCATTCTGTATGTCCTACTTTCCTGCCTCCTCCATGTCTATTCGTCTAGCCTTTGGTCTCCCTGGCATCTTTGTTTCTTTCTCCCTTGAGCCTAAATTCCTCTTCCTCCTCCTTATTCTCTCTGCCCAAGAGTCTTGCCTATACCTCCTCCCTTGGTATTTGCCATTCAGCTTTCTTTTTTTAAAAAAAATATTTATTTATTATGTATACAGTACACAGAAGAGGGCACCAGATCTCATTATAGATGGTTGTGAGCCACCATATGGTTGCTGGGAATTGAACTCAGGACCTCTGGAAGAACAGTCAGTGCTCTTAACCGCTGAGCCATCTCTCCAGCCCTGCCATTCAGCTTTCTATTAGACCAATTAGGTGTCTTAGGCAGGTAAGGTGAAAAAGCAACTCTTCTTTACATACTTAAACAAATGCAACACATCTTTATGTAGTTAAGCAAATATTCTGCAACATTCCTGGGTTCTATAAGAAAGAAAGCTGAGCAAGTAAGTAAGCAGCACTCTTCCATGGTCTCTGATTCAGTTCCTGCCTCCAGGTTCCTGCTCGGATTGTGCTTCTGCCCTGACTTTCTTCAGTGATGGATTACTATGTAGTCCAAATAAATCCTTTTCTCCCCAACTCGCTTTTGGTTATGATGTTTTATCACAGCAATAGTAACCCTGTGATAATTTCTGATTGGTGTGCTAGCTGGCCTGTGGACTTCTGTTTTATTTTTTTCCTATCTCTGTCTCCGTTCTTCCCTTAGAAGCACAGGGATTATGGATGCCTGAGCTGTGTGTCCTGCTTGTGCATGGTTCTGGGCACTAGAACCTTGAGGGGGAGACACTTCTCCTCAGCCATCTTCCCAGTCCAGCCTCGTTCTTTAAGACAGATGTTTGTTATGTAATTCTACTGGCCTCAAATTCAACAATACTCCATATGAGTCACTATGTCAAGGTTACAAATTATTTGCTAATTAGGGGGCTGGATAGATGGCTCAGAGGTTAAGAGCATTGACTGTTCTTCCAGAGGTCCTGAATTCAGTTCCTAGTAACTACATGGTGGCTCACAACCATCTATAATGATATCTGGTACCCTCTTCTGTATACTATATACTAAATAAATAAAGATTAAAAAATTATTTGCTAATTAAAAATTAAATACCTTTTCCTCATCCAAATCCAAAACAGATTGTCTTCTGAGTATTCCTGGGGAAGTGTTAAAGGATCTTAAGAGGGCATGAGGCGGCTCAGTGGTTAAGAGCACTTACTGATTTTCCAGAGGATCCAGGTTTAATTCCCAGTACCCATATGGCAGTTCACAACTGTCTGTAACTCCAGGATCCAACACCCTGGCACAGACATACATGTAGGGAAAACACAAATGCACACAAAATTAAAATAAGTCATTTTTTAAAAAGAGGACATGAAGTTCACCTTTCAGGTCAGACATCCCATCTCTGAAGTATGGGACAGGAAGTGACATACTCAAGCCACACAGGAAACTATGAAAAAGGAATCTAAAAAGAAAAAAAAAAAAAAAAGAAAAAGAAAAAGGAATCTGAACTCTACCTGGACCATTTCCCCTGTCTGCTGAGCTTTTTGGCCATGATGAGGGCAAAGAGTGGGATTCCCACATGATGTCTTTTTCCTTAGACAGAGGCACAGACTTGCTGTGGATATCAGACTGATAGAGTATATATGATTAATCCAGCCTGATAATTTATTGAAGATAACGTAGCAAAATGTATTGATTTCATCCTCATTATTAGTGTGTGTGTGTGTGTGTGTGTGTGTGTGTGTGTGTGTGTGTGTGCATGCTTGTGAATGGGCAAGTGAGCATGCCCAGGTGTGCATGAAGCAAGAAGAGTACATCAGTGTCTCCCTTTATCCTTCTTCAGCTTATTGCTTGGAGACAGCATTTCTTACTGAACCAGAGGCTTCCTGTTTTCCCTAGGCCAGCAAGTTCCCAGGATCTTCCTCTTTCCACTCAGAATAATACTGGTGTTACAGGCTTGCACAGCCCCGCCCTGCTTTTTATATGGCTGATGGAGATTCAAATTCAAGTCTTTATACTTGCAAAGCCATTTCTCCAGTTCCTATTATTTTTAGTATTATTTTAAAAATTATTCTTTTTATGAGAATGAGTGATTTGTGTGCATGTGTGTCTGTGCATCATGTGCATGTCTGATACCTGTGGAGACCAGAAGTGGCCATCAGACTCTCTGGAACTGAAAATACAGATGGCTGTGAGCCACCATGTGGGTGTTGGTAATTGAACGCAGGTCCTCTGGAAGAACAGCCAGTGCTTTTAACCTCTGAGCCATCTCTCTACCACCAGCCTCCAACATTACTACTTTTGACATGAGATCTCATGTATCCTAGTGCTGGCTTCTAACTTTACTAAGAATGACCTTGAACTTCTTCTAGCTCTCTTGCCTCGGGTTCTTGAATTTTGGGATGTGCCACTGTCCTGTGTTTATACAGTGCCTGGTACATGTTGGGCAAGTGCTTTACCAGCTAAGCCACACCCTGTTTTCTAAAATGATGTTTTCTAATTAAAAAGAAAGATATGTTTATTTATTTGTTTTTATATGTGTGCCTGTGTCTGTGTGATGATTTTTTTAAACATTATTATTATTATTATTATTATTAATAAAGAAGTCACATTTGCTATCCTTGTATATCCTTATTCAAGGTCCCTTCTCCCTCCTACCACATCAGGTCATTCTTTCATCTCCACATCTCCCCATCCCCCCATGGGCAGGAGGTCCCAAGGTCCCACTGTCCCAATATTGCTTAGTTCAGCTTCCACTCCTAGCAAATCCAGTTTTCTCCCCCCAACATCAAGACTGAGTTAGGTGTTCCTCTAGGGGAGAAAAATATTTATCTTTATTTTATGTGAATTGGTGTTTTGCTTGCATGTATAACTGTGTAAGGGTATCAGATCTTAGAATTACAGACAATTGTTAGCTGCCATGTGGATGCTGGGAATTGAACTCAGGTCCTCTGGAAGAATAGTCAGTGCTCTTAACCACTGAGCTATCTCTCCAGCCTGTGTTATGTTTTGTACACTGTGTGCATGTATAGAGGCCAGAAAAGAGCATCAGACCCCCTGGAACTGGAGTTACTGGTGGTGGATGTGAGCCAGCATGTGGGTGCTGAGAACTGAAGCCAGGACCTCTGGAAGCGCACAGAGCGCTCTCGGCCTCTGCACATCTCCCTGCCTGCCTCTTTTCTCCGTATGATATATTTTGATTGTGGTTTTTTCCTCCCCCAGTTCCTCCCACATTCTCCCTGCCACCTTTCTACCCACCCAACTTTATGTTCTTTTTCTCTCTCATTAAAAACAAAACAAAACAAAAACAAAAACAAACAAATGGGCTGGACAGGTGGCTCAGTGGTTAAGACACTGACTGGTTTTCCAGAGGGCCTGGTTTAACTCTCAGCACTGACATGGCAATGCTTTTTGTTTGTTTTGTGTTGGCCGACTACTCCATGGACCTGCCCTGAAGTGTGGTTTATATACCTGGTGAGACTCCTTTGGAGAACACAAATTTTTAATTTTTATTTTATTTAATTTTATTTTGCCAGCAGGTATCAATTGCATATAGCTTCTTGTTTGAGGGATGGGAGCCCATGTGTCCATTTCTCCTTTTTAGTGATAAGACCCTGTCTGGCTTGAACCTGTACAGACCATATGCATGCTGTCACGGTCTGAGCATTAATCCAGTTATGTCTTGAAGACACTGTTTCCTTGGAATCCTTCATCACCTCTATCTCTTAGAATCTTTTTTTTTTTTTTTAAACTTTATTTATTTATTTATTTGCCTTGGTGTTTTGCCTGGAACTGGAACTACAGACAGTTGTTAGCTGCCATGTGGGTGCTGGGAATCGAACCCGGGTCCTCTGGAAGAGCAGACGGTGCTCTTAACCGCTGAGCCATCTCTCCAGCCCCATCTCTTAGAATCTTTCTGTCTTTTCTTCCAAAAGGACCCTTGAGCCTTAGAAGAAAGCAGACTCTACATTTCATTTCCTCCCCAAGGATATGACATGAAAATATTCTAAGCACTGATAACAGTGTTTTCTAGTCATTGCTTATGACTAAAGCAACACATAGCTGAAGATTGGTGCTGTCTGTGACCTGGTTTAGGGCTTTTCAACATTCCAAGGTCTCCACCACTGATCCTAACTGCTATTGCAAGGATGTGGTGCTACCATTGCGGGGATGAGGGACTGTGGTGTCTCAGAGAAATCCAGGAGCTTAGTTGCATTTGGTCAGAACTTCAAGACAGAAGTAGGATATGGTAGCATGAACCTGTAGTAGGTGGGTGGGGACCAAGCCTGAAGGACTGACAGTGAATTGAGGCCAGCTCAGGGTATCTAATGAGACCTTGTTTCTGAAACCACCAAATGAGAACAGTGGCAGGGAGATGCTGATTGGGTGAAATGCTTGTTCCAGAATAGCAAGAGCCTGGGTCAGCAAGGTAGCTTGGCAGGTAGAGGCGCTTGCTGGGAGCCACATGGTGGAAGGAGAGAAAGAACCCCCACAAGTTGTCTTCTGTCCTACACACACAAAAAATAATTGTGATACAACCACCATCAACAAAACACAAGAAGCTAAGTTTGAATCCTCAGCACTCACGTAAAGGTGGATGGTGGTGGCTGCATCTATAACCCAGGACACAGGCCAAGCTAGTGCTTTGCTGGCCAGCCAGATTGGCCCCAACCGTGAGCTCTCTGTTCAAGGAAAAGACCTGGTCTCAAAAAGGTAAGTAGTGTACACACATCATCACCCCCACCCCCATCCCAATACACACATACACCATACATGCCACCATACTACATATATACACCACACATACTACATACACACCACACACACATACTATACACACACACCAACATACCACACACACACACACACACACACACCATACACATGCACCATACAATACACACATCACATAGCACACACCACACACACACACCACACACATACTATACACACACACCAACATACCACATACACACACATACACACACCACACACATGCACCATACAATATACACATCACATAGCACACATACTGCATACACATACACACCACACACAAACACACACCACAAACATATTATACACATACACCACATACCACACACACAACAAATGTACACTCATACCACACACATCCCACAGAGTGAAAAAGAAAAAATAAGACAAGACCAAAATTCAGACAAGCTAGAAATCAGATTCCTTTTCATGTGTGTGACAGCTGTCCAGCAGAGAGAGACTAACCTTGGGCACTGCTGCCATCAGGAGTCCAGATGAGTCCTCAGCATTGAGCCTTCGAGTCTCTGTAAACAGGAGGAGCTGGTCACAAAGTTCCCTGTGTTCTAGCATGTGTGCGGCGTGTTCCATATCACCTTCCCCCATGATTGATTTCTCTCCTTCCTTCTTTCCTTCCTTTCCTTCCTTCCTTCCTTCCTTCCTTTTTCTTTTGTCTGAATCGGGGTTTCTCTGTGTAGCCCTGGCTGTCCTGGAACTTGCTCTGTAGACTAGGCTGGCCTCTGCCTCCCAAGTGTTAGAATTAAAGGTATGTACCACCACTGCATGACTACATAGGATATTTTGAAACAATAATCCTTGGCCACTAAGTTTAGTAACAATTAGGTATGATGTCTCCCTATAATCTTAGCTCCCTGGAGAATATAGGAAGATCTCAAATTCAAGACCTGGTTGGGCTCCAGAGTGAGACTTTGGAAGAATTAAAAGCAGGTTGGATCATGGTGGGTAATACACCCAGATCCCAGCAGCCAGCAGCGGGAGGCAGGACTGCCTCTCAGGGAAGGTAATTCATGGCTACACAGCATAACCTAACTCAAGAAGACAATAAGGAAAGGAAAGGAAAGACTGCAGGAGGCCCAAGGAGACGGAATCCCATGCTGAATTTCAGGCTGACCTCAAACTTGAGATGCTCCTGCCTCAGCAGTCAGTCAGACGACTGACATTAAAAACTTTTCTATGGACCTGGAAACAGGACTTGGGAGTCAAGAGTACTTGAAGCTCTTGCAGAGGACCCCAGTTTGGGTGGCTCAATGTCATCTTCTGGCCTCTTTGGGCACCTGCACTCATGCACATATCTACACACAGACACATATAATTCAAAATAAGTATTTTTTTAAAGATTATTTTTCTATTATGTATGCAGTGTTCTGCCTGCAGGCCAGAAGAGGGAGCCAGATCTTATCACAGATGGTTGTGAGCCACCATGTGGTTGCTGGTAATTGAACTCAGGACCTCTGGAAGAACAGCCAGTGCTCTTAACCTCTGAGCCATCTCTCCAGCCCCCAGTATAAATATTTTTTTAAAAACCCTTTCTTCATGGGGTTGGGGAGGTTAATACTTAGGGTGAGAATCCAAGTTCAGATCTTTGGAACACATACAAAACCAGCATGGAGGGGCACATCTGTAATCCCAAGGCTCTTATAGTGAGATGGGAAAGAAGCATGAGAATTCCCAGAGGGGTTTGCAGCAGCAACCAAAAGCAAGACAACCTGCTTCAGAAGGGAGAGAGTACTGAGTGTGCCACAGTACATAGGCACCCACACTGCTTTGTCATGCATACCCAAAACATTTCCAGGCAAGACTTTTTGGTAGGTTTCTGTCCACAATTAAAGAAGTCTCAAAAGAACCAAAGCCTTGGCCTCTGATAGATTTTTAACTCTGACTCCCAGACTGATTAGCCTCTTCATCTAGGCTTTAGAGAGCCTTCTATGGGTATGGAGTTGGAGGAGAAGTAGGTTAGGGTTGGAATCTAAGGTGGGAAGGGAGGGTTCTCAGAAGCCCAGTGAACTGGTTCCTGCAAAGTTTAATCAGCCTCCAAGGCCTTCCTCTCTTCCTGCCTCTCGGACCTCAGCTTATTCCCCCAGAGCCTTGCTTGCTTGTGGACATGGATAGGCTAATTAGGCCTGGAGCCAATTCCAGGCTGTCTCCTAGTTCCCACTTTGAAATCCAGCTTTTCTGAATTCTTTCTCTCAGCACCTTAGGAAGCACCATGTTCTATCAGCCCTTTAGAATCTGTTGGGGCTGGAGAGATGCCTTGGTGATTGAGAGCATCGACTGCTCTTCCAGAGGTCTTGAGTTCAATTCCCAGCAACCACATGGTGGCTCACAACTGTAACTCCACTTCCGGAGATCTGACACCTTCACACCAATGCACATAAAATAAATTTAAATAAATTATGTTTTAGAATTTGTCAAAGTGCCTTTCTTTTGATCTCCAGGATGTCCCCATTGTTTTCAATTAAAGAGAGCAGCTGCACTGAGGAGATTAGATTTTCTTTTTTTATTATTATTATTTTTATAACTGTAATTAGTGTTAAAATGTTGGTGCTTCACAATGCAATGAGGAGAATTTCAAACTAGGAAATTACAAAAAAAACAATCGCTCACATACAAAGCTAGAGTTGACAATAGCTAAGAATTACAATAGCTGTCATCATTACATACATATGTCAACAGAGAGGGATTTCAGGAAAATGTCTGTTAACATTTTGTTTTATAGAAAACGTACTAAAGTGATGTGATTTTCCCAGATTCACATAAGAAAATAATGAAAACGACAGCCTCCTCACTGAATACTCCTAAGTGTGGACTATGAGATGCACATTTGCTCACTTCGCTCCCCATCTACCGATTATCTTTCTTCTGCATCTGTCAAAATATTCTGTATAGATGTAATACAAATGTAGACTCAGCCTAGCAAAAAACTAAAAGCTAGATATCTCGTTCCTCATGTGGCTGGAGCAATTCTAGAAGAAAGCTTATTATTTTTGTCTTATGCTTTAAGTCCCAGATGCCCACTTTGTACTTTGGTAGAGCACCCATTTGACGACAAATTGCCTACCAAAAGTTTTTTTTTTTTTTTTTTTACTTTAGACAAAATTTTATTGGCACATACAACTTGGAAATTTCTCATAGCTTTACCTGATACCATAAGATAAGTCAAGTACCAGGCCAACTACAATCATTACCTGGACAAGACATCAATTTCTTTTTTTTTTCTCTGATTAGATTTTCTATTTTTAATATATACATTAATTTTTATTTTTATTATTATTATTATGAACAAAGAAGTCACACTTTCTATCCTGTATATCCTTATTCAAGGTCCTTTCCCGCTCCCAACACATCAGGTCATTCTCTCTTCTCCACAACTCCCCATCCCCTTGGTTTTCTTTTTTAACCCCGACTGTTCCCCCTTCCTTTCCCCCCTCTAAAGATAAGTCTCCATAGACAGAGCACGCCACATCTGTATCACGGGCAATCTCACAAGCTGAGAAACACCTTTCATCTGGTGCTGCCCGAGGTCTTCTATGCACGAGATCCTGACAGGCACCATGGGACAGCAGTAAGTTCCTTTTAGAGATGCTTCCTTCCATACGAAGTCTAAACATCAGCGTAGGCTGGTGAGATGACTCAGTGGCTGTTGACACTGGACTGGAGCTGAAGTCAATTCCTGCGGCCCACATAGTAAAAGGAGAAAGATTTATTCAAGTTGTTCACTCATCTTCACATGTCCCTGAAGGGTGTGTGTATGTGTGGATATGAGCATGAACACACACACACACACACACACACACACACACTAAAAATAACAGAGTGATAGCTAGACTTGATGGCATAGGCCTATAACTTAAACTTGGGAGGTTGAGGCTACGGAGTGAATTTGAGACTGGCTTGGGCTACACTGTAATACATGTTCTCCAAAAAACAAAAGTATAAAGTAACACATAAAGAACATGGAATCCTGACAATGTTATTAAGGAGAAAACCCAAGCTCAAGTTGAAGAGCAAGAAGTAAGGGCATGAGACGGGACTCCAGTGTCAGTACGGTCCTCCAAGGAGCTGGACTGTGATGGACTTAAGGGAAGGAGGCCCTAAAGGGGAAATAGTCTTTAGATTTCAATGCAAGTCTAACACCAATGAGGAGGGGAAGGAAGGGAGCCGAGTGGAAGAGCCTCGCATTGGGCTGGGAATGTAGCTCAGGGCAATGTGCTTGCCTAATGTGTATAAAGCCTCAATTCCATGCTCAGCACTGGTCAGACAGACAGACAGAGAAAAATAAAACAGAGCTGGGGCTTGGTTCTTGGTTCTTGGCATGCAAGATGTCCTGGGTTCCATCTCCAGCATTACATAAAACTGGCATGGTAGCTGTGTGGTGATGGCACACTCCTTTAATCCCAGGGCTTGGGAGGCAGAGGCAGGCATATTTCTATGAGTTTGAGGCCAGCCTGGTCTACAGAGCAAATTCTGGAACAGTAAGGGTACTTACACAGAGAACCTCTGTTTCAAAAAACCAAAACCACAACCACCATCAACAAATAAGCAGTGAGGGCAGAAACTTGGAGGCAGGAGCTGATGCAGAGGCCATAGAGGAATGTTGCTTACTGCTTGCTCCCCATGGCTTGTTCAGCCTGCTTTCTTCTTCTTCTTCTTTTTTTTTTTTTTTAAACACTTTTTATTTATTTATTTGCCTTGGTGTTTGCCTGGAACTGAAACTACAGACAGTTGTGAGCTGCCATGTGGGTGCTGGGAATCGAACCTGGGTCCTCTGGAAGAGCAGACGGTGCCCTTAACCTCTGAGCCATCTCTCCAGCCCCCCAGCCTGCTTTCTTATAGAACCCAAGATGACCAGCCCAGAGGTGGCCCCACCAACAAAGGGCTGACCCCTCTCCCATCAATCACTAATAAAGAAATATGCACCCCCCTTTCTTCCTTTATTTCAGACAGGGTTTCTCTGAAAATAAGGCTGGCCTCAAACTCAGAGATCCACCCACCTCTGCCTCCTGAGTGCTGGGACTAAAGGTATACACCACCACCACTCAGCCACTTCCCAACTTGTTCTTTTAGGTCAGGATGTCTCACTGAAATGGAAGCTCAACCTAAGAGCTAGGCTAGTTAACCAGCCAATGAGCCAGGGGATCTGGTTGTCTATCACTAGTGTGTGCTTCAATGCCTGCTTTTTTGGTATCAGTAATGGGGATTTGAACACAGGTTTTTAGCTTGAGCCCTTACCACTGAGCCATTTTGCTGGTCTCTTTGATTGACATTCTACACTCAAACTCTACATTTGCAAATGTGTATTTTCAAACTCCATATTTCATTATCACCACTTCACCATTATACAGTGTTCTAAAAATGAAAAAATGTAAAGAATATCAAAAATACAAGGAAAGGAAAACCTAAATCTCATTCTACTCTATAAGTAAAATATAATCAAGAAAAGCATTGTTCACTCCCCCAGTGCAAAAAGATTGCTCTAGGAATTTGGGCTTTGTCCCTCCCGACCTTTGGGACAGGTGTCAGGACAGGTGTCAGGTGTCTTTTATGACTCTGCCATTCCTTCGAGACAAGAAATCTTCCTTAGCTGAGGCTTGTGCTTTCTCAGCCTGGTTGTAAACCTGCAGGTTCCAGATGAAATTATAATTATACACTGGACATCCAACTTGTTATGTGGTGCTGGGATTCCAACTCTGTTTCTCATGATTGCCCAGAAAGTGATCTTAACCACTGAGTCATCTTTCTAGGCCTAATATATAACATTCCATTCCACATGGTATCCTTCCGGGCTTGCGGCAGGTAAACCCCACACACCCTTAAGTCTTCAGGTTTAAGTATTGGTATGGATACAATCATGTATTTATTTATTTAGGTGGGTTTTTTTTGTTTTTTTTTTTTAAAGATAGGGCTTCTGTGTTTAGCCCTGGCTTTCCTGGAACTCACTTTACAGACCAGACTGGCCTCAAACTCACAGAGAACCTCCTGCCTCTGCCTCTCAAGTGCTTGGATTAAAGGCATGTGCTACCACTGCCCAGCCCAGTCATGTGTTAAAATAAAATTGTTTTTACTTTATGGTATGGGTGTTTTGCTCACATGTATATCTGTGCACCATGTGTGTGTCTGGTGCCATTGGGGTCCAGACAAGTACACAGGATCCCCTAAGACTGGAGTTACAGATGGCTGTGAACCTCCATGAGGGTACTGGAAATCAGACCCAGGCCCTTTGGAAGTGTAACCGCTGAATAATTTCTTCAGTCTCTAATCATATAGTTTTATGACAAGGTTGCCATGGTGTAGTTCAGGTAGGCCTTGAATTCACTACCTAATGCTTCTACACTCCATCTGCGATTATAAGTGCATGCCACCATGCCAAGCTTCAATTAAAAATTTTATTTTTGAGACAGGATCTTGCTATGTAGCCAAGGCTGGCTTGAGAATCTCTTGCTTTGGCTTCATAAATGATGGGATTATGAGCATGTACCACAAGGACACTCAGTCTTGAATTCTTAACCCTATTAAGACATTCATTACAGGATCATACAGGATATGACATATGTTTGTAAGTCATCAATACACATCCCTCATCATTTTCTGGGGGGTGGTAAGACTCACAGAGATTTGTCTGCCTCTCCCCAGAGGGCTGGAACTAAAGGTATGTGCCTCCCCGCCTGGCTAGGATGGCTTTTACTGTCATGACTTAGTGACCCCAAATGATCTTCCTTTCGGGCCTCTTGCTTCATCCCTAGATGCCAAAACACAGCTGGTAGCCAGTCATCTTTGACTGCTTCCTCCCTCCATCTTCCCTCTGTCAGTGACTAACACCCTCCAGTTACAGGCTATAGTTTGCCATCCCTGTTGCCTTTATGTGTGGAAGGGTCACAGCTCTCATCTCACTATCACACAGTACAGTCCGCAGGTAGATGGTTCATAAATGGCTACTGCATCTTCTGCTTGATGCCTTAGGCTTGTCCACGTTGTGCAACTGTCACCTGGGTGAGAAATTTCCTCTATAAATAGGCAGTTTCTGTTTCAGGTACCTTTTGTTGTGGCATACCCCCTCAATGCCCCACCCAAGCTTCTTAGAAACGGAGGGCCAGAGAAGCATTGGAATCCTTTGCCACAATACCTGCAGCCCTCATAAGAACCAACAAGGTCGGGATCAATGCCCCTGTCCACTGTTCACGGGGAACTCCTGCTGTGAATCCACTTGTTCTCCATGCTGTTCTGTCTGCTGTTTCGTTTCTTCCAGTGATCACGTCCCACATGGCCCAGCAGTGCTTCCACAGTGAATATTTTGACAGTCTGCTGCAGGCCTGCAAACCTTGCCGCCTTCGATGCTCTGACCCTCCTGCACCATGTGAGCATTACTGTAATCCAGGTAAGTAAGACCCTTCAATAGCCACTTCTTGTTGGGAAGCATTCTTGTTAGTGCCTGTTTATCTACCAGGGAATAAACGTTATGGAGAAGGTGGAGAGATTTGTTTTGTTGTTTTCCTGAATCAAAATCTGAAATCAAACAATGATTTAAATGCCTCCTGGAGCAAAATAATTATTTGGAACCAAATTCATTTTTTTCAGCACCAATGGCATTGAAGATTTCATCAGCTCTTAATTAAATGGTATTTAGAATTTAAAAGTCAATGCTCATGAAGCCAAGGATGCTTCTAATGCAGTGATTCTCAACTTTCCTAATGTTGTGGCCCTTTAATTCAGTTCCTTATGCTGAGGTGACCCCCAACCATAAAATTATTTTGTTGCTACTTTACAACTACAATTTTGCTACTGTTATGAATCATAATGTCAATATCTGATATGTGACACCTGTAAAAGGGTTATTGTATAACCCTAAGGGGTTCAGACTACAGGTTGAGAACTGCACAAATTTGAGATTAGCCTGGGCTACATAGTGAATTCCAGAACAGCGTAGGCTAGAGATACCATCTCAAAAACAACAAAAGGAGCTGAGCTCTAGAGTTCCTTGCTGGCTGCAACAGCCTGGGCTCTGTCCCCCAGCAGTACTTATGGTGCTGCAGATCTGTAATCCCAGAACTTACATAGGAAGTGGACTCATAAGTGGATTCATCCACAGCCAAGATGAGTTTGGGGCCAACCTGAGCTACTTGAGACTGTCTCAATAAACACCCCCTCCCCCCATGTAAGGTGTTCATGAATAGGTAGTAGGTAAGTTGAGTGTTAGAAAATGCATACTAGATGTGAATACTGAACTTTGGTCTCATATCTCTGTGATGTTCTTTCAATAAAGGTGTGACCAGTTCAATGAAAGGAATACATATTGTTCTCTGGACCTTCTTGGGCTTGACCTTGATTTCTTTGGCACTTTTCACACTCACATTCTTGCTGAGGAAGAGGAATTCTGAAGCACTGAAGGACAAACTTCAGAGCCAAGGTCAGTTTGATGATGACTCTTTGAAATCTATTTCTGTAGGGTGGTTCTTCCAAGTTTCATTTCCTTTTCCTTTTTTAACTTTTTTCTTTTTTTTTTGCTACAGCACTTTCAAACATGTTAGTGGACAGTTGAAATTTTGAGCTGGGTGTGGTAGCACATGCCTGTCATCTTAGCACCTGGGTAGGGCAGGAGGGACGGTCAAGGTCATGCTCAGCAGCACCAGAGTTTAAGGTCAGCTTGGGCTGCAGGAGACCACATCTCAAAACAAAACATGAAAAACTGCCAATGGCCCCTCTCCCCAACGAACAATAAGAGAGAAATCCTGGCACTGATAGCTAGTTGGCAGGCTGGCAGGTCTACTTTTAATACACCCCCCCACACACACACATATATAGTTCTCTTGCTATATTGCTCTTGAGGTTTCCTTGGTAAGTGTCTTTCATTGAAGTTAGCACACCACACACTGATGAGATACTCCATTATCCCATAATGATAACAAGACCTGGTACTCTCAGGCTAAGTGCTTTGGCAAATTCCCTGGTCATGTTTTTAATAAAATTATAAGCAGTGCTTGCATGAGAACACGTTACTGTCCAAAATACTAGAAATGAATAACCAGTTGCTCATGAATTCATCTCAAGAATTATTAGGCAACAGAATGCCAGTCTCAGGGAAGTAAATGCTCCACCTGAGAACCTCTTAGGTTAAAAGTATTTTTATAGCACTGGTCCCTGTGATCTGATTCTTAGACACACAGCAGACTCTGGCCTGTACCTCTTTTTTAATTAACCTTTTTTCCTGTTGTGTGTGTGGTACATGACTATGAGTGTGCACTTGCTCATGAGGTCAGAATGTCTTTCTCTATTGCTCTTTACCTTGCTGCCATGAGACAGGGTCTCTCAGTGGACCAGACACATGCTGGTGCAGCTATGATGTCTACCTCTCATCTCTGCCATTGGGAGGTTACATGGTGAGGTTACAGGCATGTGCTTGTTACCAGCATGCTGGAGATTTAAACTCAGGCCCTCATGCTTGCAAGTTCTCATGCCGCTAAGCCATGTTCCAAGCCCTTGTCCTGTTTCTTTCTGCTTTTGTTTTCCATACACAAACTGCAGAGCATTTTCCCCATTGCTTTCTAGTGCAGTGAGAGTGGTGGGTAATTCACTCCTGTCCTGTGTGATCCACAGACAAGAGAATATATTTTGTTTTAAAAGTTATGTGCATATGTTCCAGTCCGAGAATGGGTTTGTGCATATGAGTATAGTGCCTCTGGATACCAGAACAGGGCATTAGATTCCCTGTAGTTGGAGTTACAGGTGGCTGCTAGGGCCTGAACTCTGGAGGATCAGTACTGGCTCTTAACCACTGAGCCAGATCTTCAGCCCTAGAATGATTTTTTTTGTTGTTTTGTTTTTGGACAGGGTTTTTCTGTGTAGCCCTAGCTGTCTTGGAACTCTCTTTGTAGACCAAGCTGGCCTTGAGCTTAGAGATCCACCTGCCTCTGGTATTAGATCTGTGCTACCACGGTCCATCAAAATTTGCTAACATATAAATTATACATGTTATAATGTTCTGATTACAGGTATACAGGGAAACAGTGACTACAGTCAAACAAATACCACGTCCACATCTTTACATAGGTGACTGTTTTGGTGATAGGGTCTCCTGTCACTTACTGGTCTTGGACTATGTGGCTTAGAATGACCTTAAACTTTTCTGATCAGGCCTGCTTTGTGAAGTTCTGGGGATTGAATCCAGAGCTTCTTGTGCATGCTAGCCAAGCGAGCCAATGGAACCCATCCTAGCCCTTCATCATTTTTCCGGGTGATGAGGCTAGCTGGAATCTGCTCTGTGTTATCTGCAGCACTACAATCTCATCCAGTTGTCTAGTCACAGGCTGGCTCTACAGATTTATCTTATGTAACTGCAACTCTGGACTTCCGACCATCTGCTTCTCATTTCCCCCACCTCCTTGCCTCTGGTAACCACCATTCGGCTGTTTTTCTGTAAGCTGCTTCTTTAGGTCCACATGAAAGTGAGATTTTTCTTTCCCAGTTTAGTGTATTTTTAGAGCAATTCTGAATGAGATGTTTTATTATTTATCTATTTTTATCTTATGTGTATGAATGTTTTGTCTCATTTTTGTGTACCACATGTGTGCATTGCCAGCAGAAGCCAATGTCCACTGGGACTGGAGTTACAGACAGCTGTGAGTCACCAAGTGAGTGCTGGGAATGAAATCCACTTCTTCTTCAAGAGCAGTTAGTGCTCTTAGTGGCTAAGCCATTTCTCCAGACCCTGAAAGAGATATTTTAAAAGATAAGGTTACACTGAAATTCTAGGAAGCAGAAGCTTAATGTTTTGTGTGTGAGAAAGTGTAGGTGCCCTTCTCAGTAAGTGTGGAGGTCATAGGACAACTTTCAGAAGTCTCTACCTATTCTCCACTTTGAGGCATGGTCCCTCATTTTCCATACTTGGATTCAGTCTCCAGGATAGCTGGTCTTCAAGCTTCTGAGGTGATTGTCCTGTCTTTGCCTCTAACCTCACTATAGATCTGGGATAACAGATGTCTGCTGCTACATCCATTTTTTTTTTTTTTTTTTTAAAAGACAGGGTTTCTTTGTGTTGCCCTGGCTATCCTGGAACTGGTTTTGTAGACCAGGCTGACCTTGAACTCACAGAAATCCACTTGCCTGCCTCTGCCTCCCAAATTCTGGGACTAACAGCCTGCACCACTACTGCCACCTAGCTGCCATACCCCATTTTTGATGTGATTTCTGAGGTTCAGAACTCAAGTTATTAGGCTTGTGCAATAGTTAAAAGGCTTATGCCTTTTTTCTTTTTGGTCCTTCAAGGCAAGGTTTCCCTGTGTAGCCTTGGGTGTCTTGTTAGCTCTGTAGACCAGGCTGGCCTTGAACTCAGAGATCAGCCTGCTTCTGCTTTCTAGGTGCTGGGATTAAAGTTGTACATACACCACCAGCACCAGGCACAATTTTTAAAACCCATTCTTCACAGATGTGTGAAACTGGGGACTTCTATATGAGATCAAATAAAATTTACTAAGAAAATGAATTGGGGGCTGGAGAGATGGCTCAGTGGTTAAGAGCACCAGAGTCTGCTCTTCCAGAGGACCCGGGTTCGATTACCAGCACCCACATGGCAGCTAACAACTGTCTGTAGTTCCAGTTCCAGGCAAAACACCAAGGCAAATAAATAAATAAAGTTTTAAAAAAAAGAAAATTAATTGTTCAGGAGTATGGTCCTCACCTGTAATATCAATTCTCTTGAGGTTGAAGCGAGCAGAAGGGTCAACAACAGTTTGAGGCTATGAGCTGGAGAGATGGCTCAGTGGCTTAGAGCATTTGCTGCTTTTATAGAGGATCACAATTTCATTTCCATCATCCACATGGCAGCTCACAACCTTTTGTAATTTCAGTTCCAGAGGATCTCAGGCATATACATGGTACACATACCTACATGCAGCAAACACATACATCATAGAATAAAATGAGTAGGAGGCCAGCTTGGGCTACAGTGAAGCTAACTAGGGCTACAGACTAAGACCCTGCCACATAAACACAAAGATTAATGTACTGACATGCTTCGTAAGATGCCATGTTAGGAAAATTATGACACAGGACACATCTTGAAGGCTGGTGAGATGCTCAGTGGATAAAGGTACTTGCTGCCAAGCCTGATTAGACTGAATTTGATCCACTCCCATAAGCATTCCTGACATTCACATGTACACTGTGATGTGACTCCTACCACCACAATAAATAAAAGTATTTCCTTCTGTTTTCTTTCCTCCTCTATCTTGTTGGAGATTGAACTCAGGGCCTTTTTACAACATGCTAGCTCCAAACTCTCCCTGCCTCAGTTTCCTAAGTGGCTGGGATTGCAGGTATGTGCCACTATGCTCAGCTTTAGCTTCTGTATCCCAAAATGTCACTCATAGGTTGACTCTGATGCGCTGAGACATATGTTCATTTCCTGTGTAAGATGAGGTCAAACCCTCAGAACTTGCAAGAGTCAAGTGGGTAATAAGTATATGGACTTATCCAGTTTGTGGCGTTGAAGGGAACAGCTTTTTTGACTCCAGCCCATTGTCTCCATGTCCCTTCCATTGTCACATTCTGTAGTATTTAGAGTCTAGCTGTATACATTCTCTTGTGAAATCTGAGTTTTTTTTTTTTCTAAAGATTTATTTATTTATTATGCATACAGTTTTACAGAAGAGGGCACCAGACCTCATCATAGATGGTTGTGAGCCACCATGTGGTTTTGCTGGGAATTGAACTCAGGTCCTCTGGAAGAACAGTCAGTGCTCTTAACCTCTGAGCCATCTCTCCAGCCCCGTGAAATCTGAGTTTTAAATGTGGTCAACATAAGACAAGATTTAAAAATCTCTTACACCCAAAAAGCAACTTGCCTGATGAAAAGCAACCTGGCTCAGGGCCACGCCTGAGCTGGGATCTCAGTGATGCACTCATTCTTGGTCTTGTGCAGCTGTTTCTGCCATGCATCCTATGTCAGTATCCTGGGCCCTCAGGTGAATGTCTGTTTCTGTATCATCAGCATCCATTCTGCTGGACAAGGCCAACACTGAGCTGATGAAGAGCAAGGCTGATGACATAAGGATTCTTCCCCGGAGCCTGGCGTATACAGTGGAAGAATGTACCTGTGAGGATTGTGTCAAGAGCAACCTGAAGGTTGATTCTGACCATTTCTTCCCACTTCCAGCCATGGAGGAGGGTTCAACCATTCTTGTCACCACAAAAACCAGTAACTATAGCAAGAGTGTGTCAACTGCTTTGGAAAGTGTCACAGGGATGGAGAAACCAACTCAGTCTAAAGAATAAACCTCTGTTTGGTCTAAAGCTACTTTGAAAATCTTTGTCAGGGGAGCTGATGCTTTTGATGTCTTTAAAATGACTATTTATCACCTGGAATACAGCCTTTTGACCTTTAATTCTGAAAATTCTTTACATTAGATTCATTCCCCATCTTACCATTGGTAGCTGAACTGTGGAAGTTTCCTTAGTTTTATGATTGAATTTTTGGTTATCTTTTAAAAAGCTCTATAGGCCCCAGAGTATCGTGTTTCTATGGTGGCACTCACAGACATAGAGTAGTTCAGAACAAACAAGATTCTCCCGATGGCCAAAGGAAGCAAGGTTATCCTGTGTTTTTCTGTAACTAGGAGAAGCCAGGCCAATTTGGTGTGCAATGCAAGGCTCTCTAGGGTCACAGCTTATGGTGGCAGCACACATTAGTATGCTTATATAAGCCATGTGTCATTGCTAACAGTGAAAACACAATCCTGGTACTGTTCTCAGCTCAAATGCAAGTGTGTTTGATCACTTACATACTTCACACAAACAAAATCTTACAAGGAAGGTAGACAATTATTACCTCTATCTTACAGATGCTGTCAGGACTGAGGATGGGGTTTGGTGGTAGAATACTCGCCTATCATGTTCAAGGTCCTAGGTTCAACACACACACACACACACACACACACACACACACACACACACACACAGGGAGACAGAGTCAGAGCAGATAGCAGCCAGTGAGTTGTTGCCTTAAACTTTATTTATTTATTATTTATTTGCCTTGGTGTTTGCCTGGAACTGGAACTACAGACAGTTGTTAGCTGCCATGTGGGTGCTGGGAATCGAAGCCGGGTCCTCTGGAAGAGCAGACGGTGCTCTTAACCGCTGAGCCATCTCTCCAGCCCGAGTTGTTGCCTTAATTTGTCCATGGAACTGTAAAAGACATTTGAGGCTTGGTACTGTATAAAGTACGGAAATGTATCTCTTTCTTTATAACCTAGTCTCAAGCTCCTGATTATCCTGCCTTGATCATAGGAATGCATGACCCACACCACCACATCATTTGCCTCTATTATGGAGCTGGAGAGCTCAGTATCAAGAGGCCAGCATCTGCTGAGAGCTTTCTGGCTGTGCCTTCACAGGTGAAAGAAGTTAGCTAAACCCATGTGAAATTTCACCAGGACTTAAGCCCACTGTGGAAGGGGATATTCACTTAGTCAGCTCTTTTTTTCCTTTGTATCACTGAGAATCAAACCCAGGGCCTCACACATGTATCTTTACAAGAGTTTTAGCCTCTTTATTCTTATTTTTATATTTCTGATAGATAGTGTCTCTAAGTTACTCAGGCTGGATAACTTTAGCTTTAGCCTCATACTCAGGGGCAAATTAGTGTTTCAAGTCTATCTTTAAAATAGGGCAAAATTCTGACCTTCTTAGATGCTGTGAATATAACACTTGTGTTCTCACCCTTTTCTCTCTCACTGTCACCTACGGAGTTGCTTGGATAGCTACTGTACCTCCCTAACCAGCTGCCATTCTCCCAAGCCCTATTCATTTTAGAAAGTGATTTCTCTCTTAGAGACAAGTCTCCTAAGCACCTCAGGCCAAAACTCAAGGTTCTTCTGTCTCCAACTTATGAGTGCTGGGATTAAAGGTGTGCACCACAGACCAGGATTGCAAGTAAAGTTTTGTTTTTCTTTCTTGTGCACTGGTGTTTTCTATTGCATTTATGTCTGTATGAGGGGGTCATCCCTTGGAAATGGAGTTACCATATGGGTGGTGGGAACTGAGCTGGGAAGAGCAGCCAGGACTCAATCACGAAGCTATCTCCCCAGCCCATGAAGTTTTCTTAAAGTCCAATTCTGATTTCATCACTCTTCTTCTTCTTCTTTTTTTTTTTTTTTTTAAAGATTTATTTATTTATTATGCATACAGTTTTACAGAAGAGGGCACCAAACCTCATCATAGATGGTTGTGAGCCACCATGTGGTTTTGCTGGGAATTGAACTCAGGTCCTCTGGAAGAACAATCAGTGCTCTTAACCTCTGAGCCATCTCTCCAGCCCCTCATCACTCTTCTTAAATTCTTGCAATGGCCTTCCATTTCCCCCATCCTTCAAGAGGCATGCAGGAAAGTACCAACTCTCCTGCCTACAAAAGGGTTTTCCCAGCTTTCCACAGCCTCCTTCCCAACACCCACTTCTCACTTACCCTGTCCTTTCTGGTAAGGAATTTGACCAGTTCCTTCTGGAATACCTATCCTGGGCTTGGCCTAAAAGAGAGCCCTTCAGGGATTTCTTATTGGTTACCTTGGCTCATCACACACAGACACACAGTCTCTTTTACTCTCTTTCTGATGCTGCCGATTGAACCTAGGGATTTGCACATGCACAGCCCTGTTTTTACTTTTTATTTTGACTTTTGATAAGTTAGTTGTTCTTTCTTTTTGTTTGCACAGAGTTGAAGCTCCGGCCTCATAGGTGTGAGGCATATGCCTACTGAGTTACATTCCCAGCTCTTGAACTCTGTGGCTTAGGCTCCTGACTCAGCCTCTTGAATGATGGAATTTAAAGCCCGTGTCACTAGGCTCTGCAGGCCCACTACTTTTTTCTTCTCTTTGAGACAGGGTCTCAAGTAGCTCAATCTAGTCTCAACTCACTATGTAGTTGAAGTTGACCTTGAACTCTTGATCCTCCCGCCTTCTCCCGTGGGCTGGTTTGACAGACATGCACCACAACTCCATACTTCCAGTACGCTTATCTCGCACCCTTGTCTGGACCTCAATTTACATGTCTTCTTGGCTCTAGGATGAGGAGCATTTACCCTGCTAGCTCCCCGCTACTTCAGGGCCTCGACTCGCGAGGATATTTTGGTTCCGGGTCGGAAGGCGGGCCTTCGGAGGGTCCACACTTCCGGGGCGGGGCAGAAGGCGGGGCGCGCTCTCTCCCGGCCTGTGTGGAGCTCGGCGGCTGCAGACGCGGCGGCGGCGGCGGTACGGCAGGCGGCGGTCCCGGGAGCGGCAACATGAGCGGTGAGTGGCGGCCCCGCCGCTGTCACCCGCCCGGTGGCGCCGCTGCAGCCGCACTCTCCGGGCCCTGTGTCCCCACTCCCTGCTGACTCCCGCGGGGTCCCTTGCACGCTGCGGAGCCCTGGCCCTGGATCTCCTGCACCGCCCTCACTTTCCCGGGGCTGGCACTCCTGTCCCTTCGCCCCTTCATTGTCAGCCAACTCCTAGAGCTTGTTCCCCAGATCCTCCCAGCCCGCCGATCCCCGTGGCACGTTTCCACACCCGGGACTCTCAGATCTCTAGTGTGTGTCTCAGTCCTTCTTCCGTCACTCTCCTAGGATCCAGCTCCAGATACCGGTCCCTGGTTTTCAGTCATTCTCTGGTCCAGGTCTCTTATCCCTAGTCACTCCTCTGTTTCCAAAGGCAAAGTCCTTCTTCAGACCCTGGGTTTGCTGAACCCGAACCCCTGTCCACAGCAAACCAGAGCAGCAGCTCCTGCCCCCCCCCCCCCGAGGGCGTGTTTGCGGCCGCTTTGTCTTCTATCCCTCTTATTCCCTGCACCTGTGTCCCCAGAGCCAGCCCATTAGCCTCGCAGCTTCCCTTTCCCGGCTGTGCCTTTTGCATTTCGGTTCTTGGTTCATGCTCCAGCTCTTTCCATTTCCTCCTCTAGCTCATCGTTTGAGGTTGTGTCCTGAAACCCTTCCCTTCTTGCCCAATGCTGGATCTGTATGGGGTTGATGCCTTGCCCAAGCCAGTATCACTAGCAGGGAGGTGGAGCGGGTGGGCAGGTTGGAGAGGAAGATGGGTGTGGACAGCATGTGCTTAGTGATACTGAAGTTTAGTCCCTCGAGTCCGAGTCTGTGAAGAGTCCTGATGCAGTTTTGGTACTCAGTCATTCCTGGGTGTTGTATGTAGAGATCAGAGTGACTCAGGAAAGCTTCATGTTGGCTGTTGACTCTCTCGCTGGACACAGGGATCTGTATTCCTTTAGGAGGACTCCCCTGCTCCTCCCGGCAGAGTTTGTGTTTTTTTTTCTCACTGTAGAAAATTTTAGACTTCCTGCGCTCAGACCCTAGCCTTTCATTCAGGTGTTTCAGGGATGGAGAGGGTGTTAGGGCCAAGGAGGGTTTTTATTTTTAGCTTTGAAGTTATTTCTGTGCATTTAAAAAAGGGTGTTAGATGCTTTTTGTCATTCAAGAGTCAGGCTTATGATAAGAACTGATGGTCTTATTGATGGGGCTGGGGGAGGGGCTTTCCTGGGAGAGATACTTTACTTGCATTTACCAACACAAATTATTGATTCTAATTAAGATTTCAGATCCTTGAGTGTTAATGATACACAGCAAAGATGTGCGCTGGGCTGGCACCTGCCAAGAGGTGATGGAGCCCAACATACTGAGTTCAAATCCTAGTTCTATCACATAAAGCTGTATAATTTTAGCTAATTAATTTAGTATGTGTATGAATGTGTGTGGGTATGCAGGTGTGTTTGCCTGTGCACATGTGTAGGCGGGCCGGAAATCAAATTTGGGTGTCTTTCTCTATTGCTTTCTCCCTTGTTTGTTGACTGGTCCCAGAGCTCACCATTCCAGCTAGACTGTCTGACAATCCTCCTGTCTCTGTCCAGTCCTCATGGGTGTTAGGGATCCTGACTTAGGTCCTCTTGCTTAAACAGCAGACATTCTCTGACTGAGCCATCTCTCCAGCCTTTAAAGCTGTGTAAGTTAGAATAACTAACTTGAAATTCTCAGCAAAGTGAGGCTACACCATAGCATCTGCCTCCTAGAGCAGAAATGACTAAAGGTCGCTCAGCTACATAACAGGGCTCACTGTTAGTGTTTCCTTAAAGGTGGAGTGGGGCCTGGGGACAGGCCCTCTTCTTGGCCCGTCTAACAAGGGTGGGAACTAGTCACCCTGAAATTCTTTGTGATGCCGAACCCTTGTCCTCTCACTGAAGACACCCCTAGTCCTCTCTTCAGCTTTTCCTTTTAATGTGTCTAAAGGGCCTGCCGCCACAGCCTCAGATTTCTGGAGTAGACATTCTTTTGCTTTCATTGGATGAGGAACTGAAATTGAGAAACCAAAGGGAATTGATCAGTTTATCTTTCAAGAAGATACGCAGTGTCAAAACTGTGGCCCAAGCATTTGTGCCAATTGATGACCTGAGTTTGGCCCTGGCCCCAGGTTGTGGAAGGAGAGAATTGATGCCCACAGGCTGCCCTCTGACCTCCACAGAAACACTGTGGTATGCTTGTGCACACACAAAATAAATAAATGAAAATGTAATAAAAATTCAAGAAAAGTTCCAGGATGGTTTTTTTTTTTTTTTTTTTGTTTTTGTTTTTGTTTTTTTTTTTTTTTTTAAGATTTATTTATTTATTATGCATACAGTTTTACAGAAGAGGGCACCAGACCTCATCATAGATGGTTGTGAGCCACCATGTGGTTTTGCTGGGAATTGAACTCAGGTCCTCTGGAAGAACAGTCAGTGCTCTTAACCTCTGAGCCATCTCTCCAGCCCCACCTCCAGGATGTTTTTAAGAGAAATCATTATGTCTAAAGCCAAATAAAAGACATGAAAAGGAGACTGCATGCACAGCACGTCCCGGTTGTCCTACTGTGGACATCCTGGTTGTCCTACTGTGTGTTTTGTTGCTTGTACCTCAGTACAGTGTTCATAGCCTGGACTTGGAGTTTATCACCTTTTGAAATATTGCCATTGATTCAGAAGTGATCCACTGAGGGTGGAAAGGAGAGTCTGGAGGTCACACCCAGGCCCTAGTCTGCTAAACATGCTCCATACTATGTTCAAGTTCAGGGTATTTTTTTTTTAAATTTATTTATTATGTATACAGTATACAGAAGAGGGCACTAGGTGTCATTATAGATGGCTGTGAGCCACCATGTGGTTGCTGGGAGTTGAACTGAGGACCTCTGGAAGAACAGTCAGTGCTCTTAACTGCTGAGCCATCTCTCCAGCCCCCAAGTTCAGGGTATTTTTGTTTGTTGAAGACTGTGATTGAAAGTGGTCCCCTCCTCCTGCCACAGAATTGATCATTGATGCATGATCAGCTTTAAGTGCAGGAGA